>OZ025242.1:36346151-36803651 GCA_964019155.1 Osedax fenrisi
ACAACGTAAAATCAATAAATACAAATTACTTATACATAATCCAAAACACTTATCACGCAAACAAGAAACCGCATTCTCAATTTCTGCCCCAAAATTATGGAATAACCTCCCTTACAATATAAGAGAAATCACCTCAACCCCACTCTTTAAACGTAAATTAAAAACACACCTGTTCGAAATCGCATATAAATAACCCACGAAAACACGGCCGAAAACTCACACGATGTTGATGGCAGTGTATAAACCATTAGGTTACAAGGTTACAAGGTTACTACTACTACTACTACTACTACTACTACTACTACTACTACTACTACTACTACTACTACTACTACTACTACTACTACCACTACCACTACCACTACCACCACCACCACTACCACCACCACCGTACAGCACTACCTAATAATGTTCGGAGCCACACTGAGTGTTCCCCTACTACTAGCCCCATCCCTTTGTGTCGGCGAAAACAATGAAATAAAGGCACGTCTCATCTCCACAATCTTCTTCGTAAGTGGGATCGCAACCCTACTGCAGAGCACCATCGGAACCAGGTTACTAGTAGGGCTAACTAGGGCAAATAGTGTGTTTGTGTGCGTGTGTGTACGTACACGTGCGCATGTGCATAAGTATGTGATGTATGTGACGTATGTGACGACAATGTAACATTTCATATTATATAATATCTATTTTTAGATTACCAATCATTCAAGGAGCTTCTTTTGCTTTACTAGCACCGACATTTGCAATTCTTAATCTCAAAAAATGGAAATGCCCAGGTATATTATGATATATTATAAATAATATTATGATTAATTATATATTATGTATACTATAGATATATAATAAAATATTATATTAAATATGTATTGAAACATGTTTTTATTAATTTAAATGTATATATATATATATAATAATATCAAACGTTATTAAAGAGTATCACTGTGGTTTTATCTACAGACAATATACACACTGCAGTATATGTACACACTACATGTAGTGTTGTATATGTAAAGTTGTATCTCCCTTTATATCACTCTTTCTATTTCTTACTAACAGGAGTGATGCATACTAGTAAGATGTTATTCATACTAGCAGTATACTACTGTTATAACCGTAGAAGATATAAGATATATAATATATTTTAATGTATTTTCATGTATTTATTATTTAATAATTTAGCAACAATATGGAAAATAAAATAAATGTTAATATAATGCCCATGCATGGCGGTTTTGTAATACTATGTGTAGTATGCTACACTAGGTGTACTATGGTTCTATATTTTTTAAAACTGTATGTAAACTTACGGTGTAGTGTATAGGAATATATAATCTCATATGTCAACTAACATCAATATACAGGTGTGTATGTATGTGTATGTATGTCTGTGTGTGTGTGTGTGTGTGTGTTTACTTTTTTATTTAGTTAACACAATCTACCGAATACAGTATCTATATGCAATCTATTGTTATATATACATATATACCTAACTGTATACACATAAGTGTAACAAAACATGTATGTATACTTGTTCCTAATACATTTCTAGATATCGCAAGTAACGACACCACTGCGTATTGGGAACCGAGGTTATGTGAGGTTAGTAACATATGTGAGGTTATGTAAGGTTAGTAAGATATCACGTGGCCATACCACGTGATATCGTCACATGATATGGTCACATGGTATGGTCACGTGTGTGGTCACGTGATATGGTCACATGGTTTACAACTATGTATTTAACTATCGATATTAAATATAACGATTCTATATATTAGTATACCAAGGTCTTTGATTATATGTTATAAACACACACAACATCGTCTGATAAATACAAATTAATTAATTTTATAAACGATTTTAATAAATTCACTCAAGTATATTAACTAGAATTCTATATTACATATATGATCAAGTCCTTACTTCTATTCCTATACGATGTATATTATACGATGTATAGTATATACATCATAACAATTATATATATTATGTATATTACTTAGTTTTATTACCGTAATGGGACTATCTAAATAGTTCCATTACTTAAATAAACTTCATAGAACTTGTATATGCTCGTATATACTCAATAATACTATAATATTATTCATACATTTGCAATTTTAAATGATATTTATAATCATATGTATATATATCGCACCAACCCCCCTATCACCCCCTATCACACCAGTCACCCCAATCACCCCATCACCTATATCATCCCTATCACCCCCATCACCCCTATCACCCCTATACGAACAGATACAAGGGGCTATCATAGGCGCATCTATATTCGAGTTCCTTGTAGGCCTAACTGGTCTTGCAGGAATACTGCTCAAGTACGTAGGACCACTGACCATAGCTCCCACTATAGGTCAGTCATAGGGGTCATCGGGGTCATCGGGGTCATAAGAGGGTTCTAGTACGTATAGTATGATACGCTATCAGTCTGATATACATATCGGCTATCTAAACAACGTATATAAAACTTATATAGATTATATATTTATTATATTATATTATATAATATTATAATATATTTTGTTATATTATATATATATATATATATATATATATTAAATGTTATTAATTTATACTAATAATAAAGCTATCCCAATCACTTTAACCACCATTACTCCACCCTTTATCGGTTATAACTTATAACCTATACTAAAACCATGCTCTACCCTATATATATACTATACCCTACACTATACCCTACACTATACCCTACACCATACCCTATTCTCTATCCTATGCTCTACCCTACACCATACCCTATTCTCTATCCTATGCTCTACCCTATACTATACCCTATTCTCTATCCTATGCTCTACCCTATACTATACCCTATTCTCTATCCTATGCTCTACCCTACACCATACCCTATTCTCTATCCTATGCTCTACCCTATACTATACCCTATTCTCTATCCTATGCTCTACCCTACACCATACCCTATTCTCTATCCTATGCTCTACCCTATAATATACCCTATAATATACCCTATAATATACCCTATAATATACCCTATAATATACCCTATAATATACCCTATAGCGATGGCTGGTCTCTCTCTGTTCAGCGTGTCTACATACTTCGCCTCCAAGTACTGGTACATATCCGGTCTGTTAGTACCGGCCTCCACCACCAGTCGCGATAGTGGCGCTGGTGGAACACACGCAGACATACGCACGGGTATGTCTGCGTGTGTTTTACGATGTGTAGTAATATTATAATGTTAACGAATACTTACTTAGTGTATGGATTCCTGCGTTCCTAATCGGTAGTCAGTGAATATAGTATTCACTATTTATAAATTCTAATTATTATTAAAAAAATAACGTTTTATGATACTATTATTAGAATACACACACGTCGCACACTTGCGTACGCTACAGCTTAACTACTGCGGTATACATGTATACCGTACACCACAGTACTGTGATCCTGATCACCGTGTTCTCTCAATACTTCAACAACCTGGGCATTCCTTGTCTGTCTTACAATAAAGCTAAGGGCTTCCATAAAACATCACTGGCAGCTTTTAGATTATTCCCGGTTTGTTTATATGCCTATAGACATACTATATACTATATAGACATAATAACAATGGTAGCTAGTAGGTTACCTAGGTTATCTACATATGTGTTATACGCTGGATGTATAGAGAACCGACCTCCTCTCGTATCTCAGTAACTATAAGATATCTCAAACAATTATATATGTATATATATATATATATATATATTTATATATATATTTATATATAATATTAATAATTTAATGGTAATTATGAATACATATTTTGTTTTTTAAAATAATCAATCCTAGGATTGATTTAAAAAAAGTTATCATTCAAATATTTAAAAAGTATAGCTATAGGTATGATTTCTCTCATAAAATTGTTATTTAATAAAATGTAATATTCTGGTTTTACTTGTTAAATATTTGAATGATAACTTTTTTTAAATATTTGCAAATAATTTATTAATTAAAATAAAACGTAATTACACGCATGGCATTGTAGAAAAAATAAATGTTTATAAACTATATAAAAATAATTTAATTATAATAAGTATTAACCAATATATCTTAATTATAGCAACACATATCATTTTCCAATTACCGACCCCCTAAATTACCCTAATACCGACCCCATGTGATTTATAATATCCAATCAAAATATATCCATATTTTACTTTAAAATTGGGGGTAAGTTGTGTGTATATCATTAATATAGAATAATGATTCATGATGTCAGTCGATTATACACATATTGATTAATAAATTAATATTAAATAATAATTAACAATATTTTACTATAAGAAATATAAAGTTTAAATATACATTTAATATTAATATTAAAACATAAATTCAATAATAAATAAATTATGTGCGTTTTTAATTCATTAATTCTGTGTATATATGATATTTGTATTGGATATTATAATACTACAATTAGTTCTACCACGCTTTTTAAGGTGTCTGTAATTGAAGAAGGGGTCGGTATTACGCTCATGTATTCTATTATCGACCCCCCCCATGTTTATACTTTGCAATACAATTATATGAACATTCTAAAATAACAAAACTATTTATTGCCATAATATTACCATAGTTACAACATTTCAAATAAACATATTGAATATTGATACGTTCTTACAAATATTCATTTAGGGGTCATTAATTGGAGACTTTGCCCTACATCCCTAGTTAATGTGTGTGTCGCACATGTATATATATGTATATATATATATATATTTATTTAATAATATTTCTTAATATAATTGTATAAGTGTAATTGCATTATAGACTGCAGTATTGCTCATACAATATCTGTAGTACTATAACGTGATACTGAATTATTGAACTATCCCAATAACGTAAACACGGATAACTTCTAGAAGCTTGCATCTATAGAATATATATTTTCTTTGAATGACTGTATAAAGTCGTTCTAGCCGCTGCACACGTGTGCGGTCTCTGTGTAATCACGTCACCTTCGCCTCAGTGCACTATTAACCTCTGACCTCTGACCTCTGCTCCGTTCAGGTGATGCTGGCGATACTGATATCGTGGTTGCTATGCGCTATACTGACGGTTACAGACGTTATCAAGGTCAACGGTGCAGGTCACAGCGCCAGGACGGATATCAGGTGGTCGGTGCTCAGCGAATCAAACTGGTTCAGAGTTCCTTACCCTGGTGAGTGTTACAGTCGTGACCTTCTAGCGTCCTTGATAATATAGTGTTTACTAAACTCGCGGTCTGCTGTAGATCGTCTGTTTACTTATATTATTGTGAGATATAGCTGTAACGTATACGGTAAACTAGATGTATGCGATAGGACATAATAACTATAGTTATAGGATATATCCTTATTAAATATGTGTGTGTATATGTGTATATGTGTGTGTTTACATCCTATATATAAATAGGACATATATATATATATATATATATATATATATATATATTATAGTAGAGTATAGTATACTATAGGATATACTACTATAGGATACGAGATGCATATATCACACCATGAGGTCGATAATTGGAAAGTTTCCCCTATATTATATATATCGAGGTAACTTAAAGCTAAGCTAGACCCACCAATAGAAAGTAGGCTATAGGTACTCCCACAGGCAATACCACCGCGGGCATACTATTCAATCAACAATAAATATAAACATACTATAGGATTGCCCACTTTCTATTACTAACATGCATGGTGGGTCTATGATTATTATCTTTATTAACATGGGTATTAATTATACCCGATATGATTCATAAGGTATGAATCAGGTAAGAATCATATTATGATATTATTATAATAATCTATAGTCTACATAATAATCTATTATCTATTATCTATAATAATTATAAATACAAATTCGTTTGAATACAAATAATTATATTGGCCTATCTATTATTATTATCATAATATTAATAATAACATAATATAATAAGTATGAATAGGAATTTATCAGTAATTCATACTATAGGATTATCCTAAGGATATATTCATCCTACCTAATATTATATAAGTATAGGTATATTATATTATATTATTATGATATTATAGGTAAAACCTACTTATGAAAATAATCCAATTATAATAATTAAATTAATATAATTATTAGGTTATATTATATTATCTTATAGCCTACAATGTATAAGTATAACCTATAATTTATAGGTAGGACATATTTAAATATATTTAACATATTTATATAATTATAAAAATATAATTCTACAATTTATAGGTAATATAGTTATATAATTATACAAATATATTCTACAATGTATAGGTATAACCTATAATTTATAGGTAATATAGTTATATAATTATAATAATATAATTCTACAATTTATAGGTAATATAGTTATATAATTATACAAATATATTCTACAATGTATAACCTATAATTTATAGGTAATATAGTTATATAATTATAATAATATAATTCTACAATTTATAGGTAATATAGTTATATAATTATACAAATATATTCTACAATGTATAGGTATAACCTATAATTTATAGGTAATATAGTTATATAATTATAATAATATAATGCACGATTATGATTCTTCCTTTCACACCTTCAGGACAGTGGGGTTGGCCTACATTTAGTGTGGGGGCGATATTCGGCATGATGTCAGGTATCCTCGCCTCCATACTGGAGTCCATAGGAGATTACTACGCATGCGCCAGAATCAGTGGAGCGAAACCGCCCCCTGTTCACGCCCTAAATAGAGGTTACGAAATAGAGCAGGATATTATGAACGAATTCACTTGTTTAATTGTTATGTATACATATATATATATATATATATATATATATATATATATATATATATATATATATATATCATATAGGATGAATCCACATCCCCCCCCCCCCGTCCACATTATAATGATTATATCCTATAGGTTGGGTTTATGATTATAATTAGGGGAGAGCAGGGCAGGTTGATCCATATATAGGCCCTATAGGGTCAGGTTGAGCCATCTAAATTATTTCTGCTATTAATAAATATTCTAATGTAATTTTTAATATATACACACCTATATATAGTATTATTATAACAACTCAGAAATTATTTATTTTAACTATTTAAAATATTATTTAATTATTAATATTTTATGAAAAACTCGTTGGTGGGACAGTAAGTTTAAATTTGATATTATTAATATATTTTGTATATTCTAATGTAATTTTTAATATATGTATACACACCTATATATAGCATTATTATAACAACTCAAAAATTATTTATTTTAACTATTTAAAATATTATTTAATTATTAATATTTTATGAAAAACTCGTTGGTGGGACAGTAAGTTTAAATTTGATATTATTAATATATTTTGTAATAACAGCATTATTAATGGTATATAAATAAAGTATATTTAATATACTATATAGGATAAAATAAAAAATTCAAAAATTATCATCCAAAAATTAATTAGATTACTTTTATAGTGATCCTACTAGTGATATGGGGCAGATTGACCATAGTAAAACGGGGTAGGTTGAACATAGACTATGGCATAGTCAATCTGCCCCGTTTATCATTAAACATATTTATTTATTAATTGATATAATTAATTAATGACTTATTTAAATAATAATAATAATCTAATTAATTAAATATATAATTGAGTAATAATTTTAAATAATTAAATAATTAGTTTATATGCTGGATTAAAACATAGAGCATCTAACCTCTCTCATAATCTAACCTCTCGCCTTAAAAGTTTCATTAGTTTTGATATTAATCTTGGTGCATATATTTGTTAATATAGGTATATAGATGTATATATACCTACTAATAAATATACATATATAACTTTAACTATATTTATTTTAAAAATATATCTTTAATTTTGCATTTTTTTCTAACTGGCTCAACCTGCCCCATTAGACAGGGCAGGTTGAGCCAAATTAAAAAAAATTATAATGTAATTATATAATTATTTTTTATCATTACACTAATTCATGAATGTTTTTATTGATCATAAACTATATTTATCTTATGCACTTTATTTTATTAAAATATATTCATAACATTATTAGATAAATGTGTTTTTATAAAAATCGGCTCAACCTGCCCCGCTCTCCCCTAATCCTATAGGATGAATGGAATACCAGTAAACTCAGACCAGGTAAATTCGGACCACTTTTGAAATAAACTAGGTCCACTTTTGAAGAATATTCGGACAAGTTTAAAATAACTATATATAGTATATAATAATATTATAATATACTATATTATATAGTATATTATAATATTATTATATACTATATAATTTTTACTATAATTTATACTATATAATATTATATAGTATATAATATATATACTATAGTATACTTCTATAATATGGGTTAAAGCATAAAAGTGGTCCGAGTTTACTTCAAAAGTATTCCTAGTTTATTTCAAAAGTGGTTCGAGTTTACCTGGTCCGAATTTACCTGGTCCACGTTTACTGGTACCCGGATGAATATATATCATTATCATTAATAATTATATAATTTTCCTTAGCTAAATAATAATTCTATATTTAAACATAAAAGCATTGGTGGTTCAGTGGTAGAATGTTCGCCTGCCACGCGAGCGGCCCGGGTTCGATTCCCGGCCAATGCAATTTTTTTATTTTATCTTATAAATTTTATAGTATAGTTTATAAACTTTATACATTTATATATAATAATTCCATAGTTATAGTTATTCCATATATATAATGTATCACAATCCGATTGAAGAAAAAATAGTATTTCAGATAATTTCCTCGCACTTTAACCTCGCAATTTTAGATAATTTTCCACACGCATCACAACACGCGCATCACTACACACGCATCACTACACGCGCATCACTACACACGCATCATTACACGCATCACTACACGCATCATTACACACGCATCATTACACGCATCACTACACGCATCATTACACGCGCATCACTACACACGGACCACTACACGCGAGCGCACACACGCCTACCTAATAATGTATAACTTACACGTCGCTTCCGTGACCTGTAGGTATTTGCATGGAGGGGTTCGCCTGTATAATAGCCGGTTTGTTCGGATCTGGTAACGCCACCACCTCGTACAGTGAGAACATCGGAGCTATCGGTATCACTAAGGTAAATAACCCGTAGTCAAGGTATCACTAAGGTAAACAACCCGTAGTCAAGGTATCACTAAGGTAAACAACCCGTAGTCAAGGTATCACTAAGGTAAACAACCCGTAGTCAAGGTATCACTAAGGTAAACAACCCGTAGTCAAGGTATCACTAAGGTAAACAACCCGTAGTCAAGGTATCACTAAGGTAAACAACCCGTAGGCAAGGTATCACTAAGGTAAACAACCCGTAGTTAAGGTATCACTAAGGTAAACAGCTTGTAGTCAATGTATCACTAAGGTAAATAACTTATTGGCAAGGTATCACTAAGGTAAACAACCCGTAGTCAAGGTATCACTAAGGTAAACAACCCGTAGTCAAGGTATCACTAAGGTAAACAACCCGTAGTCAAGGTATCACTAAGGTAAACAACCCGTAGTCAAGGTATCACTAAGGTAAACAACCCGTAGTCAAGGTATCACTAAGGTAAACAACCCGTAGTCAAGGTATCACTAAGGTAAACAACCCGTAGTCAAGGTATCACTAAGGTAAACAACCCGTAGTCAAGGTATCACTAAGGTAAACAACCCGTAGTCAAGGTATCACTGAGGTAAACAACCCGTAGTCAAGGTATCACTAAGGTAAACAGCCCGTAGGCAAGGTATCACTAAGGTAAACAACCCGTAGTCAAGGTATCACTAAGGTAAACAACCTGTAGTCAAGGTATCACTAAGGTAAACAACCCGTAGTCATGGTATCACTAAGGTAGGCAGACGATATGTAGCATGTGTACAGTAGTCAAGTAGGCAGCAGATGCCCCTTACATAGGTGATGCCTAGGTCTTAACGGGCTGGATTATTGCATTATGTAAATAGATAGGCGAGCTCTACTTTCACTATAAATCACCTGCATCATATAATATTCGGCTAATTGATAGAACATGTCACCGTTATGTATAGATTATACACTTTACTTCATGGTAAGTTAATATATATAGTGGTTTTCAATATTCTTAAATATTTGTATATGTAATATTCAGTTGAAAATAATGAACGATCATTATTGAATTTTAATAAATATTTAATACAACAAATATACAACAATATAATGACTATACATTGAATATGATCAAAGAGTTTTATAAGGAAAGATACAACACTCACGCGAATTCGTGTAATTATATTTTGTATACAAAAACCATCAGCGCCACCTATATAGGGTCAATTTTCAGAACTATATATTATTTATAATGTAAAATCCTATCAAACTATACTTTTGTAAAATGTAAAATAATATATTTTTAATTATTATTTATATATAGTAAAATAAGTGGCCATTACTAATATATAACAAGCAACAGGATATGTTGATTTTAAATTCTATACATATATATGCCCGTAAAATCTTATTTATATTGCATATAATTTATAGATATTGAATACATTGTTGTATATAAACCGCGTAAAAACTAAATCTATTTCAGTGATTTCGATACTACTGCTAGCAGCGGGACACATGAATATTAAGCACGTTATGTAGATAGGGAGTGTTATATCTTTATTTCACAAAATCACCTAAATCCATCTAATCTATAGGCGAACTCTGCTATTATAATTATAGGGTAGACCAGAGTGCATTAAAATAAGTCGTATCAAACAGTAATCAATTGCATTAAAGTTAAATTTTGTTATTTCTAATCATTAAAGTGTCACTTTTACACGTCTCTCTATGCATAAGTTACCCCCGCCCACACACCCACACCCACACCCCTACACACAGGTGGGTAGTCGCAGAGTAATACAGATGGGTGCCATGATAATGTTGGCATTCGGGGTGTTCAGTAAACTGGGAGCCCTTTTCGTCACTATACCTGACCCTATCGTAGGGGGCTCCTTTATCATCATGTTCGGTTAGTGTATCTAGGTCATAGTATACTGTTGTATAGCGTTGCGCTCGATGATGTGCAATGGTGTTCAGTAAAGAGTCAATGAATTATATGTGTATAATATATACTATATATATATATATATTTATGTATTCTATATATAACATATTTATTATAAGTTAATCTTAAATTTAAATAACATTTTATTAATAATTATTAGCATGCAATACGTTATATTGATATATAATATCGTATATGTATTCCTATTCAATTTAAATAGTAGTGATGTAAATGATGACGAGCTTTTGATGCTGAGCCGAGAATTTTGGTTTTTGATGCCTAACTTTCATTTTCGGAAAAAAACGAGCCTGAGCCGAGCCGATTATCTAGCCAAACGAGCCCAAGCCGAGCCGAGACATCACTTACATCACTAGTACATAGACAATAACTCAAATACACACATAGACACATACATACATACGTACACATACACATACACACATATACACATACGTACACACCATCGATATAAAGAAAGTGGATAAGCAATTGACGCACGCAATGCATGTAAAAGATATACACGTGAATGACACTTTTATCGATAAATTAACAAAATGGTATCAGTGATTTTGATTGGATATTAGTCATATTATATATGTCAAATATTGAAACAGTAGTCTTTTCGTCGAAATAGATTAAAGTGACTTCTATCTATATCAATGGATTTAAATTATAAATATCAATAAAATAGTATTAAAACTTCAATTTAAATACACAAAATTACGAGGAATGTTGATATTATGTATTTTAAATATATAATTTTATTTTTAGTATCGATAGTATATTAAAATTGGTAGTGATTATCAATATATATATGATAAATACATATTATTATAAATAAAAAGTAGTGGGCCAGATAGTGGATTTCGACTGCAGCGCTCGTAGCGGAAAGTGCCATACACTACAGTCAATTGCTTATCCACTTTCTTTATATCGATGGTACACACACATCTATACACATATACATACCTACACCTATAAACACATATATGTGTACGGGTGTATACACACGTACAAACTACAACACATATACATATACACATACAACGTACGTCGTATGTACACACATACGTATACACATACATACACGCATTCCGTAAACTACATAGTACTGAAACTACAGTATACTCTCTCTTTTTGACGACTTATATAACTCACTAGATACTGGACAACCAATACAGCTAATACTACTTGACTTATCCTCTGCATTCGACACCCTTAGACATGACATTCTGTTAGAAAGACTTAGAAACATAGGAATACAAGATGTAACAATGGAATGATTTTCTAATTTTATTAAAGATATAAATTATTCCATTAAAATAAGAAATAATTACTCTAAATCATATACCATCGATCACGGTGTTCCTCAAGGTTCAATACTTTCCCCAATTCTCTTCTCTATATATCTTATTCCATTACAAACAATTATGAAACGTTATCCATCTATTACTTATAACTTATACGCAGACGACATAGAACTACACGCAACGATAACAAACTCTACCCAACTATAAGACTGTTTAATCGAACTACAAAACTGGCTAACAAATAATAACCTATTACTAAACCACAATAAAACTGAACTATTAAATTTCACTAATGACCCAAATACTTACTTCCCTGGCATTATTATTAATCAACACAAAATCATTCCCACCAATTCTGTTAAATACTTAGGCGTCAACTTCAATAATAAACTTAATCTAGATAAACATTACAGCTTACTTACTCAATCTACGACTGCACAGCTATTCAATATTAAAAAAATACGACCATACTTAAATAGAAATACTACAAAACTACTGACTCAGACTCTAATACTTTCAAGACTACAATACTGCAACTCACTATTCTCAGGATCTGAAAAACTGAAAATAGACAAACTTGACAAAATAATTAACCGCTCAATTAGAAATATATACCGACTACAGACTGACTATACAACTAGCATTACTGACTTACGTAACAAACTTAACTGGCTAAACACTGAAGACTCTATCAACTACAAAATACTTACAATACTTAAAAAGACTATTACTTATAACTTACCCTATAATTTACGAAACAAAATAAAACATAAACCAAACACAAACTTTTACGTAATAACAATTCCACTAAACTACACCAACCTATTACCTATTGCATCAAATACGAAAGGAGAAATTCAGCTCCGCATCAACAATTAGATGGAATAAACTACCCCCGCAACTTAGAAATCAAAATATATCAATTAATATCTTTAAAAAGAAATTAAAAAAATTTCTTATCGCCAAACATTGATGTTCGTTTATTCGTAATATTATCGTGCGAATTATATATATATATAATATTATATATATATAATGTATACATTCGCTATTTTTATCTATATGTGATATATATTATTAGATCCACATTATAGAATTATAATTATTAATGATGTGCTTAAAATAAATACTTAAACAACAATAACAACACACATCCACACACACACACACACACACACTCACACACACACACACACACACACGCACACACACTCACACTCACACAGACACACACACACACATACATACACAGGTATGATCACAGCCGTGGGTATATCTAATCTGCAGTTTGTGAACATGAATTCCTCGCGTAATCTGTTTGTTATCGGGTGTTCCTTCCTGTTGGGGCTAGCTCTGCCTAAATACATGGAAGCCAATCCTAATGTCATCGACGTAGGTTATACATCGTTATTTTTCATATAATCTCTAGGTTACCCGTCGATTTCTAGTATTGGTGGATATACCCAGCTTTATAATTAATAGTGTAGATACTATATGATCAATTAGAATATTGTATACATATATTTATATTACAAAATATATATATATTTATATTTATATATCATTACTTTTTATTTAGTTACTTATATTGCTATTATTATATTTTTAAATAATTATCATTTTATATTTCATATTTATAATTCAATTCACTAATAATTCAAGTGTCAATATATACAGTTGTATATAATATTCTTACAGAATTAGACGTGTAATATATAATATAAGTATTATATAACACAGTAACCTAACCTAAGTAATATATGTTAAATAAGTATAAAAGTGTCTTATCAAATGATTATTGGTTATTTTACATAAAACATAACTAATATAATAGAGTAGTCGTATATATATAGAATAGTTTTCTAGGTAAACTTCTATAGTTACGCAGGTGTTAAAAGCCTAAAACTGACAATAATGATAACATAGCTGCCTAGATTAGCGACCCTCAGTGTATTGGCTAGATCACACACCGAAGTAGTGTCACTAGTGTCACATGTCGCCTAACATCAGCGCCCCCTTACAGGAAGTGTGGTGGCCGACCAGATGATCACTGTGCTGCTGTCCACGAGTATGTTTGTAGGCGGTATTGTGGGCTTCATACTGGATAACACTATGCCAGGTATATAGTGGTGCAGCGTCACGCATCATCTATCTTAGTTATAGCAGTATTCTTTAATACGTACCTATATATTTTATTAATCGATAAGTAATTATATTATAAATGAATATTATCCTTACGAATAAATTAAATACCGGAAATGAATATAATTAAACGATTCTTACATCGTATATTATATTTATTGTCGATTTAAATTTGTAAACTTATGATATATTTATAAAATATACTTTTAAAAATAGATTAACGTGTAAAATTTAATGTAAACATTCGTCTGATCAGTTATTAAATAATAACCTTAGTTTATCATATATGAAATCTTTAATACACAAACCTATTTCTCAAAAATTAACCTCGGGGAATGTAAATATGTCATACATATAGTGCATTTATATTTGCATTATTTAATATGATTAAAAAACTAGTTTTAGATATTCTTCGATCAAGTTATTTAAATATAAATACAATAGAGTGTCTAATGTAACTCAGTCACTACGCAGTCATAGATATTTAAATATATTGCCACTCATCTCTCTATGTATTCATGAATTATATTCAAAGAGGATGCTAGAGTTAATAAACGACCGCTCTTATCCGCAAACCCCTAATCATGTGACAGGAAGCTACGAGGAACGAGGCATGGCGGCGTGGCGACAACGATCGAAGAACCGCAAACAAGCCGGTGGTGAAGACAATGAGGACATAGACGAGGACATAGACGACAGCTACGAGCTGCCGCTGATCTCGCGGTGGTTACGTCGGCAACGCTTCAGTCGGTTCGTGCCCGTACTGCCGGGCTTTAAAGGGTTCACGCACATGTTCCCCGAGACTAGTGGCGCCACCACGGGACAGACGATCTCAACCGAGTCTACGCCGGTCGATAATACCAATCTGTGATGAGAGACAATAATCATAGGCATAATCGCATATCTAACGCCACCTATGGGTGTGTAATACGGAATAACGTAACCTTATGACCTTTATATTAACATTCGAGGTCGTACTTTTCAGAATATCTGAAATAATCGAGTAATTGAGATTTGATGAAAACGTTCATTTAGTCTATTATATATTGTCTAAGTCTCGCAATTATTTATTATTATACAACCTCATCAAGCTTTATCTATTTATAACTTTATCAGCGTTTCAATACCTTATGTTAATCTAGGTATTACATTATTGTTTTTATATCCGATTACTAAATAAAATATATTTTATATAAATCTTTATATGAAAACTAGTCATAATACATATAAGTAAATTGCATAGCTAATATTGTTAAGTTATGGAGTCAACAATAATAGTATCAAATAACGACTTACATTACAATGTTAATACTATTAAGGACAGGACATATGATCCTATCTACATCATGATAATGGTATCAATGTGATTTGACACTAAAATATATAATTATATAGATTATATTCAATGACTGATTAACAAAGAAATATGTGTATTAAGTAGTTAATCTTGTGATATGTGGATTAAAATGTACTCCCATAATGCAATGCAACAAAATATCGAACAGTATAATAAAATTTTCCAATCACATTCATAGTCAGACTATATCCTGTCTTTGATACTATATATATATATTTACAATGACCTTAAAATAAATTATTAAATAAATTATGTAACTACATTTATCATATATGTATATATTTCGTATAGATCAATATATATCATAGATTTTATGGATTACTATATAATTTTTTTTTTGTAATAGATTTTATAATATAAAAAATATGTATGTTTATTTATCTTTAATTATTACATATAAGTAAATAAATTATGTGTTTATTGATATACCATTAAGGGTTAGGGTACAGTTAATCTAAAGATTAAACAAACTATAACATAATAATTAATTCTTAATTTGTACTTTATTTTGCAAAATACATTTATATATATATTGCGTAAATTCTAAAACAAATAATATATTAAAAAGTAGGTATAGTTTTATAATACAAATATTGTTAGATAATGTGATTAGTAATCATCAAGTGTAAACATATGTATGTAAACTGCTGTAATCGAAGGTGCATTCTAGTGGTGGTAAAAGAAATATGCATTCAGATACACACCACTCATGTATTGACTAACAAGGTGTATGACTCACCCACATTAACTGACAAGGTATATGACTCATATGTATTTATAGATAAATTCTGATCACAAACAATGTATGCTAGATATCTAACTTATGTATCTAGATTAAGTTAACTATGGGTGATATTCTTAGTAGTATTAGAAAGAATCCTGTTACCATGCATTGGAGGTAGGAGTAAGTCAAGTAAAGTTGTCAATTCAAACACATTGTTTACAAGTAATCTATATATATGGTTGTGATCAATTCTCTCTCTAGATAAGCATATATATTCTCAGCTTTTACATTAATATATATATATATCATGTAGATATTATCTACCCTATCAGTATCCACCTATCAATCAATATATCATAGTAGCTCTAGTATAAATTATATGATAATTTAATAATTAATTTTAATTCCTTACAATCATATTTTATATGATTAGCTTTAATAGCTTTAAATAAAAACACATATATATATATATATTATAAATTATCATGAAATAAATCTAATTAATTAATCTATTTCGAAATAATATAGAATAATGAACATATCGGATATAACAACACACTTCTTCAAGTATATTGACTTTACATTACCGGATTGAGTATGCCAGTCAGTTCATATAACGTGTCCTCCATTCATCTCTGTCACTCATCTCAGTCAGTAGTTCCTCGCTTTAAGATTAGTTCCTACACATCGACATAGCGGATATCTGTGTAGTGCGTTATAAGTTATAACCCATAACATAACCCATTCATATGTATACATAGCAGTACTTCGTGTCTTCTTCTTCGGCAATGCCCGATGTATACCTCAGTCGTTGTTCGCGTATTGCATCGGTTAATCCTGATGTACAACTCCTTATTCGTTACGTTTCAGCATGCGTGTATAGGATCCATCGTGCGCTGGTGTTGAGTTAAAGAGAAAGTTATAGAGCCATGTACAAGAACGGTAGCTCTGAAGATGTTTCTTTTTAGTTTATTTTACAGGTTAGATTTCCGAATTGTGTTCAGGCTGTTCAATGCCACCCACGCACTTACGGTTATGGAATGTTGAGTTGAACCAATATATTTAGTAACATTTATATTTCTATTACATTGTGTGGTAGGAGTGAATTCATGTATTCGAATATGTGAAGTTTTGAAGTTATTCAAAATAACAACTATCTTATAGACTATTCTATAGAATAACAACATTTATAATATATTTAAAAAGCATACCAATTAAGAAATAAAATATTAAATATATTAACATTGTAAATAAATTAAATATATTAATAGAAAATATGTTAATCATATGTTGTTTTTTTTAGGTTATTATTTTTAATGAAGGCTTTTTTTTTGAAAATTCAAAATCTCATGAATTAATTAAGATTTGTATATAATTTAATTGCATTATATTAATATTCACGATGTTAATATATATATATATATATAATTAATATAATAATAATAAGATTTCTAGTTTTGAAAATATTTATATTTTAAAAAAAGGCAATAAAATTTATAAAAACTTACTAATATTTTAAAAATATATAATCACTAATTCTAATTGTAAATCTAATTTCATTATATATTATAAATATATAATAACATATATAGGTACTTATATATACCTACTGTGAACATTTGACTAAGATGTGTTGATTATTAGGCCTACATTTTGCAATTCGTATGGAGATAATTAACATTCTAAGATAATTTATGTTATATAGGCTACCTAATTGACCCTATTTGTTGTCTGCTTTTAGACTATATTATGTAATTAAAATTATTTTAAATAGTTCTTATGATTTTATAATAAATTAAATTATTTGACAGCTAATTGTCATTATTTATTAAAATATCTAGGTAATACCAATAGGTATCCTATAGGTAATATTATTAATGTTTTTAAATTACTAAATTAAAACTATTGAAAAACTATATTATATACTATATTAGGATAACTATAACCTATAATATCAGTAATTTTATGTCATTTTCTTTTACTCGTTATTGTAAAATAGGTTAAATTCTTAGATCATATTTTTGATATTTTATAGATGGTTTTAACCTATAATATGTTGACATGTAGATTATATATTCAATAAACCATTTTAAAAATAAAAACAGTAACAACAAAACATAAATTAGAATACCATTATTATCTTTGATATGACATTTTAAATTAAAAAATTAAAAACTCCGACACCGGGAATCGAACCCGGGCCTTCTGCGTGAGAGGCAGAAATCCTCACCACTAGACCATATCGGATATATTTTTATATAAACATATATATAATATTTAAATTTGTCAATACTTTATTCAATATATTTAATTTAATTGGTGTAAGTATTCTAATTATTATATATAATAATTATAATAATGATATATTGAATATATATATATAATATGTTATATTATAATAAACTTAAGTTGTTTACGTTTATTATCATAATTATTATCATAATAATATGAATTTAAAAGGTGCTAAATAGTATTTATTAAATTATTTAATAAGTATTTAATAAATACTGACAAATTATTATAATTTTAATTATATTAGTATATTTAATATACTAATATATATTAGTATAATATTATATAATATTAGTATATAATTATTATAATAATATAGTATATTATATTATAATATATAATATAATATTAAATAATTATTATTATTAAACTACAAATTATAGTATTACTATAAATTATAGTCATTATTTAATAATTGATTATATTATTATACTAAGTATAATTATTATATTATAATAATTATAGTAACAATAATTTAAATGTTATTAA
Organism: Osedax fenrisi; assembly: GCA_964019155.1. Lineage (NCBI taxonomy): Eukaryota > Metazoa > Annelida > Polychaeta > Sabellida > Siboglinidae > Osedax > Osedax fenrisi. The sequence goes on from OZ025242.1 coordinate 36,365,551, forward strand.
ATATAAGAAATAAAAATATTTATATAAATTTATATATTATAATAATTTAATATATTATATATATATTATATATTATATATTATATATTATATATTATATTATATATTATATATATATAATTTAATATATTAATATAAATGCATTGGTGGTTCAGTGGTAGAATGTTCGCCTGCCACGCGAGCGGCCCGGGTTCGATTCCCGGCCAATGCAATTTTTAATTTATCTATCTAATATATAAAAACTCATTTATATTAGTTATAAATTATAATTTACATATTTTTTGTAATAAAACAATATAATGTTATCTTATAATACTTTAATGTAGGACAGTTAGGATGATTTGTGTCCTTCAGGTGAACACCGAGGACAGACTTAACGCTCCATCACATACCGGTGAAATTGATGTAATACATGATAGACAAGGTACGATTTCGTGATCTGATATTAAATTTAAAATCTGGAGATGTGCGTAAATTATCCGAACTTAATTATTGTGTTGATAGCTTAGGGTATCCATTATGTCTCCCATATGGTACCGCTACTTATAGACCAGATTTAAAAAGAAGAACAGGTGTAACAATGATACAATATTATCTCTTTCAATTGCAAGCTCGAACTGGCAATAGGCCTAACCCGGGTTATAAAACTAAGGCGTCTATATCAGAAGTTGTTAACGGATGTCTATTGCAAAATTGAAATTGAACGACTAAATTACCATAGACGATTATGCGATCGACTTCGTAGTACAAAGTATAATGTACCACTTGAACACGATGTTAATGTTGGACGCGGAACAATGCTGTTTGCATCTTATCAAAGTGGTAAACGATGGCTGGCACAACAAAGACAGGACGCTCTTTGCTACGTATACGTATTGTATACAATACTATGGTAACCCTGCAAACTGTCTCACTTTAACCACAAATCCTGAATGGCTTGAAATAGTTGAAAACTTGTTACTCGGAGAAACTGCAATAGACCGTCCGATGTTAACAAATAAAGTGTTTGAATTGAAACACAAACATCTTACTAAATGTAGGTATACTATAGTCATTATATCACAATTAAAATTTCAACAAAAAGCTTTACTTATTACATGGATATTCAAAACTAACAGGTTTACATAGTAGATATTATGTAGGTCTATACTATAGGTCGTATAGGTACCGTTAGCCTATAGTTCATAGGTCGCTATATCATATATATATATGTATATATATATATGTGTGATATAGTCTATAGGTTACCTATAGAATGTGGGAACATAAGTTAAACTAAGATTTACTAGTTATAATGGCATTTAGAATTAATGAACACTCTCACATGCATGTAGATTTCCCCTTGTGTGCTACTGCACATATACAGCAGTAATATGTATAGCCTATGTTATAGTGTACAGTTTAGGGGTGAGTGGGGCATGTTAAACCATATTCTCTTATATTACTTATATCTCGAGATTATATCTCGAAATGATCATTTATTAATTAAAATATTGTAATTATTTAAAAGAATTATAATTATAATTAAGATATAATGCTTAATGAGTTAAGGGGACGCGATACCATCGTTTGCTTTACATGTAAAAGATACGAAAAAATGCTATTTTTAGAAATCTATTAACTCAAAAAATATTCACTTTTTTATTTTATTTTATTTTTTAATCTATTAATAATATTCCATATATTTATATTATATGTTGAAATTTATAGATGTTTACACATCTTTATGTTATACGTTTCTAAAAAAAATAAATGAAATATCTGATAAAAAATGTTAATTTTCCAACTAAATTGCTAATTAAAATTTTTTAAATGAATATTTTTTCATTTTGACAAATAACTTTAATCTTACAGGTTTTATCTAGTTATATTGAAAAAATCAAGAAAAAATATTCAATTGTACAAAAGTTAATACCAGTTATGTCAGCATGATTGGTCACAAATAATTATTCTGAGTAAATCAAGTTTCAAATATAATATATACAAATAATATAATATGAACAAATTGAATAATGTAATGAACATAATTTAAACACCACATAAAAGATAATATGTGAAGTATTACAATTTTACATTAATAACAAATTTGAAATTCAATTTTTTTTCGAAAAAATCAATGGTATCATGTCCCCTTAAGGAAATATGTATTCTTCAAAAATTAAGATAAAGATATAATTATAAAATATATATAAAATTAATTATAGAGATGCACAGATATATATATATATATATATATATATATATATATATATAAATAACCTATATAAATATATATATATATATATATATATATGAGTTCAGCTATGTAGTGTATACTTTACAATGCATAATGTATACAATGTATACTATACATTATACCTATATATATATATATATATATATATATATATATATATATTTATATATATATATAGATAGGTGATTATTAACCTAGCTGGTTATAAGAATGTTATTAAGTACATATTGAATTAATATGTTATAATGTCTAATTAATGTATATAAATAAACTATTCGATAACTTTATAATTGTAATCAAATTGAACGTAGTTTTAAAATAGAATTTTGAATCCTTTAAATTTAATTAAGAATCCAATTTTGAAATTTTCAAAAATTGAATATTTATTTGTCATTAATAAATGCTATTATTTATTTAATTTACATATACTATTTTAATACTATTGGCAATAGTCCATTACATATACAAGTAATTTCTAGTAACTAGTCTTGATATATTATATAGTATATAGTATATATTAGTGCTGTAAATGAACTCACTTTTTGAAGTATCGATACATGTTCGAACATAAGTTTTGAAGTATCGATACTGTTCGAAAAAAAATTTGTGAAGTATCGAAACTTGTTCGCAATTTTTTTTTGAAGTATCGATACTTTTTCGAACAACATTTTGTAAGTATAGATAATTGTATATAAATTACGCCAAGCATTTTGATAGGGCCGTGTAAATGATGCCTAACAAAGACTTATACTATATAAACGAATCAAGACTATTATGTAATGGGCTCAAACAAAATTGAGATTCTTAATTAGTGATTTAAATTCTTCCCATTTTTCATTATCTCGAGACAATCAAATCCTAAAATTCATAATAGAAATTTATAATGAAAGATTATAATAAATATTATATTAAACCCGAAAAAGGGACTTTTTTTCCATTAAGATGATTTTTTGTCATGTAAAATCTTCAGCACGCCTTTTTGAAATATTTTTTTTTAATATTTTAAAAATTATTTTGAAATATTAAAAAAAAAAATTCAAATATTTTTAAAATATTTTTTTTAATATTTGTAAACATTTTTTAACATTTTCTTGAATAATTGTAAACATTATTTTAAAATTTTTTTAAAAAATTGTTGATATATTTTTAAACATTTAAAAAAAATATTTTGGATTAGTATCACTGAAATCTTATTGAATTCTATAATAGACGTCTACATAATGTATTTTTATTAATTTTTATTAAAACAAAATTTATGATCAAAAATGTTTAGTTATAACTTTATATATATATACTTTATGTATATACTTTATGTATATATATATACAAAAATTATAGTTATATATATTTTAAATATTATTTTTATTGTACACAAATACCCGAAATTAATCTACTAAAACCCGAAATGATATGGGACCATTTTATAAAACCCGATCTCATTAAATATTTATTCTTATACGATATATCCGTATTTATATTGATTAAATGTGTATATTTTGATATTTTAAATATATACGTACCACTGTAAAATATATGTTAAAGTATTACTCACGTTGAATCCTTGTATCCTCAATATTTGACAGGTAGGAATAATTATAATATAGCCTAATATTTTTTTAACGAATCAAAGATAATAACAAGTTTTTTTTACAAAAAATAATTTAAATATATTCTACGATTTATTTATACAATCATTTATAATTTATTGTTAAATATCAATTAAGTTTACATATTAAAATTAAATATATTATCAAACATATGATCGCAAGTTCGATAATTGCATAAAAAGTTCGAAGTACTAAAGTTCGATACTTGAATTCAAAGTTCGAAGTTCGAAGTTCGAAGTTCAAAAGTTCGAAATTTGTAAAGTTCGAAACCGAAATCTTTTTCAAAGTTCGAAGTATCAAAAGTTCGATACTGTTCGAAAAATGTTCGAACTGTTCGAGTTCATTTACAGCACTAGTATATAAACATATAAACAACATGTATACAGTAAATATGTGCATTGGTAAGCATTGTTCAAATAAGTAACAATAATTTGTATATCAATTAATACAAAATTAAAGTTGGATATTAAACAACTATTTAATTACAACAAAGTGTGTAATATAATTATTTTAGTGAGTAATATTCATTATTATAAAGTGTAAATATATAGTGTGATACATAGAAGCGGGTAATGTGGCCACCTTTTAGCAGGTAATGTGGCCAATTCTCGATGATTTAAGCCAATCATATTGAATATATGATCTGAAATAAATATTTGTATATATTGATAACATTTCGTGCGTCATTATTTGAAAACGTTGATTGAATCAACATCTACTATATCATAACCATACAAATATATAAAGATACTACAAAGTACTACAAAGTCCTTCGGACGATCTTTGAAATATATTTACATACATATTATAATCGTGGTATAAACTTTTAAATTTGATGTAGACTACATCATGTAGTATAGTTAATTATCTATTAACACAATTATATAGAACAATATTTATATATATATATATATATATATATATATATATATATATATATATATATATATATATATATATATATATATATATATATATATATATATGGGGGAGAATACTCGAATACCGACACCCTACAAATAAATCACCATAACTTTATTATTTCTAAATTAAATATTTCCAAATTTTATTTATAAGTATAATACCTTTTTAAAATTTAATTTAGTTTGTTTAACTCTGAGATAATACAGGTTTCGATATTACGTGCAATTAGGGTGTCGGTATTATGAAAATATATATTGCTTAGGTAAAAGTTAATAAATTTGTAACAAATCATGAAAAATACAACATATTTTCGCCACATTGTCAAATATAATTAGATCTATGATATTTATTTAAAATATTTAAAATATCTACTTTTTAAATGATTGAGAATCGATATTGTACTTCAAAAATTTCATAAATTTAGTGTTGTAACGAAAAATTAATTTTTTTGTTTATAATTAAAATAAATATTAAAAAAAAAAATTATACTTATATGAATTATAATAGATGTTATGGGATGTCTTGATAATATTGACACCCCTGTTATCTCATGGTTAAACAAACTAAATTAAATTTAAAAATAGTTATTAGGTATAACCTAACAAACAATTATTTAGAACTTTTGAGAACTTTTGAGAACTATAGTTCTAGAACTTTTGGGTAGTTTTGTGGACAATAGGAACCTAAAAGTTCTGGAACTTTAGGTTCCAGGTTCTAAAAAGTTCCGGAACTTTTAGGCTCTAATTGTCTATTGGAACTAAAGTTCTCAAAAGTTCTAAAAAAGTTCCCATTAAAATTATTGAGAACTGAAGTTCCCAAAAGTTCTTAAAAGTTCTCATTAGTTCTAAAAAGTTCTGAATAAATTGTTTGTTGGGAAGCCTAATATGTATATAGTATATAGTATATACCTATTTATAAATAAAATGTGGAAATATTTAATTGAGAAATAATAAAGTTATGGTGATTTAATGTTAGGGTGTCGGTATTCGAGTAATCTTCCCTTAGGTGTAATACCTACTTGGTGTAATACAAATATAAAACAATATTATTCTGTGTCTAATAGAGCTGTGAGCATATAGTATATAATATACTGTATATATAATAATATTATAATAATATTATATATAATGAATTTATAACGTCACATTTAATTTTATTGATTATTAAGTTTATAAAATTATTGAGTCAATTAATATGTATATTATTAATGAATAATAAAATACAATATATAAATTTAATAAAATAAATTATATAAACAATACGTTTTATTTATCTTAAATAAAATAAAATATAATTTAAAAAAAAAATAGCACTCGTGGCCGAGTGGTTAAGGCGATAGACTTGAAATCTATTGGGCTATGCCCGCGCAGGTTCGAACCCTGCCGAGTGCGAATTTTTAATTTTGTTGAATATTTTATTTATCTATAGATATATATATAATGTAGATAATGATAATATGATGATAATATATAATGTTTATAAATATATATTTATGATATATGATGATAATTTTCATAATTATAATATATAATAATTTTTATAAATTTATATTTTATTATAAATTAGATGCATCAGATGTGTTTTGCAGTGTGAATGCTCATCTTGGCCGCCTATACTTTTCAAAGTTTAAGTTAGGTGTTGCTTATATGTGTCAATCAAATGCAACCATTATGCTTTATTACACAATCAAACATATTCTGAATGAGTCTGAATATCTACACCAATATAATATATGTATATAATACATACCCATATGCATATGCAGTGTATACGAATGAATGAATGAAATCAGTTTATAGACAATTGTCTAAGGAGGATCATTGAAAGCTATAAGTAGCTTTATTAAGTCGATACCTCCATAGTATATGAATATAATAGCTTTGGGACATTTATACAATAATAATAAGACTTGTGTACTAGAATTCAATATAATAAGAGTAAAGAAATATATATAAAGAGAATAATAATAATAAAAATAATGTCCCTCAGCGTATTTCATCATGTTTCATCAATCCATTAAATAAACTAATAAAATAAAATGTTTTAAAACTTGTGCAAACAAATATAAAACAAAAAGTGCGAATAAAATAATAAAAAATTATTGAAATGTAATAACATAAAATGATTCTAATGGTTTAGTATATACAAATTAAAATAAAGTATGTTTAAAACTTGTGCAAACAATTATATAACAAAAAAGTGCGAATAAAATAATAAAAAATGATAAAAATATAATAATATAAAAATGTTAAAAATATACCCAAATTATACCTTTACATAATTATACCCAAGTAGTTTTAAATATAAAAATTTTAAAAATTGACGAAGATTAAAAATATTAAAAATTATTAAAATGCTAAAATATAAAAACTAATATTTATTTAAAAAGTAATTCTTTAATACTTTTTTTAATTTGTGTATATTATGTATATTTTCAGATTTTAATATATTATTACTCATTATATTATTATAGTATTTTGGGCCTTTAAAAAAAATTGTGTTTTGAAATTTCGTTGTTTTCATTAATGGTAAAATAAATCTTGATTTGTCTTTATTATAAATAAAAAATGTATCTAGATTAATGTTATAGTTATTATGTAAAAGGTTATATAAAAATAATATTATTCTAAAAGATATGAGTTCATTCAATTTTAAAATAGAATTATATTTAAACATATTATTAGTGTGTGATAAACGAATCAGAGGTAATTGAGACTTGTCTATCATATTTTTATTGATAATTCGAATTGTTTTTTTTTGTATTAATACTAGTTTTTTTAATCTATCTTCATAAACATTACCCCATATTTCTATTCCATATGACATATTTGATAAAAATAGTGAATTATATAATATAATTAAATTGCGTATGTTAAGAAATTTTAGCTTCCGAAAAAGATATACAATTTTTGATAATTTATTACACAAATTTATAATATGAAACGAATATGTTAAATTACTATCTAATATAATACCTAAAAACGTATACCTATCTACTATTTCTATGTTCGCATTATTTAAATTTATATTATTTATAATTTTTGTATTAAAATAAGGAAGTATTTTAGTTTTTTCAATATTCAATTTTAATTTATTTATATTAAACCAATGACATAATCTATCTAAATATAATTGCATATTACTACTCAATTCTTCATTTGAATTTGCAAATATAGAGAGTGATGTGTCATCTGCATATATATTTAAATTTATATTATCATCATTATTAAATATATTTGATATGTCATTAATAAATATTATAAAAAATAATGGACCTAATACTGATCCCTGAGGAACACCAAAACGTACATTTCTAACAGATGATACAGTATTATTTATTCGAGTTTTAACTTTTCTATCTAATAAATAATTTTTTAAAAACACATTTACATGACCCCTAAAACCACAGTATTCTAATTTTTTTAATAAAATGTCATGGTCTACAACATCGAACGCTTTTTTAAGGTCTAAAAATAGCGTAGCAATTTTTTTATTTAAACTATGTTTAGTAAATAAAAAATGTTGTAAGTTAAAATGTGAAAGGGTAGTATTGGATTTTTCAATAAATCCATATTGGTTATCATTAATTATTTTATTTTTATATATAAAGTCCATCATTCTATTATAAATTATTTTTTCAAAGATTTTACTAATTTGCGGTAGTAATGAAATGGGTCTATAGTTGATTATCTGTTTTTTATCATTTGCTTTAAATACTGGTTTAATGATAGCAATTTTCATATTATCAGGAAATTCAGAATTAGCCAAGCATAAATTAAATAAATATTCTAATGGTTTAGCAATAGAATTTATTAAAAGCTTGATTAATTTCATGTCCCAGTTATTTATATCTTTGGATGATTTAGATTTCATATTAAGTGTAATATTAATTATTTCCTTATCAGTAATAGGTAAAAAATAAAAACTGTTCTCAATAGAGTTTAAAAAATATCTAAAATCATTATCATTAGTTATATTATCATTAGTCATATTATCACTAGTCATGTTATCACTAATCAAATTATCATTAGTCATATTTTTATTTAAAAAACTTTCATTTATTTTAAAACCCACATTTGAAAAATAATTATTAAAATGTTCACATTGATCTTTTATATTTATAATTTCTTTTCCTTCATATTTAAGTATTTTGGGTAATTCATCAACATTTTGATTAATTATAGTGTTCAAATGTGTCCAATTTTCTTTTTGATTACAATTTGAAAAAATATTTGAGTAATATTTATTTTTTTCATATTTTATATTTTTATTAATTTTATTTTTTAGTTTTTTATATTTAATAAATGTGATAGTTAATGTCATAGTTAATATGTATATTAAATCTACATTGAACACTGTACAATGTACAATGTACAATATACAATGTACATTGTACAGTGTACACCTACACATTTATTTTGTATACTTTACATATTAAATTATATAATAGTATATGGATACTATAGGATCCCTATGTTACATAGTATGTATACCATAGATATAAAGACATTAATTTCTTTAATTCCATAATTTATTTACATTGATGATGTATACATATACCCATTCGCAATGCGCATACACACATATACACATCATCAATATAAATAAAGTTTATACAATATATCTAATATATTTCATAAATTAAATCTAATTCAGTATTTATAAATTATAGATATAATAATAAAACAAATAACCTCATTAAAAACAAGTAGCTCTAAAAAGAGCTGAAGAAAATATATAATTCTAAATTTATTAACATAAGGAGATTATTTGTATTTAAGGGTGTGTTTTTGGTCAACCACAGGTGTAACAACCACAGGTGGAAAAACCACAGGTGTACGAGAAATTCGTATTCACTGCATGTAAAAATCCAACTGTTACAAAACACGTCTGGTTGTGCTATTTATTCGTACCACAGCACTTGCCATCTGCGCCACACTAGTGTATCATAGATCCAGAGAGAACTTTCTCTAGCTCTATGCTTTGAACGCACGCATAATAATCTCTGCCTATGAAATGAATCATAAAATACATGACAATTGTGACGTTATTGCTATTTTTAGATATGCGCGCATTTATTTATCAAAAATTAAATTAAAGTTATGTATATGAGCGTGTATGTATGCGTGTATGTATGTATGTATGTATGTATGTATGTATGTATGTATGTATGTATGTATGTATGTATGTATGTATATATGTATACATCATATATATATATATATATATATAATAATATATATATATATAAATATATTATTATTATATATATAATATAATAATAATATAATATATATTATATATTATATTATTATTATATTATTATAATAATATATATATATATATATATATATATATATATATATATATAATATAATATATATATTATATATATATACATATACAAGTATGTATTACATTATATTTACTAGTACAAGTATGTATATATATATATATATATATATATATATATATATATATATATATATATACATATATATATATATATATATATATATGTTTAATGCATGTTATTTAATGTTATTTAAATACAAATATATCCATACATAAATACTTGTATTAGTGATTGCACTAGTGGTTGAAGTTGCACTAGTGGTTGACGAAAAACACTCGACATTTGTTTCTACTAACTGCGCACCACCTGTGTTTGACGAAAAACACACCCTGGGATGTCATTCCGTTGAAATTTGATAAAATCTAAATAAAAGTAAAATAAATTGCATTATAAAATATACATTTATAGAATTTTATTTAGTACCTGTCATAAAATAATTAACGAAATCACACAAGAACTGCAATAAAAAGCAACTTTTATTATATAAATATGTAGAATATAGCATATATGAAATAATTTATTATAACTTCCTGTGTGGCTCAGTGGCTATAGCCTTATAAGGCGTCAGACACACAAGCAGTAGGACACGAGTTCGAGCTTAGTCCGGACCATTAATTAATTTTATAAAATGGGTCTTACAATATTATTTAGAAGTGATCTTATATAATTGTGTATAAATAAATGATGGCTCTCGTTAAAATCATGGATGCCTTAACATAAGAGCGGCTTCGGAGGGACATTAGAGCCATATATGGTTATAAGTGAAAACTTCCTATAAGTTCCTGGATGAGATGAAAGGACTCTACCAAATAAAAATAACAACAATAACATATAATATGAATATATAAATATAAAATAAATTGTTTTATGTATTTATAATATAAATTTTATATATAATAAATTCATATAAAATATATAAATTTAATAAATATAAAATAATTTATTGAATTATTGAATTATAATATATAAATAAATAATGTGTTGAAAAATAATTTATTGAATTATTGAATTTATAATTGAAAAACTTTGAATACAATTTACTCATAATAATTATTTACCTATCAATTTCAAATTCTATAGGCTCTCTAAATATGAATACAATCTAACTAATTTGTTTTGCTATATATATATATATATATATATATATATATATATATATAACATTTATAAGAATACATTGGCAAAATAATAAAGGTAGTTTTTTTTTAATTTCAATTATATATTCAATTATATGAACAAAAAGCAGAGTGTAATGTTTGAATGCATATTTATATATAAAATACAAAAGTATTAGATGTATTATTGTAACATATTACCGTAGCTATACCATTATACCCTTGGTGTATAAATTACATTATACATACAATTGAAAACCTTTGAATAACTCTATACATTTCATATCTACTACGTGAAAAATAAACAAAATGGCGGCGTACTGTGACCTCCCCTTAAATTGGGGAGTTACATGTAACAGATAGGTTATATTTCTATTTAAAGGGTATTCATTTTGTTTACTTTTGTTGTTGTATATAACAATGAAACTTAGTTACTATATTTACTATTGTATTTTTATAAAATATTTTCATTTATATTTTGTTTAAATTTAATTTATATTAAGAAAACACACACTTATCGCTATATGTTTACTTAATATTTCTGTATATATTTGTATTAATAAAAATGTTAATTATTGGTTAAATACACATGTTTTCTAACTATATGTAAGCGTAACATAAGCTTACTAGTGAAGTGATCAGACTTAGTTATGTGAATGTGATTAGTGACCTGGCATGATTGTGTGTACATGGTATCTAAAGTTGTGGCTATTTAAGTAATTGTCATTGCTTTTTATTTGTTATACTACTTTCTAATTTTAATTATATTTTATATATTTATATTATTTTAAATGTTTTATTAGATTTTATTTATATATATATATATAGATTTTTTATAAGATTTTTTATAAGACAATATAGTGAAAAAATTAATTATATTATTATATATATTATTAGAAATTATGTAATATATAAGTATTATATAAGAAATTATTTGTAATATATAAATATTTATATATTAATATAAATTTTTTTAGATTTTACAAATATATAGTTGATAACTGTATAAAATAAAAAAAACTGATAAATGTATCGAATGGTGATGATGATGATGATGGTGCTGATGATGATGATGCTGATGATGATGCTGTACTCTTTAGTTTTCAATGGCTGCGTTATTTCATATTCATCTGTAAATATATTTATAATTATGTGAATATACATTTAAATATATGTTATGAAGTACAATTTAGTTGACACTGCCATTATACAGCCAATATATCTAATGAGATATACCAAAACTTTTGTATATATTAGTATGTGACTAGTCTATAATGAGCAGGGTGAGTTAAATTCGGCCTTTTCGTCAAAAGGCCGAATTTTGCCGAATATAAGGATTTTCAAAAGCCGAAAATAAGCTAAATTCGGCCTTTTTTTTAAAATAATAATTATCCTTAAATTATTAAAAGTAATAAAATAAAATACTTAATTGTAATATGTATATTATATGTAAATAATACTACAAGTAAAATCAAATTTTGATACAATATTAGCAATATAAGTAAGTAAATTCGTAATTATTGAATATTAAGGGAATTATAATAAGATTTTAGAATACGATGTTATACTAATAACAAAATACATGATGTGCACCTATTAAACTTTCCTATCTTTGAGAAGCATACAAGCGATGTTTTACTTACGTAAATATCACAAGTATTAGAGGTTAGGGTATTTGAAGACTGGAAATATAAAATTATATGAATAACAACGGATGTTGAAAAAAAGATGACTGGACATATTAATGGTTTTTATAAATAATATTTATTATTAAATTGTTTATATATTATTATTATTCATGGTGTATCAAGTAGAATATAAAGAGCTTTCCTGCCAGGATTAGTAAGGGTATGGTGTAGAGTTCATCAACTGGACTTGGCGTTACAGATGTTTTATACTAATTCGATGTAAATAAAATGTTTGCCTATAGGGCTAAATTAATTAATTAAAGTATACTTTAATAAAATTAATCTTATTTTTAAGGAGGCAATTCAATTTAATAACTAAAATGAGATATAAATGTCTGAATGTAATACAATTATAGAATACAAATATTATGGGATCGAGGACATTTAGAACGAGAATTCTTAGATAGTGCAACCAATATAGAAAAAAAGTTTGTTTATAATGAACATTGGATATGTTAAGATATATTGAATTTGATAATGAAAATTAATAATATTTCTCCAGAAAGAGATATAAATAATGAAAGTACAATGACCGGAGAAGTTAATATTAGTCATAATAAATTATTCAACTTATCAGGACAAGAATTTGGAAATATAATTATTAAACACAAGTTAAGACTAAATCATACAATGAGTTAAGTAAAATCTAATTGAGGTCGAATTTGTTGAGATAAAGGAGAGAATTGATTTAGATTTAAGTTTTCGTGAAAATATTATTGAAAAGATACAAAAGATAATATAGATTTCTAACTTTCTAACTTGTTAACTTTATTAATATTAGATTACCTTTGTATTAAAGATGATTATAAGAATTTATTTAATTTCACTACCTGACTGCTATGTATATATCCAGGAACTTCATCCGTTGAAACAAATTTGTCATTATTAAAGTCGATAAAAACTGAAGGAAAGATGGTTTCAAACATTTTACTTGAATGATATATACACTCAAAACAATTTATTTATTTAATACAAATATAATAAATTTCTTATCTATTTGTACTTCATTATTGATTTAAATACTATATATATATAGTATTTAATCAATATATTGATACCAATATATTTGTTGATACTAAAATTATTACAATGCCATAATATATAATATATATTTTGAGAGATCTATTTTGATCAAATTTAGAAAGGCCGGATTTAAGCCGAATATAAGGATTTTGAGAGGCCGAAAATAAGCTAAATTCGGCCTTTTTCCTTAAATTAGGTGAAGACCGAATTTAACTCACCCTGACCATGAGTCATCATTCAGATATTATGGTGGGTGATGATGTCATAATTGTATATCTACATGTATACATGGCTATGACTTCATATATTATGATTCATATTATTACTAATACTATTTAACAATACATACATATTATATATCTAAATATAGATATACATGTGTGGAGTAGTGGCTTAGCCACAATGCACCGCATGATTAATACAGTTCAGAAGAAGAATGTATGCGTTAGTGAAAGGGTTATTGTTTTTTGTGAAGAATATTGGTTTTTTATTTATTAAATAATTTGCATTAATACATTTTTTTATTGTATTTTTATTTATTTGAATGTTAATTATTATAAATCTTATAAAATTATCATTAGATATTTCAAGTATATTAAATTAAAAAGTATTATAGTATAATGTATATAATAAGGTATTTTATTACAACCTTTTAAAAATGTATCAGTAATTTCAGTAAATTCTTTCCAAATTAAATTTTTCTTTTAGCTAGGCATGTTTATTTAATGAATAAATAAATGATAAATAAAATATAAAATTAATCTTTGTATATATTTAAAAAATGCATTCATAATTATGAATATTATAATTATATAATTTATATAATGTATTAATTTATATTATAATATACAATTTTAAAGCAAGTAAATGCTTTGATCTTATCATATCTAATATTATAAATATTTGTTATAATAATATATTAATAATTACATTATAATATATACAAATATATTCTAAATAATATATTAGCAAAGATTTTTCTAAGGAAAGATAACACTCAAGCGAAATCGTGTAATTCTATTTTGTATACAAAAACCAACAGCGCCACCTATATAGGGTCTATTTTCGGAACTATGTATTATTTATAATGTAAATTTGTATCAAACTATGCACTTTTAAAATGAAAAATAATATGCTTTAAATTATTATTTTTATTATGAAAACTAAGGGGATTCTAGCGCGATTTCATTAATAATTTGTTGACAGGTACTAAATAACATTCTATAAATATTTTATAATAAAATTTATTTTACTTTTGATTTTTAAATTTCAGCTATGATACATCCCCTTAATAAGCATATGTAATCAAACCTTTTATGCCTCACAGGGTTTCTTGTAGCCAGTGCTGATGGGATAATGGTATGTTATAGTATATTACATGAATCTAAATATATGTTTTCTATACTATTATAATATATATAGATTTAAAAAAATACATTCGTATATATATGAAGGAATAATTAATAATATATATATATATACAAATTATTCATAATCTATAATTAAAATATTATAAATATGTATTTTATGTACTTTTTAATATTAATATTTATGCTATATTATTATAAAGTGAATAAATAAAATAAATGTACACATAATTTATATAATAAAATACAATATTTAGAAACATATTATGAATTATAAAATAAAATCAATAACTAGATAAAATATAGATACTATCAGAGATAGCATTAGAGGAGATTTTCATCTATGAATAAACTAACAACAAAGACATAATACTACATAATAGCAGGAACCAGGTGATCCAGAGTTACTGCTCCTCTGTAATAGATTACCTACAGTTTTAATATAAACTGTAAGTTAACTAGTGTATTTAGGACACATTAAACACTTATTTATTTTCTATAAAATGTGGTAATATCTAAAATTACATTAAAATAAATTTACTTTTAGGTTAACTTTAGATTTATTATATATTACATTTATAATAGAGGTTAGATAATTAAAAATTTAAATATATATATATATATAGGTTTAAGATATATAATAAATATATATATATTTATGCCCTAATTAGCCAGACGGTAAACTTGTTATGTAAGAATTAGCAGTGAACTAGATGTCGGACGTATATGGAAAGTTCAACACATAACAATATGTATATATTTGTGGTTTAATCAACAAATAATTGAATAGTTTATATATATTGTATTGGCTAGAAAGTGAATATACAAATAAGAATTATTATTATATTTATGAAGTAATATATTATAAATTATAAAATATTCTATAATATAATCAAGTTAATTGTACGATTTACATAGAATACCCCTGAATGGAATAGAAGTGTTGTCTACATCTGATTCGGAGACCTTTACTGGTGATGATCCCAGCTTCTTAGATGTGAAGTAATAATATCCCAGCTACTTCATCCCTATATAAGTATTGTTTCTGTATTAATATAAATCTATATATAGAATCTATAATATATATATATATGTATATATTAGATAAATAAATGTTCACATATATATTAATAATAAAAATTAAAAAACTATATACTAAATGAAAATAAAAAGGTATACATTAGTATAATTTTATATTATATAAAATGATGCAAGAATGATGTGTCTACAATAATTGTCTACATCTTTGACTTTAATCATCCAATATTATTTGCGTAAATGATAAATAAAAATATATAAATGTATATATAAATATTATACGTATATTACTATTTTCTACTAAATATATACAATATAAATCTCTATTTATTTAATAATATGCATATGGTATATTAAGGGTGGAGGCGAGTTAAAATATGATTAATATTTCTATTTTGACAACAAATTTTTATTACATATTTTCCATGTTTAATATCTTATTTAAAATTTAAACTGTAAATGTATAACATATATATGAATCATGTTGGATTTATTATTTATATTAATTAAATAAATGATGATAAACTTGCATTTTAATAAAAAATACAAAATAAATATATAACTAATTGAGACTATTTTTTACACCATTTTAAATTAACTACATTTATATAAAGACAGATCCTATATGATGGAGGAAAGTATCTGTTTGATAACAAAAAAGTAATTATCTCCATTAGTTATTTATCCTTAGCGTTTTTAGATAGAGCTACTCACATTGTTAAGATGAACGCGCGCTTTCCCACTTAAGGGTAGAGACCATCGATATAATGAAAGGGGACCTGTGCAATTGACGCATGCAATGCATGTAAAAGAAGGATACGCGAATGGAACACAAAATGGCATTAGTGATTTTGATTGGATATTAGTCATATTATATATGTCAAATATTAAAATAGTAGGCTTTTCGTCGAAATAGATTCAAGTTATTTCTATCTATTAAATGGATTTAGATTATAAATATCAATAAAATAGTATGATATCTTCAATTTAAATACACAAAATTACGAGGAATGTTGATATGATATCATATATTTAAATTACATATGTAATTTAAATATATAATTTTATTTTTAGTATAGATAGTACATTAATATTGGTAGTAATTATCAATATATATATATAAATAAATAATATTAATTTAAATTTAAGTAACTATTTAGTAGTGGACTGCGACATCAGCGCCTCTATCGCACATTGCCATACACTACGTTCAATTGCTTATAAACTTTCTTTATATCGATGGTAGAGACATGCACTGCACCATAATGCTATTTATAGTATGCTACTAATTAAATGCTAAGTACGCTATAGATGAAAAACTAATAAAGTTATTTAACTATTTTTTAGTTTTATTCAATGAATAATATACACATCAATACACATAACTAATATGAACGCGATGTAAAAATACACACATATTATTGTATTAATTTATTAATTGTATTTTATTTTTAAATCCTCATGATTAAATGGTTATGTTATATGTTATTGAGAAAATCACATTCAGAATTTTCTAATAAATAATCACAGAAAAATTGATAAAATATGATAGCCATATTGTATTTGTCTTTATATCTAACTATGCCATGTATAACTAAATAATCATACTCTATTGGAAATACATATAAGTTGGGAAATAAGTATAATAATAAATCATTTATGTATTATAATAAAAGTTATTATAAAAAAAATCTAAATTCTATAAGATTTAAAAATATTACAATCTTATAAAAAATAATAATATTTTAAATATATATTCAAACCACTGAAAAGTTCTATTTCGGAGAACAAAGAATTACCATTGCAGCTATAGAGAGAAGACAGCCAGTCCTAGCTTGTATCCTTGTTTGTATCCATCTATAGGTATCTGTTATAAAGTTTAACAAAATATCAGTATTAGTATCTATTATATAAATTATCTAAAATAATTATATTACTAATCAATATAAATAGTTGTTAACATTTGCCAATCTCTATAATAACATCATACTACTAAATATGATCTCAAGATCAGCTCAGATGTTGCGATAACTTCTATATTTACAACATCCAATCAGAACTTGCGATGACAAGTGTGAAGACATAGAGATCACTATTTCAATATGTCATCGCAGCTTATTATCAGTCATTGCATGTTTTTAGAATGTCTTCTAAAATATCTGTTCAGCTGTACAACTGACTCTGTTCAACTGTCAGAAGTTACGATAACTTTGCATCGATAGAAGCATCAAAAATAAATAATATAAAAGATATTAATAGAATATTACAGAAAGATTAGATAATAAAATAAAAGATGGCAACTATGAAGATGAGAAAAGTATTTATGATTAATTCATGCGAGTAGAATTCATGCATATGGGATGCATGGAAATTATAATACAAATCATTATGAAAGAAGCGATTCTATAACAACAATGGCAACAATATTTGTGAGTCGTTCGGGATCCATGACTCAATGTAAAGGTAGATATAGACTTGTTAAGTATGCTGTGATATCATCACAGCTTGATGAGTGTGCTGTTTTATTCACCATGTTAACATGACATTAGAATTTTGTATTAGCAAGAAAAACATTTAAATAAAGTATTACAGTTTTAATAAAATTAAACGTTTAATTAATACAATATGTAATACAAACACAAGTCACCATATTGTGTAGAACCAGATCTCAGTAGTAACTTCACATGAACTCTTCTCAGACAACTTTGCATGCTATTGTATACCTGCGATATTGTGATAATATATTATTGTAACTATATATTTAAATTAAATATTTGTTATTAATATTCTAATTTAGTTCTTAATATAACAATTTTAGAAAATATTATTAAAAATCATTATCAAATAAAATAATCATAGTTTAAAACATGTATATCTCTAAAATCCATGGAATAAACACAATTATTTTATTTAAATAATATTTCTGAGAATTAAGATGTGTTTTCTATGTAAAATTAATGCATTTAATAAGATATCCTATTAATATATTATACTATTTTATTATATGATATTCTCCGCTGGTAAAGTAGTCAGAGCCATCAGCCGTCTAGTAGTATTTCATGTATTATCATCACCTCAGTATCTACCATTTAGATCAAGTCCGTGACATCATTACAGCCTGTTAATACATATTTATATTATAGCCTATATATACACATTATGTGGGAGATAAGGTTAATGTTAAGAGATTCTAGTTGACTTAAACCAGATTTGTGAACATTTACTAAATATCGGGTAAGTAATTATAAACAAGTTATAATAAGTTGAAAGATATAATATTAAGCAGCTGATATCTGGCTATACAAATTAGGCATGATTTGTTGGTATGAACGCGGTTTTATACATTATTCAAGTTAATAAATTGTTTAGATAATATATTAAAAAAATATTTGAATGTTATTATGTATTATATATACATTCAATGTATTACATTGTAAAATATTTTTAATATGGTGTCTTATATTAAAATGTATGGGAATAATATTTCAATTTGATTTTCAGACAATTTGACTAAACCGAATTTGATTTATACATATACACATATATGTGTTGTAAATAGGTATTTATCACGGGTATTATCAGGTAGTCTAGGGGAATTGACTACCACAATAGTTTCACATTTCTACATTCCTAACACTTATGGTTTTGTTTTCGGGTTAATATGATTTTAGTTAATATAGAGTTAAATTATAATATTGTATAATATATGCATTTTTTATTATTATTTAGATATTAATATTATTGAAGATGTAGCCAATTTGTAATGGTTAACATATACATATGTTTACATACTATATATATATATTTAATTTAGAATTAGAAATAGATGGTTTTATTATGATATCTATGATATGATTATGTATATGAATATCAGTACTAATCAGAGAATAGTTGTACATGAATAGGAAATAATCATTTTTAGTTATTTTAGTATTCAATTGTTAATGGTAACTATATGTAATTGTATACAAATTATAAACTGTTCATAAAAATGTCTTCTGAAATATTAATTTGTTTGAAATAGTTTACGTTTCTAAACATTGGTTTAGTGTTACGGGTAAGTTTCACAACTTCAAAATCATAACAGTCTATAACTCTAATATATATGTATATATATAATAATAGATATATATATATATATTATATTGGCTAGAAAGTGAATATACAAATATAAATTATTATTATATTAATGAAGTAATATATTATAAATTATAAAATATTCTATAATAAAATCAAGTGACTTTAAAGGTTAACATTGAATACCCTGAATGGAATAGAAGTGTTGTCTACAGCTGATTCAAAGCCCTTTACTAGTGATGATCTCAGCTTCTTAGAAATGAAGTCATAATATCCCAGCTACTTCATCCGTATATAAGTATTGTTTCTGTATTAGTATAAATCTATATTAATCTATAAATATTAACCTATAAATATACACAGTTATATATATATATATATATATATATATATATATATATATATATATATATATATATATATATATATATACAAACATATACAGGTACTAAGATAGTTAATAAGTGCACCTATTTCTATACATGATATTATTAATCATATAATTTTAATGTCAACTCGTTAGTATTATATATATTGTATTTAATCATAGTCTAGGATATTTACTTAGCACATTTCATACATATTAATAAAGGTTTGTTTAACAAATTAAAACGGCGCGCGCAATGTGGCATTTATAATATATACAAAGATTTTTCTAAGGAAATATATAACACTCATGTAATTCTATTTTATATACAAAAACCAATAGCGCCATCTATATAGTGTCAATTTCTGGAACTATGTGTTGTTTATAATGTAAATTTGTATCAAACTATACACTTTTAAAATGAAAAATAATATGTTATAACCTATTATTTATAGGATGAAAACTAAGTGTTCATTACTAATATATAACAAAGTAATGGGATATGTTGGTTTTAAATGCTATAAGTATATATGTGGCGAGTAAAATGTAATTTAATAGAGCAATGTATTGCATGTAATTTAATATAGCAATAAAAACATTGTAGTATGCATATCGCGGTAAACCAAAATCTATTTCAGTGATTTCTATACCGCTGCTAGCAGTGGGATGCCTGAATACTAATCACGTTGCGTAGATAGCGAGTGTTATATCTTTAATTCGTAAAATATTTGATATATATATAATATATACAAATACATACAGGCACTAAGATAGTTAATAAGTGAACCTGTTTCTATACATAATGTTAATATCAACTCGTGAGTATTATATATATATTATATTTAATCATAGTCTAGGATATTTACTTAGCACATTTTATACCTATTAATAAAGGTTTGTTCACAAATTAAAATGACGCACGATCCACCGCCCGCCGTACTACATTTAGCTATAAATAATTTGGCGCCGGTCGTTTTGATGAATCTTAAGTATTTTAAAATATACATTATTTATGTATCTTTAAGGTGAATCCATTGATATATAAAATGTTTGTTAAATTATGTTAAATTCAGATGTTTCGTATATAAAATACGAAACATCTGAATTTGGGGAATTTGTTTACTTGCGAAATTCTTGTACGAATAGATTGCTCATATGAACATCCCAGAACCTGTATATATATATATTAAATTAATATTATTTCGATATTAACTAATGTTGATCGTATATATTATGTATATATTTCATTATGTTATACAGCATAACTTATATTAACTTATACTATAATATTGTTAACAATATTTAATATGATATTATTATAATAATCATATAATTTATATATTTAATGAATCGTTAAATTAATGATTATATTCATCCATATTTATATTTATTTAACAGTTACTAATATCATATTACAGATTTTTTAAATATATTATATTATAAATTATAATACATAAATACAAGAATGTAATCTACTATTGATAATTTAAGTTAATTTATAATATCATAGTAGTAACTATATGATACATTTTCTAAATTAAATTTATTAATTTTTCTAAAATAAAATAGCCGTCACTACCGGTGTCAGTACTGCATTGATTCACTCTCACGAGATAAACTTTAGTTAACTAAGAATAATATTTGTACACATATTTATTTAAAATATCACATGATCGTTTATAATTATATTTGTTTTAGATATTTGCGTGAGTTTCACTCAAATGTATATGATTCTTTACAATAATTTATTGAATACATTATTATAATGGATACAGGAGAAGCAGGTCGCCGATATATTTAATAGTTCAAGTTGGGCGGTCTACTAATATATAAGAGCCGCCCATCGATGTAAATATATGTCACTCAAATAAATATGTTACGCTTGATTTCACACGCTAAAATATTCCATATGATTAACATATGTATGTCGTACGGCGTACGTTGCTTATGTGTATTATCATATTAACACAAATATATATTATATATATATATTATAATTATATGTATAATAATATAATCCATCAATATGTTATCCGTTATAGTAACTGTATAATTAAAGATTTGTTAATAAATTTGATTTTATATTAAATTTTAATTTATAGTATTAGAAATTATTTTATTCTAATTCTAATATGTTACGTACACATGAGATCGATATAGATTTAAAATGCATGTTTAATTTCAAGTAGAAACAATATATTACATATGTATAATAATATAATCCATCGATATGTTATCCGTTATAGTAACTGTACAATTAAATATTTGTTAATACACTTTATTTTTTATTAAATTTCTTTTATTTTTTATTAAATATTTTTATAATATTAGAAACTATTCGATTATAATTCGAATATGTTTCGTACGCATGATATCTATATAGTTTTAGAATGTAAGTTTAATTTTAAGTTTAACCAATATATTATATATGTATAAAAATATAATCCATCGATATGTTATCCGTTATAGTAACTGTTATATTACATTATAATTTCTAATAGTAAAAATTGAAATTTAACATATTTACTTGAGTGACATATATTTACATCGATGGGCGGCTCTTATATATTAGTAGGACCGCCCAACTTGAACTCTTAAATATATCGGCGGCCTGCTTCTCCAGTCACCATTATAATAATTATAATTATTTAATAAATATCTTTAAAAACAGTGTCCGATTTTAACGGAAGGGCTGATAATGTAAATATATTATATATATATTTTGTTTGTATTGATATTTGATGGTTATTTGGTTTAATTGATTTAGTTGTGTTATGCTTTGTTTTTTTAGCTGCATTACATGATGTAATACATCCCAAAGTGAGCCTATAAAAACTCAACTCGTCCTTTTTCGCGCTTATTTACATTATAAACCTATCCGTTATGATCGTATAACTTTAATAACAATTATTATAAAATGTACCATACATTATCTTAGTCGTCTTTATTATTAAATTAAATATAACATGTTGCATATAAAATTACAAATCGTATTTATATTTTAAAATATAAATAATTTAAAACGTTTTTATTTAGATTATAATTTAAAAATCTATTTGTATCATTGACATTAGAATGAATTCTCTCTAATATCCTTGATGTAAACAGGATATAAACATGGGCGATAATAATTTGTAAAATTATTTTAATAAATATAGATATAACATACAATCTATTATTTATAGCATATATATTGTTGGTAACTACAACAAGAATATTTATTTTAATACTTTAGTGTATTTTAATATTTGTTAACGACGTTATGGCTTCTAGTAGATATAAATATATATATTATATTCTTAATAATTAATTGACATTTTTCTTTATTTTAATACTTTAAATACATAATCTATTATTTATAACCATAGATTTAGAGTACCAAAATGGTACTCTAAATCTATGTTTATAACCTATATGTGTGTGGTAGCTACAACACAAATATCTATTTTAATATTTGTTAACGACGCTATAGCGTCTCGTAAAAACAAATATATATTATATTCTTAATAATTTAAATAATGTCATTGATATTGTACTTTTTTTTAATACACTACAATTTAGAGTCTAAATATATAATTTAGAACCTATATATTGTTAGTAGCTACAATAATAGTTATTGAAATACTTGTAGTCGCTCAATATATATATATATATATTATAAAGTTTATAATATAAACCTTTGTATTTAGTAAAATATAAATAATATTTTTAAATATTTTATTGAGATTGTACTAAATAGTGTACAATAGATACTAATTTAATTGTGTGGATATTACTGAAATATATTATATATTCAAATCAATAAATTCTATATAACATTTTCTAAAAAATTATTTAAATATATTATATATGTTACTAAATTAGGATCAACGGAAAAAAGGATTCGACGAACATCGATGGTTATGTTCACTTGATAGTATTGTTTTATTTTAGCATTTAATATTAAATTTAAATTATTTTTAAATTTAATTATAGCGTAATTACGCTATACGGACATAAGTAATATAATAAAATACAATCTTAAATAAATGAACTTAAAGTAGTAACAATCAGATAACTTTACGAGGGAATTGTGTGTGGATCCATAATTTGTATAAATATGGTATATTATTTTAATTTTATATAAATATATATTCTCAAATTGTATTTATACTAATGATAACTTAATTATTAATATTTATTATTCATAATAGCAATACAAAATTATTAGTTATTTTGTATATTACAGAATAGAATTAGTTTGAATTAATATACTCGTATATGTTTGGGTGGCCCTAAAAAGGGCCGATTGTTTCAGTAAGTAATATTCAAGTAGTTCAAGTAACAGTTTTAACCGCCGAATCCGTAAAGGGTACGGCCTTGGCGTTTCAAAGCGTAAACAACGTCCATGGCAGTAACGGTCTTACGTTTGGCATGTTCAGTGTAGGTAACGGCATCACGGATAACATTCTCTAAGAATACCTTGAGAACTCCACGAGTTTCTTCGTAAATGAGTCCAGAGATACGCTTTACACCTCCTCTGCGAGCTAAACGTCTGATAGCGGGTTTAGTGATACCTTGGATGTTATCACGAAGTACTTTTCGATGACGCTTGGCACCTCCCTTTCCTAATCCTTTTCCACCTTTTCCTCGTCCAGACATGATAATAGTAAGAGTAGTAATGATTATGTTCACTTATTCTACGATCTATATATCAATAAACGGTAGTCTATGAAGGTATTAATTATTATACTTCATTTTGGATATTATTTGTTAAGAATACAGATCGGTTTGTATTACTACACAATGACAGATGTTCTAATGGAAAATTCCATTGTGCATTAGTTAAATCACCGTTAAATTTGTATAAATGCGCGATATAATCACTATTTTACTCGAAGCCTATTGGTTGATCATTCCACGTTAAAGTAAATATAAGTCGAAGCATCGACGCCATTAATTCATACATTAATATTATTTCAACATGGTGTTCCCTTCCGCAGCTAAAGGTTCAAAGAAAACTGTCCAGAAGTCTACCAAGACTGCTAAAACTGGAGATAAGAAACGTCACAAGAAAAGGAAGGAGTCTTACGGTATCTACATTTACAAAGTATTGAAACAAGTACATCCCGATACTGGAGTTTCAAGCAAAGCTATGAGCATTATGAATTCTTTTGTCAATGATTTATTCGAACGTATTGCTAACGAAGCTTCTCGTTTAACAAAGTACAACAAAAAATCGACTATTTCGAGCCGTGAAATTCAAACTGCTGTTCGTCTTTTACTTCCAGGAGAATTAGCTAAACATGCTGTAAGTGAAGGTACCAAAGCCGTTACTAAATACACCAGTTCTAAATAATTTCTCAAACCCACCAACAATAATTATTGTTACCACCGGTCCTTTTTAGGACCACCCACTATTAATAAGTTTATTCAATTTATTATATATTGTAATTATATAATTATTGTACTGTATAACTATTGTTAAATATTTATTAAAATGTTTCATATAATTGATCTACATTTTATGTAGTATATTATTTGAGAATATCGTAGAAAATATATTATCTTTCGTGATTACCAACCTTGGCAGTACTCGGAATTTGCGTACATAGTAGGATGTGTGTTTTTTAAGATAATGATTGACGTGTGATTGCATATTCTAGATGCAGACACACAAATTGATTATATAACCAAAGTAATATTTATATAAGGAATTAAATCTACTAATTTATTTAATTAATTATGTATATATAAATACATTGCCTATACATAGATACTATAGTATAATTATATATAATACTAATATATATATATATATAAATAAATATTTATTAGTATATATAAATACATTACCTATACATAGATACTACAGACTATAGTCTATAGTATAATTATATATAATACTAGATATATATATATATATATATATATATATATATATATTATATATATATAAATAATTATTATAATAAAGTATATATAAATACATTACATATACATAGATACTATAGTATAATTATATATAATACTAGATATATATAATATATATTATATATATATATATAAACTATAGAAATATATCCTGACATACATTACATTCAATTTAAATTGATTTTATATTATACAAATTAATTTATAATTAGCTTCGATTGATTTAATAATTTAATTTAGTTTTTTTTACAAACTATAAAAAAATATAGTTATATAACCAATTAGTAAATATATCACATCTCTTGTATATATAACCACGCCTATATACGCCTATTTATAAATTACAACGTAAATTCACCTAATTAGAATAATAACACTGCCACGGTTGGTAGTAACCTTTCTAAACATGAATAATAAGATGTTGGGATGTACTAAAATCTAGTTGTAATTTTATAATATTTATTTGTATAATTTAATAGTGTAATTAAATGTTAAAAATAATAATGTATTATAGTAACATTTTAGGTTTTAAAGATTATTATAAAATTGTTGTTGCCCAGTTGTAATTTGATAACAATGTATAATACATATATATGTTAAACATAATTTGTCACTTTTATACTATATATATATATAATATTATAGTAGCCAGTAGTAAAAAAAATAATTTTGAATGTATTTAAATTACAACTGGATTAATAATATCCGAAAAACTTCCAAGTTGTACTGCATTTTGTGAAAATATTTACAAAAATATATTTAAACATAATATTTTACTATAAGGCATTTTTTAGAAACTTAATAAATAATCATTAATATTATACTATATATTATATATATATAGTATCAAATTATATTTAACATATATAAATATGTATGATGCATTGTTATAAAATTACAACTGGGCAACACAAATCTAATAACAATCTTTATAACCTAAAATGTTACTATAAATACATTACTATATTAAACATTAAATATCACTTATTGATTATAATATATTATATATAGAGTATTAAATTAAGTATATTATATAAAAATAAATATTATAAAATTACAACTGGGTTTTAGTACATTCCTAATATGTGTTTATTCAATATAGAAATTAAACAGGTTACTGGGCGAGTTGTGAACTGTAGTCAACATTTGAGGCGGGCGACGAGCTCAGCAATTTCTAGATTATATGTTTATATTCACACATCAATGCATATATTGTATGATACAGCTAATAGATGATATGTAGATACATAATAGAAAGTATACACATAAAAATGTATTATATATATTATATTACACTGATAGTGTATCTATGCATTATATAGTATTATCATTCATTTTATTTTATTCCATCATGAATATATTCACATACATGGACCTTGATCAACATTCCCTACCATGTGTGTACATTAATTCATATGCTGATATATAGAATATATACAAATAAATAATATATATAGTATAGTGTTCATCTAACATATAATATACGGTGATAATATATGTATAGATATTATTTAAATGTCTAAAGATTCTAATTTAATCAATGTAAAAACGAGGATATCGTATATATACGAATAAATAAACAGATATTCAATAAATATATATGCTTGCATATTCATAATATTATAGTACATATGTTATATCATTCATTTAACATATAGAGATTATTTAAATATTCAAATTTAATAAAAATATATATATATATTTACGCATCAGTATTATTGGTTGTTCGATTAATTTTGTTTGGAATTATTTTTCTGTTTTTCTAACTGCATTACATACCACAGTGAGCCTCTTATGATTAGTACACATGCATGTGTTAGTGTATTTAATATTATATGCCTAGTTTAGTTGAAACTCATAAAAATCTACCTATAAGTATATTAGTTTGAATATTAATTATATGAATCGTATAAATTTAAATAACATAAGTAAACAATATACTATAATAATAAATATTCAATTTATATACTTATTGAATAACTATATATTTATAAGTATACAATATCTCAGTATTTGTATTGAATACATTTTAAATAATATATATATATATATATATATATATATAGGTATCACTGTATAATATTTGAATGATATAATATATATTAGTATATATCTGTATATTATATATATATATATATCTGAATACGCATTACAATCATTTACATGTTTTAATATTTACATATCCAAATATTTAGCCACACCCAAAATAAATAGGAAAATTATCGCAGCGGTTACCTTCGATATGATACTATCATATAAGTTATTTTGTTGTATCTCAACTTAAACAATACTATGCATGTAGCATTAAAGGGCGCTAATGATATAGAAATAAATGGTAAATAACTATTGTTAAATATTGTGTATGAATCTCTGTATGTGTGTTTATATTACTGTATAATCAATGAGTATAACAAATCAGGGTTGGCCCGATTTAAATCAAGTGATTTAAATCATGATTTATATCAATATTTAAATCGATTTAAATCACTCAATAAAAATCATGATTTAAATCAAAATTTAATAAATAGTAAATCATGATTTATATCATGATTTATATCACAATTTAAATCGATTTAAATCACTCAATAAAAATCATGATTTAAATCAAAATTTAATAAATAGTAATAAAATATCTAAATATAATTTAATATAGTAATATTGCATGTATTTCAAAGGGTTTAGAAATTATAACTTGAAGTAATTATGTAAAATTACATAAAATGTCATCATCATATATAATTTTTTCATATTATATTGAATTACATTTTTATATATTTTTGAGTGAAGAAAATGTATAAATTGTTTTCTTTGATATTGAATTAAAAATTCATTTCAATTCAACTTCAAATATCATTCAATTATTATATTGTTACAATAATTGTATAAATTATATACAATTCAATACACTTCAAAACAATTTATACATATTTTTCACTCAAAAATAAATATAAAATTTATAAAAAATTAATTCAATATAATATGAAAAAGCTATATGTTTATTAGTAATGAGATTTTATGTAATGTTAGAACTGATTATAATTCAATTAAACATCAAAGAACGAAATTTATTAATTTGAATTAATTATATACATTTCCTCATTCAAAAATAATAATAAATATATAAATATAAATAATATTTACACATATTATGTTTTTAAAATAGTTAGTTCATTTATTAAAACATAATCATTGAGTAAACACCTATTATATTTTTAAAAATGTCTGGACGAAAACAGGATTCTATATGGATAAATTATAATCGGTCTTTAGCCAACAATGGTAGTAAAGCCACTTGTAAAATATGCGGGAAAACAATGCAAGGAATTGGTGTTCTCGTATAAATATTATAACTAATAAATGATTCTACATAACATTTTTTTATTTATTTAATTATATATATTTATAAAGGACAATATATATATATATATATCCTTTATAACATTCAAAAAATAGTTTAAAAAAAAAATTATTATTTCAAAAAAATCAAATAAATCGATATAAATCAAAAAAATCCGATTTAAATCAAAAAAATCCGATTTTAATCCAACCCTGTTAAACAAATATAATATTAGTATATTTGTGTAATAATAGTATATTTACTAGCAACCCACATATAATTAAACTATATGAATTATTGCATACAATTGTCTGTAATCCTTATTATAGTTAAAACATTTCATGATTATAAATATGTTTAATTTAAAGATAAGATATATTTTATAATGTATAAAGATGCGATAATAATATAAATTATACTTGATAAAGAAATAAATTATTTGTCTGAAGAATCATATTAATTTATATATATTTCAATTGCATTCATGAAACAATTATATCATAAATAATATTAAAAAGTAAATTCTCTATTTTTAGAGAAATGTGTATTGAATTAATCATCATATATACTATATATAGATTTTGTTATTAAAAATAGCAATACCTCAACAAATGTTTGGCTCTAAATAGCATAAATTTGTAACATAATTATACATCTAAATGAGATATTAATTAACTATCATTTATATATTAAATACATCAAATTGAATAAACATGTTAAATGTGGGTGGTCCTAAAAAGGACCGATTGGTGTGAGGAGAAGTTGACAGATTAAGCAGATTTACCAGTTTTCTTTGGTAAGAGAACGGCTTGGATATTAGGTAATACTCCACCTTGAGCGATAGTAACACCGGCAAGTAATTTGTTTAATTCTTCATCATTACGGATGGCCAACTGAAGATGACGTGGGATAATTCTGGATTTCTTGTTATCACGGGCAGCATTTCCAGCTAACTCGAGAATTTCAGCTGCTAAATATTCCATAACAGCAGCTAAATATACTGGTGCACCAGCACCTACTCTTTTAGCGTAGTTACCTCTTCGTAAATGACGATGAATACGACCTACTGGGAATTGTAGACCGGCTCTGGAAGATCTAGTCTTAGACTTGATTCCCTTGGCTTTACCTCCTTTTCCTCGTCCAGACATGATGATAATAAGATATAGATTGAGCGTTCAAAATATAAGAATGAATATACTAATCAATTTCACATCTTATATAGGCTTTGTCGTGGAATAGACTACATCAACGAAATTTGATTGGTTAGTTATTATTAGCCAATACAAAGAGAATAAATAAGCCAATCATTATTGAGCTGTTAACATTGTTCTCTGTGTTTCATTTTATTTTAAATTATATATTTGTTTGAGAATCCAACCAATCAGCGATTTATTCACGTTTAATAACACGCAAAACACTATATAAGCTGCTGATTTTCTCTAAAATCATTCATTATCATTTTTCCATAATGGCACGTACAAAGCAAACTGCTCGTAAATCTACCGGAGGTAAAGCTCCCCGTAAACAATTGGCTACCAAGGCTGCTCGTAAGAGTGCTCCTGCTACTGGTGGAGTTAAGAAACCTCATAGATACCGACCCGGTACCGTTGCTCTTCGTGAGATCCGTCGTTACCAAAAATCTACTGAATTACTTATCCGTAAGTTACCTTTCCAACGTTTAGTACGTGAAATCGCTCAAGATTTTAAAACTGATCTACGTTTCCAAAGTTCCGCTATTATGGCTCTTCAAGAGGCTAGTGAAGCTTACTTAGTAGGTCTCTTCGAGGATACTAACTTGTGCGCCATTCATGCCAAGCGTGTTACTATCATGCCTAAAGATATTCAACTTGCTCGCCGTATTCGTGGTGAACGTGCTTAATTCTGTTCTGATCTTCCTTACCAATCCTACCAATCGGCCCTTTTTAGGGCCACCCAATTTTAAATAAGTTTATTCAATTTATTATATAATCATTATAATAATTATAATTCTAATAATGAGAATAATTCTTTTATATAAATAGTTTTTATAGATATTTTACTTAAAATATAGTGTATTATATGCTGTAATAACATGATAATATATATATATGTATTTTTATCGGATAATCTCCTAATAAGGATTATAGTATTAAGCTATATGATAATATATATATGCATTTAATATAGATATATTATTAAAATAGTATAATTATATGTATTACAATATTTCGTTTAAAGCAATATAATTATTAAATAATAACAACTTGATCCATATATGATATAATTTATTTTTCGAATACAGAATTATATATAATCATGTTAATAGATGTTTTACAAATACATACATATATTAAAATTATATCATATAAATTACAAATTTATATTTAGAGCATTACAACTATATATTGTATACGGTTCAAAATATAATGCTTAGTATTATCAAAGACTTCTAATGAAATATATAACACGAAATCATTTAATTCAATATTTTATACAAAAACATAATGAATTAATTTTAGGAACTATGTAATGTTTATAATGTAAATTTGTATCAAACTGTACACTTTTAAAATGTAAAATAATGTTTTTAATTATTATTGATATGATGAAAGTTGTCATTGTTAAAATAGGATATGTTGGTTTTTAATGCTTTAAATATATATGTGGCCAGTAAAATCTAATTTATATTGCATGTAATGGAAGCTGAACCTAAATCTATTTCAGTGATTCGATACTTTGGGATGTAATGCTGCCTAAAAAAACAGAAAAACAAAATAAAACTTACCAATAATATCAATCCGTAAATATATACGAGATAGTATAACCCCTTACTTACACGATTATATATGTTCTAAATATGAAGTATATATATATATGTATATAATATTTCTATAATGAAAATATATTAAATAGATTTTGAATCAATATATCAATATATATATATTATAAACATTAATATTAATTTAATAATATTATTAAATTTTAATATACATATATATATAAATAGTGAAATAAAATTTTAATTATGTAACCAGAATTATAATTAAATTGTAAACACATCAAATGTATTTTAATATTAGTTTTATAATTATATTCTATAAATAATATTCCGATATCATTATTCTATGATTGTAAGTGGAGCTTATTTGTTAAAATCTCTAAATGTGACCAGTTTCAAGACATATTATGACTGGTATATTAAATATATAAGAAAAATCATATACAAAATCTATGATTTTTTATTAAAATTATATAAATATTTGTATTAAAACATTTATCACGTATGATATAAATATTCATTATACTATATATATATATATATATTATTTTTAATTTGTACGTGCGTAACGTTAAATGTTAATGGTAATTTAGGTTAATTATTTAATATAGAATATTATATTTTATAAATTTTATGATAAAATATACATTACATTATGTATTATTATCCGTAGTTAATATTATCCTATATTATCCTTAGTTAATAATTATAATATTTAAATACTAATTAAATGTATTTATATAATTACCTATATATTAAATACTAAATATTAAGTGTATACTATATACCATATAATATTATATATAAACATGATATTTTTAATATTGATGCTATTGTAAAGAGTTGTTCAAATGAGCAATCTATTCATGCAATTGTAAAAATACAGAATTTTACGATATCAAAATTCCCTAGCTGTATAAATTTTAGGGTGTTCACATGAGCATTGCATTTATGCAACGATCGCAGAAAAAAACACATACATATTTTGAACTTATAAACTATGATCTATAACTACATGTGTTCTATACATGACCAGTGGTCATGTATAAAATAAATAATAGATATTTGATTTAAATTAATGTAATTTTGTCATTTTATAAAATAATATTTTAAATTATAAATGTTTAAATATTTAGGAAATAGATTAATAAGTTATAAGCTTGGTAAGAATAGGTGGCCCTGAGAAGGGCCGATTTGTAAAATATTTCATAAAAAGTGAAATTATTTCATAATATATTATTAATTCATTATTAATTTATTTTAAAATATAGTTTTCTCTAAAATAATATAATACGCAGTGTAATTTATATATTTCATATCAGTAAAGTAATTAATTACCAATATTTAGTCAAATATTCAAGTAATATTTTGTAGATTAAATACACCATAATATGATAGAAGTTGTATCAATATCTGATTCCGAGTCTTTTGATAGTGATGATCCTGGATTCTTATGTAGAGACGAGATATTTCATCCATATTTATGTATTCATCAAATTATTGATTGCTTATTGCATTAGTATAAATCTATATAGATACTAGATTAGCTTTTTACATTAATATTATTATTAATAATAGTATATAATTTATATAATTGTAATACATTTACCTGTGTATAATAGAATAAACCATCGCTGATCTCGTAAACTATGTCAGTTGTGTTATCTTCACATAATCGAGTATGCACCGTTCATATAAGGGGAGAAATTTTGTGATAGCGGCAAGGCTAAATACGTAGTCACTTTAGCAGTGATTCATCATGAACATTGTATAACTATTTAACGTTATTGTCGGACTTCACAATATTAGATAATATGTACGCTGAACAACTGTTGGAATGGGTGGTTGATATAGAATATGTCTAAACAATAGTAGAGTTTGGCTAGAACATAATTATTTGGAATATATTCTAAGTCAAATTCTAATCAGAATCTGAAAACACCATCGGGTCTAATATTTGATTTATATTTAGTAATTTAATGTAATATCTAGAAATATTATTTAGACATACATTACTGATTATGATCATTTATGAATTCATGTTGATAATTGCTGAAGCTATCATGTGATGCACCTTCAGACACTAATATAATACTGTTTCTTCATATCGATGCATTGATTTGTAATTTATATATAAATCTATAAATTGTAATCTACAAATCCGGTAAACTATAAATCTATATATGATATAAATCATTATTGCGCCACGACGTACATTTATTGATAATGTTATGTTCGCATTTTACTTTTGATTAACAACTCATATCAACTTGTAATATGATATTAATGAATATTTGTAACATAATGTAACATTAACATTAAACATTAAATGTTACTATTTTAGTCTTTATGATCGCGAATATACATTAATAATGTTATTTTATTTGGTATGATAAATATGCATAATAATATACTATTGTGTTTAGTAATAGATACGAGTGATTTGAAAAAATGTTTATCAATTATTCTACTGATATTAATTAATATACAAACTTACGTTGGTAAAAAAATATCAACGAATTTTTATAATAATTATAAAATAAATATTATATTTAATATGTAACATATTAACTATGATAATATTACTAAAATTATAAATTATTTAATAAATATATAGAATATATTATAAATGGTATTATACATTATAATATAATGTACATTATAAAGTTTAAATAATTCAAATTTGGCATAAAGTTTATGATAAATTGTCAATAAAAAACATACCGTACTGTACTTTAGTCACATTTAATCTAATTTAATTTAATATGAAATATAGTATATTAATAAGATAAGAAATAACACATTATTCATTAGCTATAGATTAACATATTACTACGTTTATTTTGTATTTTTATAATACAAATATATGTAAATAAAAATGGGCGATAATTAATATAAAATTCAAGGATATATATTTGTTTTTATTTTATTAATAACATTCCAATGATAGGTGGCGATATATAAATATTACCTACAATATTTTATTATTTGAAATACTTTTACAATTATAAATAAATATAATTTAATAACAATTATAGTTCACTCAATTATAATATATATTACTATAACATATTATATATGATTTATAGAATGTATATAATTTAACAACTATACCGTAAAAATTAATTTCAATTTTATTTAATCGCTCAATATTTAAGCATTTAATATATTAATTTTAATAAAATCCAACAAATTTAATTTCTACTATATTATTAAATAATAAATAATACCTTATTTATATATTAACTATATTAAACTAATATTTAAATCTTTATTAATTTCTTATTTATATTTTACAAAATATTTAAATATTATATAATGTGAATTAAATGTTCAAATTAATTATATCAAGCATATTAAAGTTGCCACTATCATAGTGACTATGATAATGTTCATGTTTAATTTGCCCGGCAAACAATTTATCGACGCTTTTGGACGCTTTGATTCCGAATCGATATATTCGTCGCTTTATCGACGCTTTTGGGCGCTTCAGTTCCGAATCGTATTGAATTCGTCGCAAATTCGACGCTTTTGGGCGCAACAGCGTCCAACGTACAATAGAACTATTCGACTCTTTTGGGCGCAAATTGTCATCAAAGCGACGAATTAATTCCGGAACTTTTAGGCGCATGGCGTCCAAAAGCGTAGAATATATTGTTTGATGGGTGGGCTTGTGGAATATGTACATAATATTAATAATAATTTAAAAAATATTAAAACAAATGAATATTATGCGTATGCGGATATATAGAATATATACAAATAAATACTAATTTATAGTATATTGTTCATTTAACATATATTACCCAATGGTATTTAATCCGCACAAGCTATATTTGATATATTAAATTTGATTGTGCAACAACTAATATATATAGGGAATAATATTATATATCAGATATATAATATAATATAGTTTATACATATTTATTTGTAGCATGACTTATGTACTATATGAGGTATTAATGCATTATTAATACCGTAATATATAGCGGAAAATGTATATTAGTTGTATCATAATGATAATCACAAGTTTTAAATATAAATATATGGAAAAATATATTAGTAAATCATATCATAATAATTATATACAGATAATATGTAATGTATGTCGAATTTTAATTTTCAATGTGCGGATTATATTCAGGTACAATTTATTCATAATACGAGGATATCGTATACGAATAAATAAACAGAAATTCAATAAGTATATAAGCTTGAATATTCATTACATGATAGTACATATGTTATATCGTTCATATAATATATTATGATACATATAGAAATTATATATTATGTCTAAATTCTCAAATTTAATAAATATATATATATATATTTATGGATCAATATTTTGAGTTTGTTCGATTAATTTGGTTTGGAATTATTTTTCTGGTTTTGTTTAGTTGAATTATAAACCGAAGTGAGCCTATAAAATATGATACTTTATTGCACGTGTTTTATAGTATTCATATTATGTGCCTAGTTTAGTTCAAATTCATAAAATCAAATGTTCTATTTCAAATAAGTTAAATAAACTAAATAGTTTAATTTAAAATAAATGTCTCACTTTAGGCTACTCGAATATATTATATAATTATATATTATTACTCACATTAAAATATTAGAGCTGAAAATGATTGATCAAATATAAAAATAAAGGTTTTATAACACGACCTATTTTTGAGAATAAATAATTATAAGAAATAATCTCTAAAAATACTACATAAATACGTTTATTTTACAGAATTATTATTTTTTTTATCTAATAAAATATTTTGGATTACTATTACTATCATAATTATATATATATATATATATATATATATATATCATATTGTGGATTACTATAATATACATATCAATTTTTGATTACTATAAAATATATATAATATACATATCATATTCTGGATTATTATCATAACTATGTATAATATACATATACATACATCATATACATATAATATTTGTATAATAATCATACAAACACATATACTATACTCTTTTTATTCAAATAAGCTCTATATTTTAATAAAAAATATATGTAATTTTCAAACTTGATTTACTCAGAATAATTATTTTAGCATAATTTTATTCTTAAAAAATTCAATAACTATATAAATAATACTCAAATATTGGTAACATTTTCATAATATATTAGTTAATATGTGTTTATTGACTTAATAGATGATCATACAATTATTTGTATTATTTCATATATAAAATATAATTTAAAAAAAAATAAAAAGTAAACTAAATTTTTACCATTATTTAATGATGAGTTGTATTTCTAAAAATAGTTCTCCGTT
Organism: Osedax fenrisi; assembly: GCA_964019155.1. Taxonomy (NCBI): domain Eukaryota; kingdom Metazoa; phylum Annelida; class Polychaeta; order Sabellida; family Siboglinidae; genus Osedax; species Osedax fenrisi. The sequence goes on from OZ025242.1 coordinate 36,403,662, forward strand.
CAATATGCATTTGATATACCCCTTCAATATACAGAATTGTAATATCTTAAGAATTTTTAAACTTAATGACAATTAAAAAAATATAAAAATCCCTATCTTTTTAATTGAATTTTCAAAAAATTTCAAAACAAACGTAACCCCCTTAAACATATTATTTATATTTTAATATGACAATATATATGTATTATAAGATAATAAATGAGAAACTTGTTAAAAATGGATGGCTCTGAAAAGAGCCGATTTGTATAATATTTAAGCATTCATTGTTTTAGGATACTACCTTTTTATTTTTCTTTGATAGCCTTTGTAACGTATCATTATTAACAGTAGTTTTCTCTTCGCTGCCGAACATCATAAAGAAAGGTGTACAACCAGTGTCTGCATGTGGCATTACGTTATAAGTATGTATTAGCTTCTTGTGATGTTCACTTACTCTTATCATTCTGATTCAAAGTTCTTAATGTTTTCATGTCCTTGTGGTCATACTTTGCTTAATCCCAAATAAATTACATAATTATGCCACTACTTCCACCTGGAAAGTTCACCCCTGATCATGTGTATCTTATTTAGTTTCCTATAATTAATACATTCATTCATGATGACTTTTACTACTGTTACCACTAGTTTATTTCTAAGTAGAACCTCTTTAGTAAACTGTGTACAGATATCAGTGATAACTAACACACTATCCCTACTTACAGATGACTCATCATGACTAATGAAGTCTAGCAACACTTCTGTTTATAATGGCAATACATGTATGATATATATGTAGTCAATTTATGGCTACTTTTTGGAAAAATATTATAATTAATTAATTATGAAAAAGAATTAAATTTTATATAATTTAGATTAAATATTAATACAAAATGTTCATCCAAAAAATACAAGTTTATGTTTTTAATAAGATTGTTTTAGAATTTAAAAAAAAATGTAATTATTATAAAAGTAGATACATTTTTAAAACACGCTATTCCATATATTTTACATGTAGTGTGATAAATAGTATCACCTCCTCTTAATTATATATAGAAAACTTCTTTTATAAAATTAATATTAATATTAAAATAACGATATCTATTCTATATCATATAATACATTAGTTAGGTATATTAATATATAATAAATATCTGCTAATGATTTTAGTATCTACAATTATCAATATATTTTTAATGTAAAAATTATATATGAAATAAATTAATTAGCTTAAAAAAAAATATAAATTAAAAATTAAAAATACAGTGAAAATACAAATTGTGGATCATTTTATTTATTCACCCGAAATAAACTGATAATATACAAATTATATTTGTACTAATATTGACTAATAGACTAATATAAAGTTAAAAAAACAAATACCTTATATTATACCATGAATGTTGATTAATTTAATAATCAATCTGTAAGCTTGTATATATTTAAATACCCTAATAAGGGCGTATTGCTTCACATGTAAATAGTTAATTAGACTAACTTATTTAACTATAAACATTAATAATGAAAACTATAAAATAAGAATATCATTTAAAGAATTCATTATTGAAATATTAAATTTTAATCTTAATTATTATATGTATTTTAAAATATATTTTATTTATATTTATGAGGTCAAAGTTAAATGAAATATTATCTTAGTATACTATACATATATATATATATAGTAATTATTGTGATATATATTACAATTGCTATTAATGAAGTTAGATAATGCTACTTTAATTTAATGAATTACGAGAATAAGTTTTCAATTAAAAAGTAATTAATTATATAAATAATATTTGTATACTATTTATTTATATAGATACAATTATATTTGTAAATTATCTATATTATAAAAAATAAATAAAACAGCCTTTATATAATTTATTAATGATATAAATTTATAGATTACAAATATATCATAAATAGATAATTAAATTCTATATGCAAATATATAAAACTTGTTATAATCACCTAGAGTTTAAGAAAATGTCCTCAAGATAATCTATCATGTGATAGATCAGCAGTAGATGAACACATCAGTTTCTTCATTCAGGTGTGCTTATCTCTGATAAATCTGAATATCATCAACTTATTAATATAGTTATATAAGGGTAATATATTGTAATCTCAATAATATACAACTTTATAATATTTCATCATAATTGTTATAGATGATAGTAATTTAGATTATAAGTAATTATTTTAATTAAATATATTTATTTATATATTAATTAATAAGGAAATATACATATATTAATTTAATTAGAATATGAAGTATTTTCAAATATCATATTAATATTAATTATATGATATATTTATATTAATTGTTAAATTAATTATTAAATTTGAAGATACAATTTTAATTAGTGTTAGAGCATCATGATTTTAATTTTTTTATTTTAATTATAGGGAAATTACATAAATATTTAATATAATAAGCAATACATATTAGCTGGTGATTATATTTTAAATTAAAATACACATATATATAATATAACAAGCTATATATACCTATGTAATTAAGACACGCAATTTCAATGCATTCATTTCATTAGCAGGATTAGGAAACCAACATCTTTACAGAAACATGTGATGTAATAAAACATGATTAGTCTACAAATGTAAATTAAAGTTTTCAATTTAGAAAAAGAAACTTAAAAAAAACTAATAATAAATTATTTTAACAATTTATATTTTATATTCTATATATAATCCTATTAACTAATTTATTTCAGTATCTTTTATATATTAATGAATATTTAAAATATTAAATATACTAACAACATTAGCTAAGTCATATTATAATGAAAATTCATTATATTACATAAATGTATTAATATAAATTAAGGTTTTCATATAAATAAAATAAATTAGATAACATTACAAATGTATTAATCAAACACATGTATATTATTAAGGGGATTCCGCAGTGCGTACACCATGTCATGTATACACATGTTAAAAGATAGAGAATGTATTGCTATATGGCCACTGAACTAAACAAATATTCAATTAATTCAACTAAGTTGTATTATTATATAAAAAGGACATTCATATCTAATACAATCTGAAGAGATAATAATACAATGTTATATATACATATATATATATATATATAACAATATACATAACAAAATAGTTTTTAAGTCAATATATGTATAGAAAATTATACATTAGTAATTATATGTAATTATATTATTGCATTTTGCTTCAGATTATTATACATACATATGTTATTTACATACAGATATATAAATTAGGTAGATAGCTTTACTAGTTGTATCTGTCAGTAGATTGTATACATATAGGTAGCACAACCTAACTATTCCGAATAATACGTGTTTGGGAAATGTCAACAATTAAAAATGCTTACATTATAAAGTAATACAAAATGGTGTACTATAAAAGATACTTTATTCCTAAATTGATTTCATAATTTGTTGACAGATACTAAATAACATATCATGAATTAATATTATATATTCAAATGTATTGTAATTTGTTTACAAATTGTGGCTAGTTTTCATATTGCAGTATCCCCTTAATGAAAATATAATCAAGATAATAAAATAAATAAATAAAAATAATACTAAAAATTCAATATATATATTGATTACAAGAATATTATAAAAATAAAAGTAATCCATAATATACTAATGTATTATTCTATTACTACAAAATATAGGATGTTATAACATTGAAAGTAAACCTAATCATAATTAATTATAATTTAAATATATTTAATACCATTAGAGTAATATATTATAAATAACAAATATATAGCATAATAATCAATTAACTTGTAAGATTTTCATTGAATACCCCTGCACAGAATAGAAGTGTTGTCTACAGCTGATTCGGAGTCCTTTGATAGTGATGATCCCAGCTTGTTAGATGTGAAGTCATGCAGTTGCTTCAACTATATACAAAATGTATATGATTAACATAAGTATTATATCAGACTTGTATATCTACTGGAGATATCAGATTTGATTTGTACCCAGCAATCTTTCTACAAAGTGATTATGACAGGTTTATATTTATGACATTTGTTTACACCGGCAATATACATTTTTACATTCAATTTTGTATTTTGTTTACTGTTATTGTTAAATCTATGAAAATGTACCGTATTTTATATAAAATCATCATACTTTAGTATTAACATGACAACAAAGTATGATGATAAACTACAAGTATTTGGACATACTTGCATGACTCAATGTAAAGGTAGATATAGAATTGTTAAGTGTGCTGTGATATCATCACAGATTGATGAGTGTGCTTTTTTATTCACCATGTAAACATGACATTAGAATTTTGTATTAGAAAGCAAATCATTTAAATAAAGTATTACAGTTTTAATATAATTAAAGGTTTAATTAATATAATGATATGTAATACAAACACAATCACCATATTTATTTGTGTAGAACCAGATCTGAGTAGTAACTTCACATGAACTCTTCTCAGACAACTTTGCATGCTATTGCAAACCTGTGATATTGTGGAAATATATTATTGTAACTATATATTTAAATTAAATATGTGTTATTAATATTCTAATTTAGTTCTTAATATAACAATTTTTGAAAATATTATTAAAAAGCATTATCAAATAATAAAATTGTAATATAAAATAATCATAGTTTAAAAATATATATCTATAAAATCCATAGAATAAAAATATTATTTTATTTAAATAATATCCCTGAGAATTAAGATGTATTATGTAAAATTAATGTATTTAATATCCTATTAATATATTATACTATTTTATTATATGATATTCTCCGCTGGTAAAGTAGTCAGAGCCATCAGCCGTCTAGTAGTATTTCATGTATTATCATCACCTCAGTATCTACCATTTAGATCAAGTCCGTGACATCATTACAGCCTGTTAATACATATTTATATTATAGCCTATATATACACATTATGTGGGAGATAAGGTTAATGTTAAGAGATTTTATTTGACTTAAACCAGATTTGTGAACATTTACTAAATATCGGGTAAGTAATTAGAAGCAAATTATAATAAGTTGAAAGATATAATATTAAGCAGCTGATATCTGGCTATACAAATCAGGAAGGATTTGTTGGTATGAACGCAGTTTTATACATTATTCAAGTTAATAAATTGTTTAGATAATATTTTAACAACATATTTGAATGTTATTATTTATTATATATATATTATATACAATAATTTATAATACTATAAGTGAAAAATATTTTTAATACGGTGTCATATATTAAAATGTATGGGAATAATATTTCAATTTGATTTTCAGACAATTTGACTAAACCAAATTTGATTTAACACACGTATATTATATATATATATACACATATATGTGTTGTAAATAGGTATTTATCACGGGTATTATCAGGTAGTCTAGGGGAATTGACTACCATAATACTTTCAGATTTCTACATTCCTAATACTTATGGTTTTGTTTTCGGGTTAATAAGATTTTAGTTAATATAGAGTTAAATTATAAAATTGTATAATATATGCATATTTTATTATTATTTAGATATTAATATTATTGAAGCTGTAGCCAATTTGTAATGGTTAACATATACATATGTTTACATACTATATATATATATATATTTAATTTAGAAATAAGAAATAGATGGTTTTATTATGATATCTATGATATGATTATGTATATTCATATCAGTACTAATCAGAGAATAGTTGTACATGCATAGGAAATAATCGCTTTTAGTTATTTTAGTATTCAATTGTTAAATTGTTAATGGTAACTATATGTAATTGTATACAAATTATAAACTGTTCATCAAAATGTCCTCTGAAATATTAATTTGTTTGAAATAGTTTACTGTTTCTAAACATTGGTTTAGTGTTACATGTAAGTTTCACAACTTCAAAATCATAACAGTCTATAACTCTAATATATATGTATATATATAATAACAGATATATATTATATTGGCTAGAAAGTGAATATACAAATATAAATTATAATTATACTAATGAAGTAATATATTATAAATTATAAAATATTCTATAATAAAATCAAGTGACTTTAAAGGTTAACATTGAATACTCCTGAATGGAATAGAAGTGTTGTCTATAGCTGATTCAAAGACCTTTACTGGTGATGATCCCAGCTTCTTAGATGTGAAGTCATAATATCCCAGCTACTTCATCAGTATATAAGTATTGTTTCTGTATTAGAAAGATCTATATTAATCTATACATATTAACCTATAAATATACACACATATATATATATATAATATATACAAACACATACAGGCACTAAGATAGTTAATAAGTGCACCTATTTCTATACATGATATTATCAATCATATAATTTTAATATCAACTCGTGAGTATTATATATATTGTATTTAATCATAGTCTAGGATATTTACTTAGCACATTTCATACATATTAATAAAGGTTTGTTTAACAAATTAAAATGGCGAGCGCAATGTGGCATTTATAATATATACAAATATTTTTCTAAGGAAATATATAACACTCACGTAATTCTATTTTGTATACAAAAACCAACAGCGCCAGCTATATAGTGTAAATTTCCGGAACTATGTGTTGTTTATAATGTAAATTCGTATCAAACTATACACTTTTAAAATGAAAAATAATATGTTATAACCTATTATTTATAGGATGAAAACTAAGTGTTCATTACTAATATATAACAAAGTAATGGGATATGTTGGTTTTAAATGCTATAAGTATATATGTGGCGAGTAAAATGTAATTTAATAGAGAAATGTATTGCATGTAATTTAATATATCAATAAAAACATTGTAGTATGCATATCGCGGTAAACCAAAATCTATTTCAGTGATTTTGATACCACTGCTAGAAGTGGGATGCCTGAATACTAATCACGTTGCATAGATAGGGAGTGTTATATCTTTAATTCATAAAATATTTGATGTATATATATAATATATACAAATACATACAGGAACTAAGATAGTTAATAAGTGAACCTGTTTCTATACATAATTTTAATATCAACTCGTGAGTATTATATATATTATATTTAATCATAGTCTAGGATATTTACTTAGCACATTTTATACCTATTAATAAAGGTTTGTTCATAAATTAAAATGACGCACGATCCACCGCCCGCCGTACTACATTTAGCTATAAATAATTTGGCGCCGGTCATTTTGATGAATCTTAAGCAGGGTTGATGGTTTTTTCGGTTTTTACGTAAAAACCAAAAAACCCTGTTTTTATGGTTTTTATCGGGTTTTATCGGTTTTTATCTGGTTTTATCGGTTTTTATGGTTATTAAGGTTTCTATATTAAAAACAAGTACAAATTATAATTTTTTCATAACAAAAAATAGTACTTTACTTTATATTATTTAGTAAAATAATTAAGTTTGGTAATATTTGGCTATTACATATAAATAACTATTATTAATAATAATGTATTAACATAAAAACTATAATTTAAAAGTTAAATTAATTTGTTAAAAACCATGGTTTTTTCAACTTGAAAAAACCGACGAAATAACCAATTTTAAAAACCGAATCAACCCTGCTTTTAAAGCAGTGCTTTACTTCATATTATTTAGTAAAATTATTAAGTTTGGTAATATTTGGCTATTACATATAAATAACTATTATTAATAATAATGTATTATCATAAAAACGATATATTTTTACATTTCAATATATAAATAATTTATAATTAGAATATTCTGCCTAATGGTGGCGTAATTAAATTTGTTATCACATAATCATTGTATCGTAGGCATGTAAGTGTAATTAGATGAGAGTCCTACCCACTCACTGATATAACATATAATGTAGGCAATTATAATTTATAATTTAAAAGTTAAATTAATTTGTTAAAAACCATAAAAACCATGGTTTTTACAACTTGAAAAACAGTAAAAACCGACGTAAAAACCCATTTGAAAAAACAAATTTTAAAAACTGAATCAACCCTGAAAATAATTAAGTTTGGTAATATTTGGCTATTACATATAAAAAACTATTATTAATAATAATGTATTATCATAAAAACGATATATTTTTACATTTCAATATATAAATAATTCGTAATTAGAATATTCTGCCTAATGGTGGCGTAATTAAATTTGTTATCACATAATCATTGTATCGTAGGCATGTAAGTATAATTAGATGAGAGTCCTACCCACTACCTGATATAACATATAATGTAGGCAATTATAACTTATAATTTAAAAGTTAAATTAATTTGTTAAAAACCGTAAAAACCATAAAAACCATGGTTTTTACAACTTGAAAAAACCGTAAAAACCGACGTAAAAACCCATTTGAAAAAACCAATTTTAAAAATCGAATCAACCCTGATCTTAAGTATTTTAAAATATACATTATTTATGTATCTTTAAGGTGAATCCATTGATATATAAAATGTTTGTTAAATTATGTTAAATTCAGATGTTTCGTATATAAAATAAGAAACCTCTATTCGGGGAAACGATTAATTAGGACGAGTTGAGGTTTAAAGGTTAAATTTGAAATGCGAGTTAAATAGTTAAATAGTATATATATTATTGATATTGGTGGGTTATTTGTATTAGTTTCGTTCCACTTTGTTATTAGCTGCATTACATCCCAAAATGAGCCTATAAAAACTCAACTCGTTCTTTTTAATCGTAATCCGGTATTCATATAGCGATGAATGTAAAATATTTTAAATTTGACCTAACCACTCAAAATAACCATGGCCATATTTAATCTGATATTCTATATTAAATATAATTATAATAATTATTAAAATTATTACTATAATAATAATGAGGAAGCACGATCTCTTGCAACTTTATTTGTAAACATACCCGTTAATATGCGTGGCATGAGTCGCGCACTGCATCATGTTACTCATGTGTATCACAAAGAGTTGTAGTATACAATATTACATAACACATTAACTATGCTATATACTATTTGGATTAACTATTAATATATACTATTTACAACACATATATATATATAAATATAATTATATTAAAAAATACATAATTTTACAATTGCGCAATTCTTGTACGAATAGATTGCTCATATGAACATCCCAGAACCTGTATATATATATTAAATTAATATTATTTCGATATTAACTAATGTTGATCGTATATATTATGTATATATTTCATTATGTTATACAGCATAACTTATATTAACTTATACTATAATATTGTTAACAATATTTAATATGATATTATTATAATAATCATATAATTTATATATTTAATGAATCGTTAAATTAATGATTATATTCATCCATATTTATATTTATTTAACAGTTACTAATATCATATTACAGATTTTTTAAATATATTATATTATAAATTATAATACATAAATACAAGAATGTAATCTACTATTGATAATTTAAGTTCATTTATAATATCATAGTAGTAACTATATGATACATTTTCTAAATTAAATTTATTAATTTTTCTAAAATAAAATAGCCGTCACTACCGGTGTCAGTACTGCATTGATTCACTCTCACGAGATAAACTTTAGTTAACTAAGAATAATATTTGTACACATATTTATTTAAAATATCACATGATCGTTTATAATTATATTTGTTTTAGATATTTGCGTGAGTTTCACTCAAATGTATATGATTCTTTACAATAATTTATTGAATACATTATTATAATGGATACAGAAGAAGCAGGTCGCCGATATATTTAATAGTTCAAGTTGGGTGGTCTACTAATATATAAGAGCCGCCCATCGATGTAAATATATGTCACTCAAATAAATATGTTACGCTTGATTTCACACGCTAATATATTCCATATGATTAACATATGTATGTCGTACGGTGTACGTTGCTTATGTGTATTATCATATTAACACAAATATATATTATATATATATATTATAATTATATATATAATAATATAATCCATCAATATGTTATCCGTTATAGTAACTGTATAATTAAAGATTTGTTATTAAATTTGATTTTGTATTAAATTTTAATTTATAGTATTAGAAATTATTTTATTCTAATTCTAATGTGTTACGTACACATGAGATCGATATAGATTTAGAATGCATGTTTAATTTCAAGTAGAAACAATATATTACATATGTATAATAATATAATCCATCGATATGTTATCCGTTATAGTAACTGTTATATTAGATTATAATTTCTAATAGTAAAAATTGAAATTTAACATATTTAACATATTTGAGTGACATATATTTACATCGATGGGCGGCTCTTATATATTAGTAGGACCGCCCAACTTGAACTCTTAAATATATCGGCGGCCTGCTTCTCCAGTCACCATTATAATAATTATAATTATTTAATAAATATCTTTAAAAACGGTGTCCGATTTTAACGGAAGGGCTGAGAATGTAAATATATTATATATATATTTTGTTTGTATTGATATTTGATGGTTATTTGGTTTAATTGATTTAGTTTTGTTATGCTTTGTTTTTTTAGCTGCATTACATCCAAAAGTGAGCCTATAAAAACTCAACTCGTCCTTTTTCGCGCTTATTTACATTATAAACATATCCGTTATGATCGTATACCTTTAATAACAAATATTATAAAATGTACCATACATTATCTTAGTCGTCTTTATTATTAAATTAAATATAACATGTCGCATATAAAATAATAAATCGTATTTATATGTTAAAATATAAATAATTTAAAACGTTTTTATTTAGATTATAATTTAAAAATCTATTTGTATCATTGACATTAGAATGAATTCACTCTAATATCCTTGATGTAAACAGGATATAAACATGGGCGATAATAATTTGTAAAATTATTTTAATAAATATAGATATAACATACAATCTATTATTTATAGCATATATATTGTTGGTAACTACAACAAGAATATTTATTTTAATACTTTAGTGTATTTTAATATTTGTTAACGACGTTATGGCTTCTAGTAGATATAAATATATATATTATATTCTTAATAATTAATTGAGATTTTTCTTTATTTTAATACTTTAAATACATAATCTATTATTTATAACCATAGATTTGGAGTACCAAAATGGTACTCTAAATCTATGTTTATAAACTATATGTGTGTGGTAGCTACAACACAAATATCTATTTTAATATTTGTTAACGACGCTATAGCGTCTCGTAAAAACAAATATATATTATATTCTTAATAATTTAAATAATGTCATTGATATTGTACTTTTTTTTAATACACTACAATTTAGAGTCTAAATATATAATTTAGAACCTATATATTGTTAGTAGCTACAATAATAGTTATTGAAATACTTGTAGTCGCTCAATATATATATATATATATTATAAAGTTTATAATATAAACCTTTGTATTTAGTAAAATATAAATAATATTTTTAAATATTTTATTGAGATTGTACTAAATAGTGTACAATAGATACTAATTTAATTGTGTGGATATTACTGAAATATATTATATATTCAAATCAATAAATTCTATATAACATTTTCTAAAAAATTATTTAAATATATTATATATGTTACTAAATTAGGATCAACGGAAAAAAGGATTCGACGAACATCGATGGTTATGTTCACTTGATAGTATTGTTTTATTTTAGCATTTAATATTAAATTTAAATTATTTTTAAATTTAATTATAGCGTAATTACGCTATACGGACATAAGTAATATAATAAAATACAATCTTAAATAAATGAACTTAAAGTAGTAACAATCAGATAACTTTACGAGGGAATTGTGTGTGGATCCATAATTTGTATAAATATGGTATATTATTTTAATTTTATATAAATATATATTCTCAAATTGTATTTATACTAATGATAACTTAATTATTAATATTTATTATTCATAATAGCAATACAAAATTATTAGTTATTTTGTATATTACAGAATAGAATTAGTTTGAATTAATATACTCGTATATGTTTGGGTGGCCCTAAAAAGGGCCGATTGTTTCAGTAAGTAATATTCAAGTAGTTCAAGTAACAGTTTTAACCGCCGAATCCGTAAAGGGTACGGCCTTGGCGTTTCAAAGCGTAAACAACGTCCATGGCAGTAACGGTCTTACGTTTGGCATGTTCAGTGTAGGTAACGGCATCACGGATAACATTCTCTAAGAATACCTTGAGAACTCCACGAGTTTCTTCGTAAATGAGTCCAGAGATACGCTTTACACCTCCTCTGCGAGCTAAACGTCTGATAGCGGGTTTAGTGATACCTTGGATGTTATCACGAAGTACTTTTCGATGACGCTTGGCACCTCCCTTTCCTAATCCTTTTCCACCTTTTCCTCGTCCAGACATGATAATAGTAAGAGTAGTAATGATTATGTTCACTTATTCTACGATCTATATATCAATAAACGGTAGTCTATGAAGGTATTAATTATTATACTTCATTTTGGATATTATTTGTTAAGAATACAGATCGGTTTGTATTACTACACAATGACAGATGTTCTAATGGAAAATTCCATTGTGCATTAGTTAAATCACCGTTAAATTTGTATAAATGCGCGATATAATCACTATTTTACTCGAAGCCTATTGGTTGATCATTCCACGTTAAAGTAAATATAAGTCGAAGCATCGACGCCATTAATTCATACATTAATATTATTTCAACATGGTGTTCCCTTCCGCAGCTAAAGGTTCAAAGAAAACTGTCCAGAAGTCTACCAAGACTGCTAAAACTGGAGATAAGAAACGTCACAAGAAAAGGAAGGAGTCTTACGGTATCTACATTTACAAAGTATTGAAACAAGTACATCCCGATACTGGAGTTTCAAGCAAAGCTATGAGCATTATGAATTCTTTTGTCAATGATTTATTCGAACGTATTGCTAACGAAGCTTCTCGTTTAACAAAGTACAACAAAAAATCGACTATTTCGAGCCGTGAAATTCAAACTGCTGTTCGTCTTTTACTTCCAGGAGAATTAGCTAAACATGCTGTAAGTGAAGGTACCAAAGCCGTTACTAAATACACCAGTTCTAAATAATTTCTCAAACCCACCAACAATAATTATTGTTACCACCGGTCCTTTTTAGGACCACCCACTATTAATAAGTTTATTCAATTTATTATATATTGTAATTATATAATTATTGTACTGTATAACTATTGTTAAATATTTATTAAAATGTTTCATATAATTGATCTACATTTTATGTAGTATATTATTTGAGAATATCGTAGAAAATATATTATCTTTCGTGATTACCAACCTTGGCAGTACTCGGAATTTGCGTACATAGTAGGATGTGTGTTTTTTAAGATAATGATTGACGTGTGATTGCATATTCTAGATGCAGACACACAAATTGATTATATAACCAAAGTAATATTTATATAAGGAATTAAATCTACTAATTTATTTAATTAATTATGTATATATAAATACATTGCCTATACATAGATACTATAGTATAATTATATATAATACTAATATATATATATAAATAAATATTTATTAGTATATATAAATACATTACATATACATAGATACTATAGTATAATTATATATATATATATATATATATAATACTAGATATATATATATAAATAAATATGTATTATAATAAAGTATATATAAACACATTACCTATACATAGATACTATAGTATAATTATATATAATACTAGATATATATAATATATATTATATATATATATAAACTATAGAAATATATCCTGACATACATTACATTCAATTTAAATTGATTTTATATTATACAAATTAATTTATAATTATCTTCAATTGATTTAATAATTTAATTTAGTTTTTTTTACAAACTATAAAAAAATATAGTTATATAACCAATTAGTAAATATATCACATCTCTTGTATATATAACCACGCCTATACATACGCCCATTTATAAATTACAACGTAAATTCACCTAATTAGAATAATAACACTGCCACGGTTGGTAGTAACCTTTCTAAACATGAATAATAAGATGTTGGGATGTACTAAAATCCAGTTGTAATTTTATAATATTTATTTGTATAATTTAATAGTGTAATTAAATGTTAAAAATAATAATGTATTTATAGTAACATTTTAGGTTTTAAAGATTATTATAAAATTGTTGTTGCCCAGTTGTAATTTGATAACAATGTATAATACATATATATGTTAAACATAATTTGTCACTTTTATACTATATATATATATAATATTATAGTAGCCAGTAGTAAAAAAAATAATTTTGAATGTATTTAAATTACAACTGGATTAATAATATCCGAAAAACTTCCAAGTTGTACTGCATTTTGTGAAAATATTTACAAAAATATATTTAAACATAATATTTTACTATAAGGCATTTTTTAGAAACTTAATAAATAATCATTAATATTATACTATATATTATATATATATAGTATCAAATTATATTTAACATATATAAATATGTATGATGCATTGTTATAAAATTACAACTGGGCAACACAAATCTAATAACAATCTTTATAACCTAAAATGTTACTATAAATACATTACTATATTAAACATTAAATATCACTTATTGATTATAATATATTATATATAGAATATTAAATTAAGTATATTATATAAAAATAAATATTATAAAATTACAACTGGGTTTTAGTACATCCCTAATATTTGTTTATTCAATATAGAAATTAAACAGGTTACTGGGCGAGTTGTGAACTGTAGTCAACATTTGAGGCGGGCGACGAGCTCAGCAATTTCTAGATTATATGTTTATATTCACACATCAATGCATATATTGTATGATACAGCTAATAGATGATATGTAGATACATAATAGAAAGTATACACATAAAAATGTATTATATATATTATATTACACTGATAGTGTATCTATGCATTATATAGTATTATCATTCATTTTATTTTATTCCATCATGAATATATTCACATACATGGACCTTGATCAACATTCCCTACCATGTGTGTACATTAATTCATATGCTGATATATAGAATATATACAAATAAATAATATATATAGTATAGTGTTCATCTAACATATAATATACGGTGATAATATATGTTTTTCTAACTGCATTACATACCACAGTGAGCCTCTTATGATTAGTACACATGCATGTGTTAGTGTATTTAATATTATATGCCTAGTTTAGTTGAAACTCATAAAAATCTACCTATAAGTATATTAGTTTGAATATTAATTATATGAATCGTATAAATTTAAATAACATAAGTAAACAATATACTATAATAATAAATATTCAATTTATATACTTATTGAATAACTATATATTTATAAGTATACAATATCTCAGTATTTGTATTGAATACATTTTAAATAATATATATATATATATATATATATATATAGGTATCACTGTATAATATTTGAATGATATAATATATATTAGTATATATCTGTATATTATATATATATATATATCTGAATACGCATTACAATCATTTACATGTTTTAATATTTACATATCCAAATATTTAGCCACACCCAAAATAAATAGGAAAATTATCGCAGCGGTTACCTTCGATATGATACTATCATATAAGTTATTTTGTTGTATCTCAACTTAAACAATACTATGCATGTAGCATTAAAGGGCGCTAATGATATAGAAATAAATGGTAAATAACTATTGTTAAATATTGTGTATGAATCTCTGTATGTGTGTTTATATTACTGTATAATCAATGAGTATAACAAATCAGGGTTGGCCCGATTTAAATCAAGTGATTTAAATCATGATTTATATCAATATTTAAATCGATTTAAATCACTCAATAAAAATCATGATTTAAATCAAAATTTAATAAATAGTAAATCATGATTTATATCATGATTTATATCACAATTTAAATCGATTTAAATCACTCAATAAAAATCATGATTTAAATCAAAATTTAATAAATAGTAATAAAATATCTAAATATAATTTAATATAGTAATATTGCATGTATTTCAAAGGGTTTAGAAATTATAACTTGAAGTAATTATGTAAAATTACATAAAATGTCATCATCATATATAATTTTTTCATATTATATTGAATTACATTTTTATATATTTTTGAGTGAAGAAAATGTATAAATTGTTTTCTTTGATATTGAATTAAAAATTCATTTCAATTCAACTTCAAATATCATTCAATTATTATATTGTTACAATAATTGTATAAATTATATACAATTCAATACACTTCAAAACAATTTATACATATTTTTCACTCAAAAATAAATATAAAATTTATAAAAAATTAATTCAATATAATATGAAAAAGCTATATGTTTATTAGTAATGAGATTTTATGTAATGTTAGAACTGATTATAATTCAATTAAACATCAAAGAACGAAATTTATTAATTTGAATTAATTATATACATTTCCTCATTCAAAAATAATAATAAATATATAAATATAAATAATATTTACACATATTATGTTTTTAAAATAGTTAGTTCATTTATTAAAACATAATCATTGAGTAAACACCTATTATATTTTTAAAAATGTCTGGACGAAAACAGGATTCTATATGGATAAATTATAATCGGTCTTTAGCCAACAATGGTAGTAAAGCCACTTGTAAAATATGCGGGAAAACAATGCAAGGAATTGGTGTTCTCGTATAAATATTATAACTAATAAATGATTCTACATAACATTTTTTTATTTATTTAATTATATATATTTATAAAGGACAATATATATATATATATATCCTTTATAACATTCAAAAAATAGTTTAAAAAAAAAATTATTATTTCAAAAAAATCAAATAAATCGATATAAATCAAAAAAATCCGATTTAAATCAAAAAAATCCGATTTTAATCCAACCCTGTTAAACAAATATAATATTAGTATATTTGTGTAATAATAGTATATTTACTAGCAACCCACATATAATTAAACTATATGAATTATTGCATACAATTGTCTGTAATCCTTATTATAGTTAAAACATTTCATGATTATAAATATGTTTAATTTAAAGATAAGATATATTTTATAATGTATAAAGATGCGATAATAATATAAATTATACTTGATAAAGAAATAAATTATTTGTCTGAAGAATCATATTAATTTATATATATTTCAATTGCATTCATGAAACAATTATATCATAAATAATATTAAAAAGTAAATTCTCTATTTTTAGAGAAATGTGTATTGAATTAATCATCATATATACTATATATAGATTTTGTTATTAAAAATAGCAATACCTCAACAAATGTTTGGCTCTAAATAGCATAAATTTGTAACATAATTATACATCTAAATGAGATATTAATTAACTATCATTTATATATTAAATACATCAAATTGAATAAACATGTTAAATGTGGGTGGTCCTAAAAAGGACCGATTGGTGTGAGGAGAAGTTGACAGATTAAGCAGATTTACCAGTTTTCTTTGGTAAGAGAACGGCTTGGATATTAGGTAATACTCCACCTTGAGCGATAGTAACACCGGCAAGTAATTTGTTTAATTCTTCATCATTACGGATGGCCAACTGAAGATGACGTGGGATAATTCTGGATTTCTTGTTATCACGGGCAGCATTTCCAGCTAACTCGAGAATTTCAGCTGCTAAATATTCCATAACAGCAGCTAAATATACTGGTGCACCAGCACCTACTCTTTTAGCGTAGTTACCTCTTCGTAAATGACGATGAATACGACCTACTGGGAATTGTAGACCGGCTCTGGAAGATCTAGTCTTAGACTTGATTCCCTTGGCTTTACCTCCTTTTCCTCGTCCAGACATGATGATAATAAGATATAGATTGAGCGTTCAAAATATAAGAATGAATATACTAATCAATTTCACATCTTATATAGGCTTTGTCGTGGAATAGACTACATCAACGAAATTTGATTGGTTAGTTATTATTAGCCAATACAAAGAGAATAAATAAGCCAATCATTATTGAGCTGTTAACATTGTTCTCTGTGTTTCATTTTATTTTAAATTATATATTTGTTTGAGAATCCAACCAATCAGCGATTTATTCACGTTTAATAACACGCAAAACACTATATAAGCTGCTGATTTTCTCTAAAATCATTCATTATCATTTTTCCATAATGGCACGTACAAAGCAAACTGCTCGTAAATCTACCGGAGGTAAAGCTCCCCGTAAACAATTGGCTACCAAGGCTGCTCGTAAGAGTGCTCCTGCTACTGGTGGAGTTAAGAAACCTCATAGATACCGACCCGGTACCGTTGCTCTTCGTGAGATCCGTCGTTACCAAAAATCTACTGAATTACTTATCCGTAAGTTACCTTTCCAACGTTTAGTACGTGAAATCGCTCAAGATTTTAAAACTGATCTACGTTTCCAAAGTTCCGCTATTATGGCTCTTCAAGAGGCTAGTGAAGCTTACTTAGTAGGTCTCTTCGAGGATACTAACTTGTGCGCCATTCATGCCAAGCGTGTTACTATCATGCCTAAAGATATTCAACTTGCTCGCCGTATTCGTGGTGAACGTGCTTAATTCTGTTCTGATCTTCCTTACCAATCCTACCAATCGGCCCTTTTTAGGGCCACCCAATTTTAAATAAGTTTATTCAATTTATTATATAATCATTATAATAATTATAATTCTAATAATGAGAATAATTCTTTTATATAAATAGTTTTTATAGATATTTTACTTAAAATATAGTGTATTATATGCTGTAATAACATGATAATATATATATATGTATTTTTATCGGATAATCTCCTAATAAGGATTATAGTATTAAGCTATATGATAATATATATATGCATTTAATATAGATATATTATTAAAATAGTATAATTATATGTATTACAATATTTCGTTTAAAGCAATATAATTATTAAATAATAACAACTTGATCCATATATGATATAATTTATTTTTCGAATACAGAATTATATATAATCATGTTAATAGATGTTTTACAAATACATACATATATTAAAATTATATCATATAAATTACAAATTTATATTTAGAGCATTACAACTATATATTGTATACGGTTCAAAATATAATGCTTAGTATTATCAAAGACTTCTAATGAAATATATAACACGAAATCATTTAATTCAATATTTTATACAAAAACATAATGAATTAATTTTAGGAACTATGTAATGTTTATAATGTAAATTTGTATCAAACTGTACACTTTTAAAATGTAAAATAATGTTTTTAATTATTATTGATATGATGAAAGTTGTCATTGTTAAAATAGGATATGTTGGTTTTTAATGCTTTAAATATATATGTGGCCAGTAAAATCTAATTTATATTGCATGTAATGGAAGCTGAACCTAAATCTATTTCAGTGATTCGATACTTTGGGATGTAATGCTGCCTAAAAAAACAGAAAAACAAAATAAAACTTACCAATAATATCAATCCGTAAATATATACGAGATAGTATAACCCCTTACTTACACGATTATATATGTTCTAAATATGAAGTATATATATATATGTATATAATATTTCTATAATGAAAATATATTAAATAGATTTTGAATCAATATATCAATATATATATATTATAAACATTAATATTAATTTAATAATATTATTAAATTTTAATATACATATATATATAAATAGTGAAATAAAATTTTAATTATGTAACCAGAATTATAATTAAATTGTAAACACATCAAATGTATTTTAATATTAGTTTTATAATTATATTCTATAAATAATATTCCGATATCATTATTCTATGATTGTAAGTGGAGCTTATTTGTTAAAATCTCTAAATGTGACCAGTTTCAAGACATATTATGACTGGTATATTAAATATATAAGAAAAATCATATACAAAATCTATGATTTTTTATTAAAATTATATAAATATTTGTATTAAAACATTTATCACGTATGATATAAATATTCATTATACTATATATATATATATATATTATTTTTAATTTGTACGTGCGTAACGTTAAATGTTAATGGTAATTTAGGTTAATTATTTAATATAGAATATTATATTTTATAAATTTTATGATAAAATATACATTACATTATGTATTATTATCCGTAGTTAATATTATCCTATATTATCCTTAGTTAATAATTATAATATTTAAATACTAATTAAATGTATTTATATAATTACCTATATATTAAATACTAAATATTAAGTGTATACTATATACCATATAATATTATATATAAACATGATATTTTTAATATTGATGCTATTGTAAAGAGTTGTTCAAATGAGCAATCTATTCATGCAATTGTAAAAATACAGAATTTTACGATATCAAAATTCCCTAGCTGTATAAATTTTAGGGTGTTCACATGAGCATTGCATTTATGCAACGATCGCAGAAAAAAACACATACATATTTTGAACTTATAAACTATGATCTATAACTACATGTGTTCTATACATGACCAGTGGTCATGTATAAAATAAATAATAGATATTTGATTTAAATTAATGTAATTTTGTCATTTTATAAAATAATATTTTAAATTATAAATGTTTAAATATTTAGGAAATAGATTAATAAGTTATAAGCTTGGTAAGAATAGGTGGCCCTGAGAAGGGCCGATTTGTAAAATATTTCATAAAAAGTGAAATTATTTCATAATATATTATTAATTCATTATTAATTTATTTTAAAATATAGTTTTCTCTAAAATAATATAATACGCAGTGTAATTTATATATTTCATATCAGTAAAGTAATTAATTACCAATATTTAGTCAAATATTCAAGTAATATTTTGTAGATTAAATACACCATAATATGATAGAAGTTGTATCAATATCTGATTCCGAGTCTTTTGATAGTGATGATCCTGGATTCTTATGTAGAGACGAGATATTTCATCCATATTTATGTATTCATCAAATTATTGATTGCTTATTGCATTAGTATAAATCTATATAGATACTAGATTAGCTTTTTACATTAATATTATTATTAATAATAGTATATAATTTATATAATTGTAATACATTTACCTGTGTATAATAGAATAAACCATCGCTGATCTCGTAAACTATGTCAGTTGTGTTATCTTCACATAATCGAGTATGCACCGTTCATATAAGGGGAGAAATTTTGTGATAGCGGCAAGGCTAAATACGTAGTCACTTTAGCAGTGATTCATCATGAACATTGTATAACTATTTAACGTTATTGTCGGACTTCACAATATTAGATAATATGTACGCTGAACAACTGTTGGAATGGGTGGTTGATATAGAATATGTCTAAACAATAGTAGAGTTTGGCTAGAACATAATTATTTGGAATATATTCTAAGTCAAATTCTAATCAGAATCTGAAAACACCATCGGGTCTAATATTTGATTTATATTTAGTAATTTAATGTAATATCTAGAAATATTATTTAGACATACATTACTGATTATGATCATTTATGAATTCATGTTGATAATTGCTGAAGCTATCATGTGATGCACCTTCAGACACTAATATAATACTGTTTCTTCATATCGATGCATTGATTTGTAATTTATATATAAATCTATAAATTGTAATCTACAAATCCGGTAAACTATAAATCTATATATGATATAAATCATTATTGCGCCACGACGTACATTTATTGATAATGTTATGTTCGCATTTTACTTTTGATTAACAACTCATATCAACTTGTAATATGATATTAATGAATATTTGTAACATAATGTAACATTAACATTAAACATTAAATGTTACTATTTTAGTCTTTATGATCGCGAATATACATTAATAATGTTATTTTATTTGGTATGATAAATATGCATAATAATATACTATTGTGTTTAGTAATAGATACGAGTGATTTGAAAAAATGTTTATCAATTATTCTACTGATATTAATTAATATACAAACTTACGTTGGTAAAAAAATATCAACGAATTTTTATAATAATTATAAAATAAATATTATATTTAATATGTAACATATTAACTATGATAATATTACTAAAATTATAAATTATTTAATAAATATATAGAATATATTATAAATGGTATTATACATTATAATATAATGTACATTATAAAGTTTAAATAATTCAAATTTGGCATAAAGTTTATGATAAATTGTCAATAAAAAACATACCGTACTGTACTTTAGTCACATTTAATCTAATTTAATTTAATATGAAATATAGTATATTAATAAGATAAGAAATAACACATTATTCATTAGCTATAGATTAACATATTACTACGTTTATTTTGTATTTTTATAATACAAATATATGTAAATAAAAATGGGCGATAATTAATATAAAATTCAAGGATATATATTTGTTTTTATTTTATTAATAACATTCCAATGATAGGTGGCGATATATAAATATTACCTACAATATTTTATTATTTGAAATACTTTTACAATTATAAATAAATATAATTTAATAACAATTATAGTTCACTCAATTATAATATATATTACTATAACATATTATATATGATTTATAGAATGTATATAATTTAACAACTATACCGTAAAAATTAATTTCAATTTTATTTAATCGCTCAATATTTAAGCATTTAATATATTAATTTTAATAAAATCCAACAAATTTAATTTCTACTATATTATTAAATAATAAATAATACCTTATTTATATATTAACTATATTAAACTAATATTTAAATCTTTATTAATTTCTTATTTATATTTTACAAAATATTTAAATATTATATAATGTGAATTAAATGTTCAAATTAATTATATCAAGCATATTAAAGTTGCCACTATCATAGTGACTATGATAATGTTCATGTTTAATTTGCCCGGCAAACAATTTATCGACGCTTTTGGACGCTTTGATTCCGAATCGATATATTCGTCGCTTTATCGACGCTTTTGGGCGCTTCAGTTCCGAATCGTATTGAATTCGTCGCAAATTCGACGCTTTTGGGCGCAACAGCGTCCAACGTACAATAGAACTATTCGACTCTTTTGGGCGCAAATTGTCATCAAAGCGACGAATTAATTCCGGAACTTTTAGGCGCATGGCGTCCAAAAGCGTAGAATATATTGTTTGATGGGTGGGCTTGTGGAATATGTACATAATATTAATAATAATTTAAAAAATATTAAAACAAATGAATATTATGCGTATGCGGATATATAGAATATATACAAATAAATACTAATTTATAGTATATTGTTCATTTAACATATATTACCCAATGGTATTTAATCCGCACAAGCTATATTTGATATATTAAATTTGATTGTGCAACAACTAATATATATGGAATAATATTATATATCAGATATATAATATAATATAGTTTATACATATTTATTTGTAGCATGACTTATGTACTATATGAGGTATTAATGCATTATTAATACCGTAATATATAGCGGAAAATGTATATTAGTTGTATCATAATGATAATCACAAGTTTTAAATATAAATTATAAGATATATGGAAAAATATATTAGTAAATCATATCATAATAATTATATACAGATAATATGTAATGTATGTCGAATTTTAATTTTCAATGTGCGGATTATATTCAGGTACAATTTATTCATAATACGAGGATATCGTATACGAATAAATAAACAGAAATTCAATAAGTATATAAGCTTGAATATTCATTACATGATAGTACATATGTTATATCGTTCATATAATATATTATGATACATATAGAAATTATATATTATGTCTAAATTCTCAAATTTAATAAATATATATATATATATTTATGGATCAATATTTTGAGTTTGTTCGATTAATTTGGTTTGGAATTATTTTTCTGGTTTTGTTTAGTTGAATTATAAACCGAAGTGAGCCTATAAAATATGATACTTTATTGCACGTGTTTTATAGTATTCATATTATGTGCCTAGTTTAGTTCAAATTCATAAAATCAAATGTTCTATTTCAAATAAGTTAAATAAACTAAATAGTTTAATTTAAAATAAATGTCTCACTTTAGGCTACTCGAATATATTATATAATTATATATTATTACTCACATTAAAATATTAGAGCTGAAAATGATTGATCAAATATAAAAATAAAGGTTTTATAACACGACCTATTTTTGAGAATAAATAATTATAAGAAATAATCTCTAAAAATACTACATAAATACGTTTATTTTACAGAATTATTATTTTTTTTATCTAATAAAATATTTTGGATTACTATTACTATCATAATTATATATATATATATATATATATATATATATATATATATATATATATATATATATATATATATATATATATATATATTATATATATATATATCATATTGTGGATTACTATAATATACATATCAATTTTTGATTACTATAAAATATATATAATATACATATCATATTCTGGATTATTATCATAACTATGTATAATATACATATACATACATCATATACATATAATATTTGTATAATTAACATACAAACACATATACTATACTCTTTTTATTCAAATAAGCTCTATATTTTAATAAAAAATATATGTCATTTTCAAACTTGATTTACTCAGAATAATTATTTTAGCATAATTTTATTCTTAAAAAATTCAATAACTATATAAATAATACTCAAATATTGGTAACATTTTCATAATATATTAGTTAATATGTGTTTATTGACTTAATAGATGATCATACAATTATTTGTATTATTTCATATATAAAATATAATTTAAAAAAAAATAAAAAGTAAACTAAATTTTTACCATTATTTAATGATGAGTTGTATTTCTAAAAATAGTTCTCCGTTCAATATGCATTTGATATACCCCTTCAATATACAGAATTGTAATATCTTAAGAATTTTTAAACTTAATGACAATTAAAAAAATATAAAAATCCCTATCTTTTTAATTGAATTTTCAAAAAATTTCAAAACAAACGTAACCCCCTTAAACATATTATTTATATTTTAATATGACAATATATATGTATTATAAGATAATAAATGAGAAACTTGTTAAAAATGGATGGCTCTGAAAAGAGCCGATTTGTATAATATTTAAGCATTCATTGTTTTAGGATACTACCTTTTTATTTTTCTTTGATAGCCTTTGTAACGTATCATTATTAACAGTAGTTTTCTCTTCGCTGCCGAACATCATAAAGAAAGGTGTACAACCAGTGTCTGCATGTGGCATTACGTTATAAGTATGTATTAGCTTCTTGTGATGTTCACTTACTCTTATCATTCTGATTCAAAGTTCTTAATGTTTTCATGTCCTTGTGGTCATACTTTGCTTAATCCCAAATAAATTACATAATTATGCCACTACTTCCACCTGGAAAGTTCACCCCTGATCATGTGTATCTTATTTAGTTTCCTATAATTAATACATTCATTCATGATGACTTTTACTACTGTTACCACTAGTTTATTTCTAAGTAGAACCTCTTTAGTAAACTGTGTACAGATATCAGTGATAACTAACACACTATCCCTACTTACAGATGACTCATCATGACTAATGAAGTCTAGCAACACTTCTGTTTATAATGGCAATACATGTATGATATATATGTAGTCAATTTATGGCTACTTTTTGGAAAAATATTATAATTAATTAATTATGAAAAAGAATTAAATTTTATATAATTTAGATTAAATATTAATACAAAATGTTCATCCAAAAAATACAAGTTTATGTTTTTAATAAGATTGTTTTAGAATTTAAAAAAAAATGTAATTATTATAAAAGTAGATACATTTTTAAAACACGCTATTCCATATACTTTACATGTAGTGTGATAAATAGTATCACCTCCTCTTAATTATATATAGAAAACTTCATTTATAAAATTAATATTAATATTAAAATAACGATATCTATTCTATATCATATAATACATTAGTTAGGTATATTAATATATAATAAATATCTGCTAATGATTTTAGTATCTACAATTATCAATATATTTTTAATGTAAAAATTATATATGAAATAAATTAATTAGCTTAAAAAAAAATATAAATTAAAAATTAAAAATACAGTGAAAATACAAATTGTGGATCATTTTATTTATTCACCCGAAATAAACTGATAATATACAAATTATATTTGTACTAATATTGACTAATAGACTAATATAAAGTTAAAAAAACAAATACCTTATATTATACCATGAATGTTGATTAATTTAATAATCAATCTGTAAGCTTGTATATATTTAAATACCCTAATAAGGGCGTATTGCTTCACATGTAAATAGTTAATTAGACTAACTTATTTAACTATAAACATTAATAATGAAAACTATAAAATAAGAATATCATTTAAAGAATTCATTATTGAAATATTAAATTTTAATCTTAATTATTATATGTATTTTAAAATATATTTTATTTATATTTATGAGGTCAAAGTTAAATGAAATATTATCTTAGTATACTATACATATATATATATATAGTAATTATTGTGATATATATTACAATTGCTATTAATGAAGTTAGATAATGCTACTTTAGTTTAATGAATTACGAGAATAAGTTTTCAATTAAAAAGTAATTAATTATATAAATAATATTTGTATACTATTTATTTATATAGATACAATTATATTTGTAAATTATCTATATTATAAAAAATAAATAAAACAGCCTTTATATAATTTATTAATGATATAAATTTATAGATTACAAATATATCATAAATAGATAATTAAATTCTATATGCAAATTTATAAAACTTGTTATAATCACCTAGAGTTTAAGAAAATGTCCTCAAGATAATCTATCATGTGATAGATCAGCAGTAGATGAACACATCAGTTTCTATACCACTAGTTTATTTCTAAGTAGAACCTCTTTAGTAAACTGTGTACAGATATCAGTGATAACTAACACACTATCCCTACTTACAGATGACTCATCATGACTAATGAAGTCTAGCAACACTTCTGTTTATAATGGCAATACATGTATGATATATATGTAGTCAATTTATGGCTACTTTTTGGAAAAATATTATAATTAATTAATTATGAAAAAGAATTAAATTTTATATAATTTAGATTAAATATTAATACAAAATGTTCATCCAAAAAATACAAGTTTATGTTTTTAATAAGATTGTTTTAGAATTTAAAAAAAAATGTAATTATTATAAAAGTAGATACATTTTTAAAACACGCTATTCCATATACTTTACATGTAGTGTGATAAATAGTATCACCTCCTCTTAATTATATATAGAAAACTTCATTTATAAAATTAATATTAATATTAAAATAACGATATCTATTCTATATCATATAATACATTAGTTAGGTATATTAATATATAATAAATATCTGCTAATGATTTTAGTATCTACAATTATCAATATATTTTTAATGTAAAAATTATATATGAAATAAATTAATTAGCTTAAAAAAAAATATAAATTAAAAATTAAAAATACAGTGAAAATACAAATTGTGGATCATTTTATTTATTCACCCGAAATAAACTGATAATATACAAATTATATTTGTACTAATATTGACTAATAGACTAATATAAAGTTAAAAAAACAAATACCTTATATTATACCATGAATGTTGATTAATTTAATAATCAATCTGTAAGCTTGTATATATTTAAATACCCTAATAAGGGCGTATTGCTTCACATGTAAATAGTTAATTAGACTAACTTATTTAACTATAAACATTAATAATGAAAACTATAAAATAAGAATATCATTTAAAGAATTCATTATTGAAATATTAAATTTTAATCTTAATTATTATATGTATTTTAAAATATATTTTATTTATATTTATGAGGTCAAAGTTAAATGAAATATTATCTTAGTATACTATACATATATATATATATAGTAATTATTGTGATATATATTACAATTGCTATTAATGAAGTTAGATAATGCTACTTTAGTTTAATGAATTACGAGAATAAGTTTTCAATTAAAAAGTAATTAATTATATAAATAATATTTGTATACTATTTATTTATATAGATACAATTATATTTGTAAATTATCTATATTATAAAAAATAAATAAAACAGCCTTTATATAATTTATTAATGATATAAATTTATAGATTACAAATATATCATAAATAGATAATTAAATTCTATATGCAAATTTATAAAACTTGTTATAATCACCTAGAGTTTAAGAAAATGTCCTCAAGATAATCTATCATGTGATAGATCAGCAGTAGATGAACACATCAGTTTCTTCATTCAGGTGTGCTTATCTCTGATAAATCTGAATATCATCAACTTATTAATATAGTTATATAAGGGTAATATATTGTAATCTCAATAATATACAACTTTATAATATTTCATCATAATTGTTATAGATGATAGTAATTTAGATTATAAGTAATTATTTTAATTAAATATATTTATTTATATATTAATTAATAAGGAAATATACATATATTAATTTAATTAGAATATGAAGTATTTTCAAATATCATATTAATATTAATTATATGATACATTTATATTAATTGTTAAATTAATTATTAAATTTGAAGATACAATTTTAATTAGTGTTAGAGCATCATGATTTTAATTTTTTTATTTTAATTATAGGGAAATTACATAAATATTTAATATAATAAGCAATACATATTATCTGGTGATTATATTTTAAATTAAAATACACATATATATAATATAACAAGCTATATATACCTATGTAATTAAGACAAGCAATTTCAATGCATTCATTTCATTAGCAGGATTAGGAAACCAACATCTTTACAGAAACATGTGATGTAATAAAACATGATTAGTCTACAAATGTAAATTAAAGTTTTCAATTTAGAAAAAGAAACTTAAAAAAAACTAATAATAAATTATTTTAACAATTTATATTTTATATTCTATATATAATCCTATTAACTAATTTATTTCAGTATCTTTTATATATTAATGAATATTTAAAATATTAAATATACTAACAACATTAGCTAAGTCATATTATAATGAAAATTCATTATATTACATAAATGTATTAATATAAATTAAGGTTTTCATATAAATAAAATAAATTAGATAACATTACAAATGTATTAATCAAACACATGTATATTATTAAGGGGATTCCGCAGTGCGTACACCATGTCATGTATACACATGTTAAAAGATAGAGAATGTATTGCTATATGGCCACTGAACTAAACAAATGTTCAATTAATTCAACTAAGTTGTATTATTATATAAAAAGGACATTCATATCTAATACAATGTTATATATACATATATATATATATATATATAACAATATACATAACAAAATAGTTTTTAAGTCAATATATGTATAGAAAATTATACATTAGTAATTATATGTAATTATATTATTGCATTTTGCTTCAGATTATTATACATACATATGTTATTTACATACAGATATATAAATTAGGTAGATAGCTTTACTAGTTGTATCTGTCAGTAGATTGTATACATATAGGTAGCACAACCTAACTATTCCGAATAATACGTGTTTGGGAAATGTCAACAATTAAAAATGCTTACATTATAAAGTAATACAAAATGGTGTACTATAAAAGATACTTTATTCCTAAATTGATTTCATAATTTGTTGACAGATACTAAATAACATATCATGAATTAATATTATATATTCAAATGTATTGTAATTTGTTTACAAATTGTGGCTAGTTTTCATATTGCAGTATCCCCTTAATGAAAATATAATCAAGATAATAAAATAAATAAATAAAAATAATACTAAAAATTCAATATATATATTGATTACAAGAATATTATAAAAATAAAAGTAATCCATAATATACTAATGTATTATTCTATTACTACAAAATATAGGATGTTATAACATTGAAAGTAAACCTAATCATAATTAAGTATAATTTAAATATATTTAATACCATTAGAGTAATATATTATAAATAACAAATATATAGCATAATAATCAATTAACTTGTAAGATTTTCATTGAATACCCCTGCACAGAATAGAAGTGTTGTCTACAGCTGATTCGGAGTCCTTTGATAGTGATGATCCCAGCTTGTTAGATGTGAAGTCATGCAGTTGCTTCAACTATATACAAAATGTATATGATTAACATAAGTATTATATCAGACTTGTATATCTACTGGAGATATCAGATTTGATTTGTACCCAGCAATCTTTCTACAAAGTGATTATGACAGGTTTATATTTATGACATTTGTTTACACCGGCAATATACATTTTTACATTCAATTTTGTATTTTGTTTACTGTTATTGTTAAATCTATGAAAATGTACCGTATTTTATATAAAATCATCATACTTTAGTATTAACATGACAACAAAGTATGATGATAAACTACAAGTATTTGGACATACTTGCATGACTCAATGTAAAGGTAGATATAGAATTGTTAAGTGTGCTGTGATAACATCACAGATTGATGAGTGTGCTTTTTTATTCACCATGTAAACATGACATTAGAATTTTGTATTAGAAAGCAAATCATTTAAATAAAGTATTACAGTTTTAATATAATTAAAGGTTTAATTAATATAATGATATGTAATACAAACACAATCACCATATTTATTTGTGTAGAACCAGATCTGAGTAGTAACTTCACATGAACTCTTCTCAGACAACTTTGCATGCTATTGCAAACCTGTGATATTGTGGAAATATATTATTGTAACTATATATTTAAATTAAATATGTGTTATTAATATTCTAATTTAGTTCTTAATATAACAATTTTTGAAAATATTATTAAAAAGCATTATCAAATAATAAAATTGTAATATAAAATAATCATAGTTTAAAAATATATATCTATAAAATCCATAGAATAAAAATATTATTTTATTTAAATAATATCCCTGAGAATTAAGATGTATTATGTAAAATTAATGTATTTAATATCCTATTAATATATTATACTATTTTATTATATGATATTCTCCGCTGGTAAAGTAGTCAGAGCCATCAGCCGTCTAGTAGTATTTCATGTATTATCATCACCTCAGTATCTACCATTTAGATCAAGTCCGTGACATCATTACAGCCTGTTAATACATATTTATATTATAGCCTATATATACACATTATGTGGGAGATAAGGTTAATGTTGAGAGATTTTATTTGACTTAAACCAGATTTGTGAACATTTACTAAATATCGGGTAAGTAATTAGAAGCAAATTATAATAAGTTGAAAGATATAATATTAAGCAGCTGATATCTGGCTATACAAATCAGGAAGGATTTGTTGGTATGAACGCAGTTTTATACATTATTCAAGTTAATAAATTGTTTAGATAATATTTTAACAACATATTTGAATGTTATTATTTATTATATATATATTATATACAATAATTTATAATACTATAACTGAAAAATATTTTTAATACGGTGTCATATATTAAAATGTATGGGAATAATATTTCAATTTGATTTTCAGACAATTTGACTAAACCAAATTTGATTTAACACACGTATATTATATATATATATATACACATATATGTGTTGTAAATAGGTATTTATCACGGGTATTATCAGGTAGTCTAGGGGAATTGACTACCATAATACTTTCAGATTTCTACATTCCTAACACTTATGGTTTTGTTTTCGGGTTAATAAGATTTTAGTTAATATAGAGTTAAATTATAAAATTGTATAATATATGCATATTTTATTATTATTTAGATATTAATATTATTGAAGCTGTAGCCAATTTGTAATGGTTAACATATACATATGTTTACATACTATATATATATATATATTTAATTTAGAAATAAGAAATAGATGGTTTTATTATGATATCTATGATATGATTATGTATATTCATATCAGTACTAATCAGAGAATAGTTGTACATGCATAGGAAATAATCGCTTTTAGTTATTTTAGTATTCAATTGTTAAATTGTTAATGGTAACTATATGTAATTGTATACAAATTATAAACTGTTCATCAAAATGTCCTCTGAAATATTAATTTGTTTGAAATAGTTTACTGTTTCTAAACATTGGTTTAGTGTTACATGTAAGTTTCACAACTTCAAAATCATAACAGTCTATAACTCTAATATATATGTATATATATAATAACAGATATATATTATATTGGCTAGAAAGTGAATATACAAATATAAATTATAATTATACTAATGAAGTAATATATTATAAATTATAAAATATTCTATAATAAAATCAAGTGACTTTAAAGGTTAACATTGAATACTCCTGAATGGAATAGAAGTGTTGTCTATAGCTGATTCAAAGACCTTTACTGGTGATGATCCCAGCTTCTTAGATGTGAAGTCATAATATCCCAGCTACTTCATCAGTATATAAGTATTGTTTCTGTATTAGAAAGATCTATATTAATCTATACATATTAACCTATAAATATACACACATATATATATATATAATATATACAAACACATACAGGCACTAAGATAGTTAATAAGTGCACCTATTTCTATACATGATATTATCAATCATATAATTTTAATATCAACTCGTGAGTATTATATATATTGTATTTAATCATAGTCTAGGATATTTACTTAGCACATTTCATACATATTAATAAAGGTTTGTTTAACAAATTAAAATGGCGAGCGCAATGTGGCATTTATAATATATACAAATATTTTTCTAAGGAAATATATAACACTCACGTAATTCTATTTTGTATACAAAAACCAACAGCGCCAGCTATATAGTGTAAATTTCCGGAACTATGTGTTGTTTATAATGTAAATTCGTATCAAACTATACACTTTTAAAATGAAAAATAATATGTTATAACCTATTATTTATAGGATGAAAACTAAGTGTTCATTACTAATATATAACAAAGTAATGGGATATGTTGGTTTTAAATGCTATAAGTATATATGTGGCGAGTAAAATGTAATTTAATAGAGAAATGTATTGCATGTAATTTAATATATCAATAAAAACATTGTAGTATGCATATCGCGGTAAACCAAAATCTATTTCAGTGATTTTGATACCACTGCTAGAAGTGGGATGCCTGAATACTAATCACGTTGCATAGATAGGGAGTGTTATATCTTTAATTCATAAAATATTTGATGTATATATATAATATATACAAATACATACAGGAACTAAGATAGTTAATAAGTGAACCTGTTTCTATACATAATTTTAATATCAACTCGTGAGTATTATATATATTATATTTAATCATAGTCTAGGATATTTACTTAGCACATTTTATACCTATTAATAAAGGTTTGTTCATAAATTAAAATGACGCACGATCCACCGCCCGCCGTACTACATTTAGCTATAAATAATTTGGCGCCGGTCATTTTGATGAATCTTAAGCAGGGTTGATGGTTTTTTCGGTTTTTACGTAAAAACCAAAAAACCCTGTTTTTATGGTTTTTATCGGGTTTTATCGGTTTTTATCTGGTTTTATCGGTTTTTATGGTTATTAAGGTTTCTATATTAAAAACAAGTACAAATTATAATTTTTTCATAACAAAAAATAGTACTTTACTTTATATTATTTAGTAAAATAATTAAGTTTGGTAATATTTGGCTATTACATATAAATAACTATTATTAATAATAATGTATTAACATAAAAACTATAATTTAAAAGTTAAATTAATTTGTTAAAAACCATGGTTTTTTCAACTTGAAAAAACCGACGAAATAACCAATTTTAAAAACCGAATCAACCCTGCTTTTAAAGCAGTGCTTTACTTCATATTATTTAGTAAAATTATTAAGTTTGGTAATATTTGGCTATTACATATAAATAACTATTATTAATAATAATGTATTATCATAAAAACGATATATTTTTACATTTCAATATATAAATAATTTATAATTAGAATATTCTGCCTAATGGTGGCGTAATTAAATTTGTTATCACATAATCATTGTATCGTAGGCATGTAAGTGTAATTAGATGAGAGTCCTACCCACTCACTGATATAACATATAATGTAGGCAATTATAATTTATAATTTAAAAGTTAAATTAATTTGTTAAAAACCATAAAAACCATGGTTTTTACAACTTGAAAAACAGTAAAAACCGACGTAAAAACCCATTTGAAAAAACAAATTTTAAAAACTGAATCAACCCTGAAAATAATTAAGTTTGGTAATATTTGGCTATTACATATAAAAAACTATTATTAATAATAATGTATTATCATAAAAACGATATATTTTTACATTTCAATATATAAATAATTCGTAATTAGAATATTCTGCCTAATGGTGGCGTAATTAAATTTGTTATCACATAATCATTGTATCGTAGGCATGTAAGTATAATTAGATGAGAGTCCTACCCACTACCTGATATAACATATAATGTAGGCAATTATAACTTATAATTTAAAAGTTAAATTAATTTGTTAAAAACCGTAAAAACCATAAAAACCATGGTTTTTACAACTTGAAAAAACCGTAAAAACCGACGTAAAAACCCATTTGAAAAAACCAATTTTAAAAATCGAATCAACCCTGATCTTAAGTATTTTAAAATATACATTATTTATGTATCTTTAAGGTGAATCCATTGATATATAAAATGTTTGTTAAATTATGTTAAATTCAGATGTTTCGTATATAAAATAAGAAACCTCTATTCGGGGAAACGATTAATTAGGACGAGTTGAGGTTTAAAGGTTAAATTTGAAATGCGAGTTAAATAGTTAAATAGTATATATATTATTGATATTGGTGGGTTATTTGTATTAGTTTCGTTCCACTTTGTTATTAGCTGCATTACATCCCAAAATGAGCCTATAAAAACTCAACTCGTTCTTTTTAATCGTAATCCGGTATTCATATAGCGATGAATGTAAAATATTTTAAATTTGACCTAACCACTCAAAATAACCATGGCCATATTTAATCTGATATTCTATATTAAATATAATTATAATAATTATTAAAATTATTACTATAATAATAATGAGGAAGCACGATCTCTTGCAACTTTTTTTGTAAACATACCCGTTAATATGCGTGGCATGAGTCGCGCACTGCATCATGTTACTCATGTGTATCACAAAGAGTTGTAGTATACAATATTACATAACACATTAACTATGCTATATACTATTTGGATTAACTATTAATATATACTATTTACAACACATATATATATATAAATATAATTATATTAAAAAATACATAATTTTACAATTGCGCAATTCTTGTACGAATAGATTGCTCATATGAACATCCCAGAACCTGTATATATATATTAAATTAATATTATTTCGATATTAACTAATGTTGATCGTATATATTATGTATATATTTCATTATGTTATACAGCATAACTTATATTAACTTATACTATAATATTGTTAACAATATTTAATATGATATTATTATAATAATCATATAATTTATATATTTAATGAATCGTTAAATTAATGATTATATTCATCCATATTTATATTTATTTAACAGTTACTAATATCATATTACAGATTTTTTAAATATATTATATTATAAATTATAATACATAAATACAAGAATGTAATCTACTATTGATAATTTAAGTTCATTTATAATATCATAGTAGTAACTATATGATACATTTTCTAAATTAAATTTATTAATTTTTCTAAAATAAAATAGCCGTCACTACCGGTGTCAGTACTGCATTGATTCACTCTCACGAGATAAACTTTAGTTAACTAAGAATAATATTTGTACACATATTTATTTAAAATATCACATGATCGTTTATAATTATATTTGTTTTAGATATTTGCGTGAGTTTCACTCAAATGTATATGATTCTTTACAATAATTTATTGAATACATTATTATAATGGATACAGAAGAAGCAGGTCGCCGATATATTTAATAGTTCAAGTTGGGTGGTCTACTAATATATAAGAGCCGCCCATCGATGTAAATATATGTCACTCAAATAAATATGTTACGCTTGATTTCACACGCTAATATATTCCATATGATTAACATATGTATGTCGTACGGTGTACGTTGCTTATGTGTATTATCATATTAACACAAATATATATTATATATATATATTATAATTATATATATAATAATATAATCCATCAATATGTTATCCGTTATAGTAACTGTATAATTAAAGATTTGTTATTAAATTTGATTTTGTATTAAATTTTAATTTATAGTATTAGAAATTATTTTATTCTAATTCTAATGTGTTACGTACACATGAGATCGATATAGATTTAGAATGCATGTTTAATTTCAAGTAGAAACAATATATTACATATGTATAATAATATAATCCATCGATATGTTATCCGTTATAGTAACTGTTATATTAGATTATAATTTCTAATAGTAAAAATTGAAATTTAACATATTTAACATATTTGAGTGACATATATTTACATCGATGGGCGGCTCTTATATATTAGTAGGACCGCCCAACTTGAACTCTTAAATATATCGGCGGCCTGCTTCTCCAGTCACCATTATAATAATTATAATTATTTAATAAATATCTTTAAAAACGGTGTCCGATTTTAACGGAAGGGCTGAGAATGTAAATATATTATATATATATTTTGTTTGTATTGATATTTGATGGTTATTTGGTTTAATTGATTTAGTTTTGTTATGCTTTGTTTTTTTAGCTGCATTACATCCAAAAGTGAGCCTATAAAAACTCAACTCGTCCTTTTTCGCGCTTATTTACATTATAAACATATCCGTTATGATCGTATACCTTTAATAACAAATATTATAAAATGTACCATACATTATCTTAGTCGTCTTTATTATTAAATTAAATATAACATGTCGCATATAAAATAATAAATCGTATTTATATGTTAAAATATAAATAATTTAAAACGTTTTTATTTAGATTATAATTTAAAAATCTATTTGTATCATTGACATTAGAATGAATTCACTCTAATATCCTTGATGTAAACAGGATATAAACATGGGCGATAATAATTTGTAAAATTATTTTAATAAATATAGATATAACATACAATCTATTATTTATAGCATATATATTGTTGGTAACTACAACAAGAATATTTATTTTAATACTTTAGTGTATTTTAATATTTGTTAACGACGTTATGGCTTCTAGTAGATATAAATATATATATTATATTCTTAATAATTAATTGAGATTTTTCTTTATTTTAATACTTTAAATACATAATCTATTATTTATAACCATAGATTTGGAGTACCAAAATGGTACTCTAAATCTATGTTTATAAACTATATGTGTGTGGTAGCTACAACACAAATATCTATTTTAATATTTGTTAACGACGCTATAGCGTCTCGTAAAAACAAATATATATTATATTCTTAATAATTTAAATAATGTCATTGATATTGTACTTTTTTTTAATACACTACAATTTAGAGTCTAAATATATAATTTAGAACCTATATATTGTTAGTAGCTACAATAATAGTTATTGAAATACTTGTAGTCGCTCAATATATATATATATATATTATAAAGTTTATAATATAAACCTTTGTATTTAGTAAAATATAAATAATATTTTTAAATATTTTATTGAGATTGTACTAAATAGTGTACAATAGATACTAATTTAATTGTGTGGATATTACTGAAATATATTATATATTCAAATCAATAAATTCTATATAACATTTTCTAAAAAATTATTTAAATATATTATATATGTTACTAAATTAGGATCAACGGAAAAAAGGATTCGACGAACATCGATGGTTATGTTCACTTGATAGTATTGTTTTATTTTAGCATTTAATATTAAATTTAAATTATTTTTAAATTTAATTATAGCGTAATTACGCTATACGGACATAAGTAATATAATAAAATACAATCTTAAATAAATGAACTTAAAGTAGTAACAATCAGATAACTTTACGAGGGAATTGTGTGTGGATCCATAATTTGTATAAATATGGTATATTATTTTAATTTTATATAAATATATATTCTCAAATTGTATTTATACTAATGATAACTTAATTATTAATATTTATTATTCATAATAGCAATACAAAATTATTAGTTATTTTGTATATTACAGAATAGAATTAGTTTGAATTAATATACTCGTATATGTTTGGGTGGCCCTAAAAAGGGCCGATTGTTTCAGTAAGTAATATTCAAGTAGTTCAAGTAACAGTTTTAACCGCCGAATCCGTAAAGGGTACGGCCTTGGCGTTTCAAAGCGTAAACAACGTCCATGGCAGTAACGGTCTTACGTTTGGCATGTTCAGTGTAGGTAACGGCATCACGGATAACATTCTCTAAGAATACCTTGAGAACTCCACGAGTTTCTTCGTAAATGAGTCCAGAGATACGCTTTACACCTCCTCTGCGAGCTAAACGTCTGATAGCGGGTTTAGTGATACCTTGGATGTTATCACGAAGTACTTTTCGATGACGCTTGGCACCTCCCTTTCCTAATCCTTTTCCACCTTTTCCTCGTCCAGACATGATAATAGTAAGAGTAGTAATGATTATGTTCACTTATTCTACGATCTATATATCAATAAACGGTAGTCTATGAAGGTATTAATTATTATACTTCATTTTGGATATTATTTGTTAAGAATACAGATCGGTTTGTATTACTACACAATGACAGATGTTCTAATGGAAAATTCCATTGTGCATTAGTTAAATCACCGTTAAATTTGTATAAATGCGCGATATAATCACTATTTTACTCGAAGCCTATTGGTTGATCATTCCACGTTAAAGTAAATATAAGTCGAAGCATCGACGCCATTAATTCATACATTAATATTATTTCAACATGGTGTTCCCTTCCGCAGCTAAAGGTTCAAAGAAAACTGTCCAGAAGTCTACCAAGACTGCTAAAACTGGAGATAAGAAACGTCACAAGAAAAGGAAGGAGTCTTACGGTATCTACATTTACAAAGTATTGAAACAAGTACATCCCGATACTGGAGTTTCAAGCAAAGCTATGAGCATTATGAATTCTTTTGTCAATGATTTATTCGAACGTATTGCTAACGAAGCTTCTCGTTTAACAAAGTACAACAAAAAATCGACTATTTCGAGCCGTGAAATTCAAACTGCTGTTCGTCTTTTACTTCCAGGAGAATTAGCTAAACATGCTGTAAGTGAAGGTACCAAAGCCGTTACTAAATACACCAGTTCTAAATAATTTCTCAAACCCACCAACAATAATTATTGTTACCACCGGTCCTTTTTAGGACCACCCACTATTAATAAGTTTATTCAATTTATTATATATTGTAATTATATAATTATTGTACTGTATAACTATTGTTAAATATTTATTAAAATGTTTCATATAATTGATCTACATTTTATGTAGTATATTATTTGAGAATATCGTAGAAAATATATTATCTTTCGTGATTACCAACCTTGGCAGTACTCGGAATTTGCGTACATAGTAGGATGTGTGTTTTTTAAGATAATGATTGACGTGTGATTGCATATTCTAGATGCAGACACACAAATTGATTATATAACCAAAGTAATATTTATATAAGGAATTAAATCTACTAATTTATTTAATTAATTATGTATATATAAATACATTGCCTATACATAGATACTATAGTATAATTATATATAATACTAATATATATATATAAATAAATATTTATTAGTATATATAAATACATTACATATACATAGATACTATAGTATAATTATATATATATATATATATATAATACTAGATATATATATATAAATAAATATGTATTATAATAAAGTATATATAAACACATTACCTATACATAGATACTATAGTATAATTATATATAATACTAGATATATATAATATATATTATATATATATATAAACTATAGAAATATATCCTGACATACATTACATTCAATTTAAATTGATTTTATATTATACAAATTAATTTATAATTATCTTCAATTGATTTAATAATTTAATTTAGTTTTTTTTACAAACTATAAAAAAATATAGTTATATAACCAATTAGTAAATATATCACATCTCTTGTATATATAACCACGCCTATACATACGCCCATTTATAAATTACAACGTAAATTCACCTAATTAGAATAATAACACTGCCACGGTTGGTAGTAACCTTTCTAAACATGAATAATAAGATGTTGGGATGTACTAAAATCCAGTTGTAATTTTATAATATTTATTTGTATAATTTAATAGTGTAATTAAATGTTAAAAATAATAATGTATTTATAGTAACATTTTAGGTTTTAAAGATTATTATAAAATTGTTGTTGCCCAGTTGTAATTTGATAACAATGTATAATACATATATATGTTAAACATAATTTGTCACTTTTATACTATATATATATATAATATTATAGTAGCCAGTAGTAAAAAAAATAATTTTGAATGTATTTAAATTACAACTGGATTAATAATATCCGAAAAACTTCCAAGTTGTACTGCATTTTGTGAAAATATTTACAAAAATATATTTAAACATAATATTTTACTATAAGGCATTTTTTAGAAACTTAATAAATAATCATTAATATTATACTATATATTATATATATATAGTATCAAATTATATTTAACATATATAAATATGTATGATGCATTGTTATAAAATTACAACTGGGCAACACAAATCTAATAACAATCTTTATAACCTAAAATGTTACTATAAATACATTACTATATTAAACATTAAATATCACTTATTGATTATAATATATTATATATAGAATATTAAATTAAGTATATTATATAAAAATAAATATTATAAAATTACAACTGGGTTTTAGTACATCCCTAATATTTGTTTATTCAATATAGAAATTAAACAGGTTACTGGGCGAGTTGTGAACTGTAGTCAACATTTGAGGCGGGCGACGAGCTCAGCAATTTCTAGATTATATGTTTATATTCACACATCAATGCATATACTGTATGATACAGCTAATAGATGATATGTAGATAGATAATAGAAAGTATACACATAAAAATGTATTATATATATTATATTACACTGATAGTGTATCTATGCATTATATAGTATTATCATTCATTTTATTTTATTCCATCATGAATATATTCACATACATGGACCTTGATCAACATTCCCTACCATGTGTGTACATTAATTCATATGCTGATATATAGAATATATACAAATAAATAATATATATAGTATAGTGTTCATCTAACATATAATATACGGTGATAATATATGTATAGATATTATTTAAATGTCTAAAGATTCTAATTTAATCAATGTAAAAACGAGGATATCGTATATATACGAATAAATAAACAGATATTCAATAAATATATATGCTTGCATATTCATAATATTATAGTACATATGTTATATCATTCATTTAACATATAGAGATTAT
Source organism: Osedax fenrisi (assembly GCA_964019155.1). Classification (NCBI taxonomy): domain Eukaryota; kingdom Metazoa; phylum Annelida; class Polychaeta; order Sabellida; family Siboglinidae; genus Osedax; species Osedax fenrisi. The sequence goes on from OZ025242.1 coordinate 36,445,049, forward strand.
TTAAATATTCAAATTTAATAAAAATATATATATATATTTACGCATCAGTATTATTGGTTGTTCGATTAATTTTGTTTGGAATTATTTTTCTGTTTTTCTAACTGCATTACATACCACAGTGAGCCTCTTATGATTAGTACACATGCATGTGTTAGTGTATTTAATATTATATGCCTAGTTTAGTTGAAACTCATAAAAATCTACCTATAAGTATATTAGTTTGAATATTAATTATATGAATCGTATAAATTTAAATAACATAAGTAAACAATATACTATAATAATAAATATTCAATTTATATACTTATTGAATAACTATATATTTATAAGTATACAATATCTCAGTATTTGTATTGAATACATTTTAAATAATATATATATATATATATATATATATATAGGTATCACTGTATAATATTTGAATGATATAATATATATTAGTATATATCTGTATATTATATATATATATATATCTGAATACGCATTACAATCATTTACATGTTTTAATATTTACATATCCAAATATTTAGCCACACCCAAAATAAATAGGAAAATTATCGCAGCGGTTACCTTCGATATGATACTATCATATAAGTTATTTTGTTGTATCTCAACTTAAACAATACTATGCATGTAGCATTAAAGGGCGCTAATGATATAGAAATAAATGGTAAATAACTATTGTTAAATATTGTGTATGAATCTCTGTATGTGTGTTTATATTACTGTATAATCAATGAGTATAACAAATCAGGGTTGGCCCGATTTAAATCAAGTGATTTAAATCATGATTTATATCAATATTTAAATCGATTTAAATCACTCAATAAAAATCATGATTTAAATCAAAAATTAATAAATAGTAAATCATGATTTATATCATGATTTATATCACAATTTAAATCACTCAATAAAAATCATGATTTAAATCAAAATTTAATAAATAGTAATAAAATATCTAAATATAATTTAATATAGTAATATTGCATGTATTTCAAAGGGTTTAGAAATTATAACTTGAAGTAATTATGTAAAATTACATAAAATGTCATCATCATATATAATTTTTTCATATTATATTGAATTACATTTTTATATATTTTTGAGTGAAGAAAATGTATAAATTGTTTTCTTTGATATTGAATTAAAAATTCATTTCAATTCAACTTCAAATATCATTCAATTATTATATTGTTACAATAATTGTATAAATTATATACAATTCAATACACTTCAAAACAATTTATACATATTTTTCACTCAAAAATAAATATAAAATTTATAAAAAATTAATTCAATATAATATGAAAAAGCTATATGTTTATTAGTAATGAGATTTTATGTAATGTTAGAACTGATTATAATTCAATTAAACATCAAAGAACGAAATTTATTAATTTGAATTAATTATATACATTTCCTCATTCAAAAATAATAATAAATATATAAATATAAATAATATTTACACATATTATGTTTTTAAAATAGTTAGTTCATTTATTAAAACATAATCATTGAGTAAACACCTATTATATTTTTAAAAATGTCTGGACGAAAACAGGATTCTATATGGATAAATTATAATCGGTCTTTAGCCAACAATGGTAGTAAAGCCACTTGTAAAATATGCGGGAAAACAATGCAAGGAATTGGTGTTCTCGTATAAATATTATAACTAATAAATGATTCTACATAACATTTTTTTATTTATTTAATTATATATATTTATAAAGGACAATATATATATATATATATCCTTTATAACATTCAAAAAATAGTTTAAAAAAAAAATTATTATTTCAAAAAAATCAAATAAATCGATATAAATCAAAAAAATCCGATTTAAATCAAAAAAATCCGATTTTAATCCAACCCTGTTAAACAAATATAATATTAGTATATTTGTGTAATAATAGTATATTTACTAGCAACCCACATATAATTAAACTATATGAATTATTGCATACAATTGTCTGTAATCCTTATTATAGTTAAAACATTTCATGATTATAAATATGTTTAATTTAAAGATAAGATATATTTTATAATGTATAAAGATGCGATAATAATATAAATTATACTTGATAAAGAAATAAATTATTTGTCTGAAGAATCATATTAATTTATATATATTTCAATTGCATTCATGAAACAATTATATCATAAATAATATTAAAAAGTAAATTCTCTATTTTTAGAGAAATGTGTATTGAATTAATCATCATATATACTATATATAGATTTTGTTATTAAAAATAGCAATACCTCAACAAATGTTTGGCTCTAAATAGCATAAATTTGTAACATAATTATACATCTAAATGAGATATTAATTAACTATCATTTATATATTAAATACATCAAATTGAATAAACATGTTAAATGTGGGTGGTCCTAAAAAGGACCGATTGGTGTGAGGAGAAGTTGACAGATTAAGCAGATTTACCAGTTTTCTTTGGTAAGAGAACGGCTTGGATATTAGGTAATACTCCACCTTGAGCGATAGTAACACCGGCAAGTAATTTGTTTAATTCTTCATCATTACGGATGGCCAACTGAAGATGACGTGGGATAATTCTGGATTTCTTGTTATCACGGGCAGCATTTCCAGCTAACTCGAGAATTTCAGCTGCTAAATATTCCATAACAGCAGCTAAATATACTGGTGCACCAGCACCTACTCTTTTAGCGTAGTTACCTCTTCGTAAATGACGATGAATACGACCTACTGGGAATTGTAGACCGGCTCTGGAAGATCTAGTCTTAGACTTGATTCCCTTGGCTTTACCTCCTTTTCCTCGTCCAGACATGATGATAATAAGATATAGATTGAGCGTTCAAAATATAAGAATGAATATACTAATCAATTTCACATCTTATATAGGCTTTGTCGTGGAATAGACTACATCAACGAAATTTGATTGGTTAGTTATTATTAGCCAATACAAAGAGAATAAATAAGCCAATCATTATTGAGCTGTTAACATTGTTCTCTGTGTTTCATTTTATTTTAAATTATATATTTGTTTGAGAATCCAACCAATCAGCGATTTATTCACGTTTAATAACACGCAAAACACTATATAAGCTGCTGATTTTCTCTAAAATCATTCATTATCATTTTTCCATAATGGCACGTACAAAGCAAACTGCTCGTAAATCTACCGGAGGTAAAGCTCCCCGTAAACAATTGGCTACCAAGGCTGCTCGTAAGAGTGCTCCTGCTACTGGTGGAGTTAAGAAACCTCATAGATACCGACCCGGTACCGTTGCTCTTCGTGAGATCCGTCGTTACCAAAAATCTACTGAATTACTTATCCGTAAGTTACCTTTCCAACGTTTAGTACGTGAAATCGCTCAAGATTTTAAAACTGATCTACGTTTCCAAAGTTCCGCTATTATGGCTCTTCAAGAGGCTAGTGAAGCTTACTTAGTAGGTCTCTTCGAGGATACTAACTTGTGCGCCATTCATGCCAAGCGTGTTACTATCATGCCTAAAGATATTCAACTTGCTCGCCGTATTCGTGGTGAACGTGCTTAATTCTGTTCTGATCTTCCTTACCAATCCTACCAATCGGCCCTTTTTAGGGCCACCCAATTTTAAATAAGTTTATTCAATTTATTATATAATCATTATAATAATTATAATTCTAATAATGAGAATAATTCTTTTATATAAATAGTTTTTATAGATATTTTACTTAAAATATAGTGTATTATATGCTGTAATAACATGATAATATATATATATGTATTTTTATCGGATAATCTCCTAATAAGGATTATAGTATTAAGCTATATGATAATATATATATGCATTTAATATAGATATATTATTAAAATAGTATAATTATATGTATTACAATATTTCGTTTAAAGCAATATAATTATTAAATAATAACAACTTGATCCATATATGATATAATTTATTTTTCGAATACAGAATTATATATAATCATGTTAATAGATGTTTTACAAATACATACATATATTAAAATTATATCATATAAATTACAAATTTATATTTAGAGCATTACAACTATATATTGTATACGGTTCAAAATATAATGCTTAGTATTATCAAAGACTTCTAATGAAATATATAACACGAAATCATTTAATTCAATATTTTATACAAAAACATAATGAATTAATTTTAGGAACTATGTAATGTTTATAATGTAAATTTGTATCAAACTGTACACTTTTAAAATGTAAAATAATGTTTTTAATTATTATTGATATGATGAAAGTTGTCATTGTTAAAATAGGATATGTTGGTTTTTAATGCTTTAAATATATATGTGGCCAGTAAAATCTAATTTATATTGCATGTAATGGAAGCTGAACCTAAATCTATTTCAGTGATTCGATACTTTGGGATGTAATGCTGCCTAAAAAAACAGAAAAACAAAATAAAACTTACCAATAATATCAATCCGTAAATATATACGAGATAGTATAACCCCTTACTTACACGATTATATATGTTCTAAATATGAAGTATATATATATATGTATATAATATTTCTATAATGAAAATATATTAAATAGATTTTGAATCAATATATCAATATATATATATTATAAACATTAATATTAATTTAATAATATTATTAAATTTTAATATACATATATATATAAATAGTGAAATAAAATTTTAATTATGTAACCAGAATTATAATTAAATTGTAAACACATCAAATGTATTTTAATATTAGTTTTATAATTATATTCTATAAATAATATTCCGATATCATTATTCTATGATTGTAAGTGGAGCTTATTTGTTAAAATCTCTAAATGTGACCAGTTTCAAGACATATTATGACTGGTATATTAAATATATAAGAAAAATCATATACAAAATCTATGATTTTTTATTAAAATTATATAAATATTTGTATTAAAACATTTATCACGTATGATATAAATATTCATTATACTATATATATATATATATATTATTTTTAATTTGTACGTGCGTAACGTTAAATGTTAATGGTAATTTAGGTTAATTATTTAATATAGAATATTATATTTTATAAATTTTATGATAAAATATACATTACATTATGTATTATTATCCGTAGTTAATATTATCCTATATTATCCTTAGTTAATAATTATAATATTTAAATACTAATTAAATGTATTTATATAATTACCTATATATTAAATACTAAATATTAAGTGTATACTATATACCATATAATATTATATATAAACATGATATTTTTAATATTGATGCTATTGTAAAGAGTTGTTCAAATGAGCAATCTATTCATGCAATTGTAAAAATACAGAATTTTACGATATCAAAATTCCCTAGCTGTATAAATTTTAGGGTGTTCACATGAGCATTGCATTTATGCAACGATCGCAGAAAAAAACACATACATATTTTGAACTTATAAACTATGATCTATAACTACATGTGTTCTATACATGACCAGTGGTCATGTATAAAATAAATAATAGATATTTGATTTAAATTAATGTAATTTTGTCATTTTATAAAATAATATTTTAAATTATAAATGTTTAAATATTTAGGAAATAGATTAATAAGTTATAAGCTTGGTAAGAATAGGTGGCCCTGAGAAGGGCCGATTTGTAAAATATTTCATAAAAAGTGAAATTATTTCATAATATATTATTAATTCATTATTAATTTATTTTAAAATATAGTTTTCTCTAAAATAATATAATACGCAGTGTAATTTATATATTTCATATCAGTAAAGTAATTAATTACCAATATTTAGTCAAATATTCAAGTAATATTTTGTAGATTAAATACACCATAATATGATAGAAGTTGTATCAATATCTGATTCCGAGTCTTTTGATAGTGATGATCCTGGATTCTTATGTAGAGACGAGATATTTCATCCATATTTATGTATTCATCAAATTATTGATTGCTTATTGCATTAGTATAAATCTATATAGATACTAGATTAGCTTTTTACATTAATATTATTATTAATAATAGTATATAATTTATATAATTGTAATACATTTACCTGTGTATAATAGAATAAACCATCGCTGATCTCGTAAACTATGTCAGTTGTGTTATCTTCACATAATCGAGTATGCACCGTTCATATAAGGGGAGAAATTTTGTGATAGCGGCAAGGCTAAATACGTAGTCACTTTAGCAGTGATTCATCATGAACATTGTATAACTATTTAACGTTATTGTCGGACTTCACAATATTAGATAATATGTACGCTGAACAACTGTTGGAATGGGTGGTTGATATAGAATATGTCTAAACAATAGTAGAGTTTGGCTAGAACATAATTATTTGGAATATATTCTAAGTCAAATTCTAATCAGAATCTGAAAACACCATCGGGTCTAATATTTGATTTATATTTAGTAATTTAATGTAATATCTAGAAATATTATTTAGACATACATTACTGATTATGATCATTTATGAATTCATGTTGATAATTGCTGAAGCTATCATGTGATGCACCTTCAGACACTAATATAATACTGTTTCTTCATATCGATGCATTGATTTGTAATTTATATATAAATCTATAAATTGTAATCTACAAATCCGGTAAACTATAAATCTATATATGATATAAATCATTATTGCGCCACGACGTACATTTATTGATAATGTTATGTTCGCATTTTACTTTTGATTAACAACTCATATCAACTTGTAATATGATATTAATGAATATTTGTAACATAATGTAACATTAACATTAAACATTAAATGTTACTATTTTAGTCTTTATGATCGCGAATATACATTAATAATGTTATTTTATTTGGTATGATAAATATGCATAATAATATACTATTGTGTTTAGTAATAGATACGAGTGATTTGAAAAAATGTTTATCAATTATTCTACTGATATTAATTAATATACAAACTTACGTTGGTAAAAAAATATCAACGAATTTTTATAATAATTATAAAATAAATATTATATTTAATATGTAACATATTAACTATGATAATATTACTAAAATTATAAATTATTTAATAAATATATAGAATATATTATAAATGGTATTATACATTATAATATAATGTACATTATAAAGTTTAAATAATTCAAATTTGGCATAAAGTTTATGATAAATTGTCAATAAAAAACATACCGTACTGTACTTTAGTCACATTTAATCTAATTTAATTTAATATGAAATATAGTATATTAATAAGATAAGAAATAACACATTATTCATTAGCTATAGATTAACATATTACTACGTTTATTTTGTATTTTTATAATACAAATATATGTAAATAAAAATGGGCGATAATTAATATAAAATTCAAGGATATATATTTATTTTTATTTTATTAATAACATTCCAATGATAGGTGGCGATATATAAATATTACCTACAATATTTTATTATTTGAAATACTTTTACAATTATAAATAAATATAATTTAATAACAATTATAGTTCACTCAATTATAATATATATTACTATAACATATTATATATGATTTATAGAATGTATATAATTTAACAACTATACCGTAAAAATTAATTTCAATTTTATTTAATCGCTCAATATTTAAGCATTTAATATATTAATTTTAATAAAATCCAACAAATTTAATTTCTACTATATTATTAAATAATAAATAATACCTTATTTATATATTAACTATATTAAACTAATATTTTAATCTTTATTAATTTCTTATTTATATTTTACAAAATATTTAAATATTATATAATGTGAATTAAATGTTCAAATTAATTATATCAAGCATATTAAAGTTGCCACTATCATAGTGACTATGATAATGTTCATGTTTAATTTGCCCGGCAAACAATTTATCGACGCTTTTGGACGCTTTGATTCCGAATCGATATATTCGTCGCTTTATCGACGCTTTTGGGCGCTTCAGTTCCGAATCGTATTGAATTCGTCGCAAATTCGACGCTTTTGGGCGCAACAGCGTCCAACGTACAATAGAACTATTCGACTCTTTTGGGCGCAAATTGTCATCAAAGCGACGAATTAATTCCGGAACTTTTAGGCGCATGGCGTCCAAAAGCGTAGAATATATTGTTTGATGGGTGGGCTTGTGGAATATGTACATAATATTAATAATAATTTAAAAAATATTAAAACAAATGAATATTATGCGTATGCGGATATATAGAATATATACAAATAAATACTAATTTATAGTATATTGTTCATTTAACATATATTACCCAATGGTATTTAATCCGCACAAGCTATATTTGATATATTAAATTTGATTGTGCAACAACTAATATATATAGGGAATAATATTATATATCAGATATATAATATAATATAGTTTATACATATTTATTTGTAGCATGACTTATGTACTATATGAGGTATTAATGCATTATTAATACCGTAATATATAGCGGAAAATGTATATTAGTTGTATCATAATGATAATCACAAGTTTTAAATATAAATTATAAGATATATGGAAAAATATATTAGTAAATCATATCATAATAATTATATACAGATAATATGTAATGTATGTCGAATTTTAATTTTCAATGTGCGGATTATATTCAGGTACAATTTATTCATAATACGAGGATATCGTATACGAATAAATAAACAGAAATTCAATAAGTATATAAGCTTGAATATTCATTACATGATAGTACATATGTTATATCGTTCATATAATATATTATGATACATATAGAAATTATATATTATGTCTAAATTCTCAAATTTAATAAATATATATATATATATTTATGGATCAATATTTTGAGTTTGTTCGATTAATTTGGTTTGGAATTATTTTTCTGGTTTTGTTTAGTTGAATTATAAACCGAAGTGAGCCTATAAAATATGATACTTTATTGCACGTGTTTTATAGTATTCATATTATGTGCCTAGTTTAGTTCAAATTCATAAAATCAAATGTTCTATTTCAAATAAGTTAAATAAACTAAATAGTTTAATTTAAAATAAATGTCTCACTTTAGGCTACTCGAATATATTATATAATTATATATTATTACTCACATTAAAATATTAGAGCTGAAAATGATTGATCAAATATAAAAATAAAGGTTTTATAACACGACCTATTTTTGAGAATAAATAATTATAAGAAATAATCTCTAAAAATACTACATAAATACGTTTATTTTACAGAATTATTATTTTTTTTATCTAATAAAATATTTTGGATTACTATTACTATCATAATTATATATATATATATATATATATATATATATATATAATATATATATATATATATATATATATATATATATATATATATATTATATATATATATATCATATTGTGGATTACTATAATATACATATCAATTTTTGATTACTATAAAATATATATAATATACATATCATATTCTGGATTATTATCATAACTATGTATAATATACATATACATACATCATATACATATAATATTTGTATAATTAACATACAAACACATATACTATACTCTTTTTATTCAAATAAGCTCTATATTTTAATAAAAAATATATGTCATTTTCAAACTTGATTTACTCAGAATAATTATTTTAGCATAATTTTATTCTTAAAAAATTCAATAACTATATAAATAATACTCAAATATTGGTAACATTTTCATAATATATTAGTTAATATGTGTTTATTGACTTAATAGATGATCATACAATTATTTGTATTATTTCATATATAAAATATAATTTAAAAAAAAATAAAAAGTAAACTAAATTTTTACCATTCTTTAATGATGAGTTGTATTTCTAAAAATAGTTCTCCGTTCAATATGCATTTGATATACCCCTTCAATATACAGAATTATAATATCTTAAGAATTTTTAAACTTAATGACAATTAAAAAAATATAAAAATCCCTATCTTTTTAATTTAATTTTCAAAAAATTTCAAAACAAACGTAACCCCCTTAAACATATTATTTATATTTTAATATGACAATATATATGTATTATAAGATAATAAATGAGAAACTTGTTAAAAATGGATGGCTCTGAAAAGAGCCGATTTGTATAATATTTAAGCATTCATTGTTTTAGGATACTACCTTTTTATTTTTCTTTGATAGCCTTTGTAACGTATCATTATTAACAGTAGTTTTCTCTTCGCTGCCGAACATCATAAAGAAAGGTGTACAACCAGTGTCTGCATGTGGCATTACGTTATAAGTATGTATTAGCTTCTTGTGATGTTCACTTACTCTTATCATTCTGATTCAAAGTTCTTAATGTTTTCATGTCCTTGTGGTCATACTTTGCTTAATCCCAAATAAATTACATAATTATGCCACTACTTCCACCTGGAAAGTTCACCCCTGATCATGTGTATCTTATTTAGTTTCCTATAATTAATACATTCATTCATGATGACTTTTACTACTGTTACCACTAGTTTATTTCTAAGTAGAACCTCTTTAGTAAACTGTGTACAGATATCAGTGATAACTAACACACTATCCCTACTTACAGATGACTCATCATGACTAATGAAGTCTAGCAACACTTCTGTTTATAATGGCAATACATGTATGATATATATGTAGTCAATTTATGGCTACTTTTTGGAAAAATATTATAATTAATTAATTATGAAAAAGAATTAAATTTTATATAATTTAGATTAAATATTAATACAAAATGTTCATCCAAAAAATACAAGTTTATGTTTTTAATAAGATTGTTTTAGAATTTAAAAAAAAATGTAATTATTATAAAAGTAGATACATTTTTAAAACACGCTATTCCATATACTTTACATGTAGTGTGATAAATAGTATCACCTCCTCTTAATTATATATAGAAAACTTCATTTATAAAATTAATATTAATATTAAAATAACGATATCTATTCTATATCATATAATACATTAGTTAGGTATATTAATATATAATAAATATCTGCTAATGATTTTAGTATCTACAATTATCAATATATTTTTAATGTAAAAATTATATATGAAATAAATTAATTAGCTTAAAAAAAAATATAAATTAAAAATTAAAAATACAGTGAAAATACAAATTGTGGATCATTTTATTTATTCACCCGAAATAAACTGATAATATACAAATTATATTTGTACTAATATTGACTAATAGACTAATATAAAGTTAAAAAAACAAATACCTTATATTATACCATGAATGTTGATTAATTTAATAATCAATCTGTAAGCTTGTATATATTTAAATACCCTAATAAGGGCGTATTGCTTCACATGTAAATAGTTAATTAGACTAACTTATTTAACTATAAACATTAATAATGAAAACTATAAAATAAGAATATCATTTAAAGAATTCATTATTGAAATATTAAATTTTAATCTTAATTATTATATGTATTTTAAAATATATTTTATTTATATTTATGAGGTCAAAGTTAAATGAAATATTATCTTAGTATACTATACATATATATATATAGTAATTATTGTGATATATATTACAATTGCTATTAATGAAGTTAGATAATGCTACTTTAGTTTAATGAATTACGAGAATAAGTTTTCAATTAAAAAGTAATTAATTATATAAATAATATTTGTATACTATTTATTTATATAGATACAATTATATTTGTAAATTATCTATATTATAAAAAATAAATAAAACAGCCTTTATATAATTTATTAATGATATAAATTTATAGATTACAAATATATCATAAATAGATAATTAAATTCTATATGCAAATTTATAAAACTTGTTATAATCACCTAGAGTTTAAGAAAATGTCCTCAAGATAATCTATCATGTGATAGATCAGCAGTAGATGAACACATCAGTTTCTATACCACTAGTTTATTTCTAAGTAGAACCTCTTTAGTAAACTGTGTACAGATATCAGTGATAACTAACACACTATCCCTACTTACAGATGACTCATCATGACTAATGAAGTCTAGCAACACTTCTGTTTATAATGGCAATACATGTATGATATATATGTAGTCAATTTATGGCTACTTTTTGGAAAAATATTATAATTAATTAATTATGAAAAAGAATTAAATTTTATATAATTTAGATTAAATATTAATACAAAATGTTCATCCAAAAAATACAAGTTTATGTTTTTAATAAGATTGTTTTAGAATTTAAAAAAAAATGTAATTATTATAAAAGTAGATACATTTTTAAAACACGCTATTCCATATACTTTACATGTAGTGTGATAAATAGTATCACCTCCTCTTAATTATATATAGAAAACTTCATTTATAAAATTAATATTAATATTAAAATAACGATATCTATTCTATATCATATAATACATTAGTTAGGTATATTAATATATAATAAATATCTGCTAATGATTTTAGTATCTACAATTATCAATATATTTTTAATGTAAAAATTATATATGAAATAAATTAATTAGCTTAAAAAAAAATATAAATTAAAAATTAAAAATACAGTGAAAATACAAATTGTGGATCATTTTATTTATTCACCCGAAATAAACTGATAATATACAAATTATATTTGTACTAATATTGACTAATAGACTAATATAAAGTTAAAAAAACAAATACCTTATATTATACCATGAATGTTGATTAATTTAATAATCAATCTGTAAGCTTGTATATATTTAAATACCCTAATAAGGGCGTATTGCTTCACATGTAAATAGTTAATTAGACTAACTTATTTAACTATAAACATTAATAATGAAAACTATAAAATAAGAATATCATTTAAAGAATTCATTATTGAAATATTAAATTTTAATCTTAATTATTATATGTATTTTAAAATATATTTTATTTATATTTATGAGGTCAAAGTTAAATGAAATATTATCTTAGTATACTATACATATATATATATATAGTAATTATTGTGATATATATTACAATTGCTATTAATGAAGTTAGATAATGCTACTTTAGTTTAATGAATTACGAGAATAAGTTTTCAATTAAAAAGTAATTAATTATATAAATAATATTTGTATACTATTTATTTATATAGATACAATTATATTTGTAAATTATCTATATTATAAAAAATAAATAAAACAGCCTTTATATAATTTATTAATGATATAAATTTATAGATTACAAATATATCATAAATAGATAATTAAATTCTATATGCAAATTTATAAAACTTGTTATAATCACCTAGAGTTTAAGAAAATGTCCTCAAGATAATCTATCATGTGATAGATCAGCAGTAGATGAACACATCAGTTTCTTCATTCAGGTGTGCTTATCTCTGATAAATCTGAATATCATCAACTTATTAATATAGTTATATAAGGGTAATATATTGTAATCTCAATAATATACAACTTTATAATATTTCATCATAATTGTTATAGATGATAGTAATTTAGATTATAAGTAATTATTTTAATTAAATATATTTATTTATATATTAATTAATAAGGAAATATACATATATTAATTTAATTAGAATATGAAGTATTTTCAAATATCATATTAATATTAATTATATGATACATTTATATTAATTGTTAAATTAATTATTAAATTTGAAGATACAATTTTAATTAGTGTTAGAGCATCATGATTTTAATTTTTTTATTTTAATTATAGGGAAATTACATAAATATTTAATATAATAAGCAATACATATTATCTGGTGATTATATTTTAAATTAAAATACACATATATATAATATAACAAGCTATATATACCTATGTAATTAAGACAAGCAATTTCAATGCATTCATTTCATTAGCAGGATTAGGAAACCAACATCTTTACAGAAACATGTGATGTAATAAAACATGATTAGTCTACAAATGTAAATTAAAGTTTTCAATTTAGAAAAAGAAACTTAAAAAAAACTAATAATAAATTATTTTAACAATTTATATTTTATATTCTATATATAATCCTATTAACTAATTTATTTCAGTATCTTTTATATATTAATGAATATTTAAAATATTAAATATACTAACAACATTAGCTAAGTCATATTATAATGAAAATTCATTATATTACATAAATGTATTAATATAAATTAAGGTTTTCATATAAATAAAATAAATTAGATAACATTACAAATGTATTAATCAAACACATGTATATTATTAAGGGGATTCCGCAGTGCGTACACCATGTCATGTATACACATGTTAAAAGATAGAGAATGTATTGCTATATGGCCACTGAACTAAACAAATGTTCAATTAATTCAACTAAGTTGTATTATTATATAAAAAGGACATTCATATCTAATACAATGTTATATATACATATATATATATATATATATAACAATATACATAACAAAATAGTTTTTAAGTCAATATATGTATAGAAAATTATACATTAGTAATTATATGTAATTATATTATTGCATTTTGCTTCAGATTATTATACATACATATGTTATTTACATACAGATATATAAATTAGGTAGATAGCTTTACTAGTTGTATCTGTCAGTAGATTGTATACATATAGGTAGCACAACCTAACTATTCCGAATAATACGTGTTTGGGAAATGTCAACAATTAAAAATGCTTACATTATAAAGTAATACAAAATGGTGTACTATAAAAGATACTTTATTCCTAAATTGATTTCATAATTTGTTGACAGATACTAAATAACATATCATGAATTAATATTATATATTCAAATGTATTGTAATTTGTTTACAAATTGTGGCTAGTTTTCATATTGCAGTATCCCCTTAATGAAAATATAATCAAGATAATAAAATAAATAAATAAAAATAATACTAAAAATTCAATATATATATTGATTACAAGAATATTATAAAAATAAAAGTAATCCATAATATACTAATGTATTATTCTATTACTACAAAATATAGGATGTTATAACATTGAAAGTAAACCTAATCATAATTAAGTATAATTTAAATATATTTAATACCATTAGAGTAATATATTATAAATAACAAATATATAGCATAATAATCAATTAACTTGTAAGATTTTCATTGAATACCCCTGCACAGAATAGAAGTGTTGTCTACAGCTGATTCGGAGTCCTTTGATAGTGATGATCCCAGCTTGTTAGATGTGAAGTCATGCAGTTGCTTCAACTATATACAAAATGTATATGATTAACATAAGTATTATATCAGACTTGTATATCTACTGGAGATATCAGATTTGATTTGTACCCAGCAATCTTTCTACAAAGTGATTATGACAGGTTTATATTTATGACATTTGTTTACACCGGCAATATACATTTTTACATTCAATTTTGTATTTTGTTTACTGTTATTGTTAAATCTATGAAAATGTACCGTATTTTATATAAAATCATCATACTTTAGTATTAACATGACAACAAAGTATGATGATAAACTACAAGTATTTGGACATACTTGCATGACTCAATGTAAAGGTAGATATAGAATTGTTAAGTGTGCTGTGATAACATCACAGATTGATGAGTGTGCTTTTTTATTCACCATGTAAACATGACATTAGAATTTTGTATTAGAAAGCAAATCATTTAAATAAAGTATTACAGTTTTAATATAATTAAAGGTTTAATTAATATAATGATATGTAATACAAACACAATCACCATATTTATTTGTGTAGAACCAGATCTGAGTAGTAACTTCACATGAACTCTTCTCAGACAACTTTGCATGCTATTGCAAACCTGTGATATTGTGGAAATATATTATTGTAACTATATATTTAAATTAAATATGTGTTATTAATATTCTAATTTAGTTCTTAATATAACAATTTTTGAAAATATTATTAAAAAGCATTATCAAATAATAAAATTGTAATATAAAATAATCATAGTTTAAAAATATATATCTATAAAATCCATAGAATAAAAATATTATTTTATTTAAATAATATCCCTGAGAATTAAGATGTATTATGTAAAATTAATGTATTTAATATCCTATTAATATATTATACTATTTTATTATATGATATTCTCCGCTGGTAAAGTAGTCAGAGCCATCAGCCGTCTAGTAGTATTTCATGTATTATCATCACCTCAGTATCTACCATTTAGATCAAGTCCGTGACATCATTACAGCCTGTTAATACATATTTATATTATAGCCTATATATACACATTATGTGGGAGATAAGGTTAATGTTGAGAGATTTTATTTGACTTAAACCAGATTTGTGAACATTTACTAAATATCGGGTAAGTAATTAGAAGCAAATTATAATAAGTTGAAAGATATAATATTAAGCAGCTGATATCTGGCTATACAAATCAGGAAGGATTTGTTGGTATGAACGCAGTTTTATACATTATTCAAGTTAATAAATTGTTTAGATAATATTTTAACAACATATTTGAATGTTATTATTTATTATATATATATTATATACAATAATTTATAATACTATAACTGAAAAATATTTTTAATACGGTGTCATATATTAAAATGTATGGGAATAATATTTCAATTTGATTTTCAGACAATTTGACTAAACCAAATTTGATTTAACACACGTATATTATATATATATATATACACATATATGTGTTGTAAATAGGTATTTATCACGGGTATTATCAGGTAGTCTAGGGGAATTGACTACCATAATACTTTCAGATTTCTACATTCCTAACACTTATGGTTTTGTTTTCGGGTTAATAAGATTTTAGTTAATATAGAGTTAAATTATAAAATTGTATAATATATGCATATTTTATTATTATTTAGATATTAATATTATTGAAGCTGTAGCCAATTTGTAATGGTTAACATATACATATGTTTACATACTATATATATATATATATTTAATTTAGAAATAAGAAATAGATGGTTTTATTATGATATCTATGATATGATTATGTATATTCATATCAGTACTAATCAGAGAATAGTTGTACATGCATAGGAAATAATCGCTTTTAGTTATTTTAGTATTCAATTGTTAAATTGTTAATGGTAACTATATGTAATTGTATACAAATTATAAACTGTTCATCAAAATGTCCTCTGAAATATTAATTTGTTTGAAATAGTTTACTGTTTCTAAACATTGGTTTAGTGTTACATGTAAGTTTCACAACTTCAAAATCATAACAGTCTATAACTCTAATATATATGTATATATATAATAACAGATATATATTATATTGGCTAGAAAGTGAATATACAAATATAAATTATAATTATACTAATGAAGTAATATATTATAAATTATAAAATATTCTATAATAAAATCAAGTGACTTTAAAGGTTAACATTGAATACTCCTGAATGGAATAGAAGTGTTGTCTATAGCTGATTCAAAGACCTTTACTGGTGATGATCCCAGCTTCTTAGATGTGAAGTCATAATATCCCAGCTACTTCATCAGTATATAAGTATTGTTTCTGTATTAGAAAGATCTATATTAATCTATACATATTAACCTATAAATATACACACATATATATATATATAATATATACAAACACATACAGGCACTAAGATAGTTAATAAGTGCACCTATTTCTATACATGATATTATCAATCATATAATTTTAATATCAACTCGTGAGTATTATATATATTGTATTTAATCATAGTCTAGGATATTTACTTAGCACATTTCATACATATTAATAAAGGTTTGTTTAACAAATTAAAATGGCGAGCGCAATGTGGCATTTATAATATATACAAATATTTTTCTAAGGAAATATATAACACTCACGTAATTCTATTTTGTATACAAAAACCAACAGCGCCAGCTATATAGTGTAAATTTCCGGAACTATGTGTTGTTTATAATGTAAATTCGTATCAAACTATACACTTTTAAAATGAAAAATAATATGTTATAACCTATTATTTATAGGATGAAAACTAAGTGTTCATTACTAATATATAACAAAGTAATGGGATATGTTGGTTTTAAATGCTATAAGTATATATGTGGCGAGTAAAATGTAATTTAATAGAGAAATGTATTGCATGTAATTTAATATATCAATAAAAACATTGTAGTATGCATATCGCGGTAAACCAAAATCTATTTCAGTGATTTTGATACCACTGCTAGAAGTGGGATGCCTGAATACTAATCACGTTGCATAGATAGGGAGTGTTATATCTTTAATTCATAAAATATTTGATGTATATATATAATATATACAAATACATACAGGAACTAAGATAGTTAATAAGTGAACCTGTTTCTATACATAATTTTAATATCAACTCGTGAGTATTATATATATTATATTTAATCATAGTCTAGGATATTTACTTAGCACATTTTATACCTATTAATAAAGGTTTGTTCATAAATTAAAATGACGCACGATCCACCGCCCGCCGTACTACATTTAGCTATAAATAATTTGGCGCCGGTCATTTTGATGAATCTTAAGCAGGGTTGATGGTTTTTTCGGTTTTTACGTAAAAACCAAAAAACCCTGTTTTTATGGTTTTTATCGGGTTTTATCGGTTTTTATCTGGTTTTATCGGTTTTTATGGTTATTAAGGTTTCTATATTAAAAACAAGTACAAATTATAATTTTTTCATAACAAAAAATAGTACTTTACTTTATATTATTTAGTAAAATAATTAAGTTTGGTAATATTTGGCTATTACATATAAATAACTATTATTAATAATAATGTATTAACATAAAAACTATAATTTAAAAGTTAAATTAATTTGTTAAAAACCATGGTTTTTTCAACTTGAAAAAACCGACGAAATAACCAATTTTAAAAACCGAATCAACCCTGCTTTTAAAGCAGTGCTTTACTTCATATTATTTAGTAAAATTATTAAGTTTGGTAATATTTGGCTATTACATATAAATAACTATTATTAATAATAATGTATTATCATAAAAACGATATATTTTTACATTTCAATATATAAATAATTTATAATTAGAATATTCTGCCTAATGGTGGCGTAATTAAATTTGTTATCACATAATCATTGTATCGTAGGCATGTAAGTGTAATTAGATGAGAGTCCTACCCACTCACTGATATAACATATAATGTAGGCAATTATAATTTATAATTTAAAAGTTAAATTAATTTGTTAAAAACCATAAAAACCATGGTTTTTACAACTTGAAAAACAGTAAAAACCGACGTAAAAACCCATTTGAAAAAACAAATTTTAAAAACTGAATCAACCCTGAAAATAATTAAGTTTGGTAATATTTGGCTATTACATATAAAAAACTATTATTAATAATAATGTATTATCATAAAAACGATATATTTTTACATTTCAATATATAAATAATTCGTAATTAGAATATTCTGCCTAATGGTGGCGTAATTAAATTTGTTATCACATAATCATTGTATCGTAGGCATGTAAGTATAATTAGATGAGAGTCCTACCCACTACCTGATATAACATATAATGTAGGCAATTATAACTTATAATTTAAAAGTTAAATTAATTTGTTAAAAACCGTAAAAACCATAAAAACCATGGTTTTTACAACTTGAAAAAACCGTAAAAACCGACGTAAAAACCCATTTGAAAAAACCAATTTTAAAAATCGAATCAACCCTGATCTTAAGTATTTTAAAATATACATTATTTATGTATCTTTAAGGTGAATCCATTGATATATAAAATGTTTGTTAAATTATGTTAAATTCAGATGTTTCGTATATAAAATAAGAAACCTCTATTCGGGGAAACGATTAATTAGGACGAGTTGAGGTTTAAAGGTTAAATTTGAAATGCGAGTTAAATAGTTAAATAGTATATATATTATTGATATTGGTGGGTTATTTGTATTAGTTTCGTTCCACTTTGTTATTAGCTGCATTACATCCCAAAATGAGCCTATAAAAACTCAACTCGTTCTTTTTAATCGTAATCCGGTATTCATATAGCGATGAATGTAAAATATTTTAAATTTGACCTAACCACTCAAAATAACCATGGCCATATTTAATCTGATATTCTATATTAAATATAATTATAATAATTATTAAAATTATTACTATAATAATAATGAGGAAGCACGATCTCTTGCAACTTTTTTTGTAAACATACCCGTTAATATGCGTGGCATGAGTCGCGCACTGCATCATGTTACTCATGTGTATCACAAAGAGTTGTAGTATACAATATTACATAACACATTAACTATGCTATATACTATTTGGATTAACTATTAATATATACTATTTACAACACATATATATATATAAATATAATTATATTAAAAAATACATAATTTTACAATTGCGCAATTCTTGTACGAATAGATTGCTCATATGAACATCCCAGAACCTGTATATATATATTAAATTAATATTATTTCGATATTAACTAATGTTGATCGTATATATTATGTATATATTTCATTATGTTATACAGCATAACTTATATTAACTTATACTATAATATTGTTAACAATATTTAATATGATATTATTATAATAATCATATAATTTATATATTTAATGAATCGTTAAATTAATGATTATATTCATCCATATTTATATTTATTTAACAGTTACTAATATCATATTACAGATTTTTTAAATATATTATATTATAAATTATAATACATAAATACAAGAATGTAATCTACTATTGATAATTTAAGTTCATTTATAATATCATAGTAGTAACTATATGATACATTTTCTAAATTAAATTTATTAATTTTTCTAAAATAAAATAGCCGTCACTACCGGTGTCAGTACTGCATTGATTCACTCTCACGAGATAAACTTTAGTTAACTAAGAATAATATTTGTACACATATTTATTTAAAATATCACATGATCGTTTATAATTATATTTGTTTTAGATATTTGCGTGAGTTTCACTCAAATGTATATGATTCTTTACAATAATTTATTGAATACATTATTATAATGGATACAGGAGAAGCAGGTCGCCGATATATTTAATAGTTCAAGTTGGGCGGTCTACTAATATATAAGAGCCGCCCATCGATGTAAATATATGTCACTCAAATAAATATGTTACGCTTGATTTCACACGCTAAAATATTCCATATGATTAACATATGTATGTCGTACGGCGTACGTTGCTTATGTGTATTATCATATTAACACAAATATATATTATATATATATATTATAATTATATGTATAATAATATAATCCATCAATATGTTATCCGTTATAGTAACTGTATAATTAAAGATTTGTTAATAAATTTGATTTTATATTAAATTTTAATTTATAGTATTAGAAATTATTTTATTCTAATTCTAATATGTTACGTACACATGAGATCGATATAGATTTAAAATGCATGTTTAATTTCAAGTAGAAACAATATATTACATATGTATAATAATATAATCCATCGATATGTTATCCGTTATAGTAACTGTACAATTAAATATTTGTTAATACACTTTATTTTTTATTAAATTTCTTTTATTTTTTATTAAATATTTTTATAATATTAGAAACTATTCGATTATAATTCGAATATGTTTCGTACGCATGATATCTATATAGTTTTAGAATGTAAGTTTAATTTTAAGTTTAACCAATATATTATATATGTATAAAAATATAATCCATCGATATGTTATCCGTTATAGTAACTGTTATATTACATTATAATTTCTAATAGTAAAAATTGAAATTTAACATATTTACTTGAGTGACATATATTTACATCGATGGGCGGCTCTTATATATTAGTAGGACCGCCCAACTTGAACTCTTAAATATATCGGCGGCCTGCTTCTCCAGTCACCATTATAATAATTATAATTATTTAATAAATATCTTTAAAAACAGTGTCCGATTTTAACGGAAGGGCTGATAATGTAAATATATTATATATATATTTTGTTTGTATTGATATTTGATGGTTATTTGGTTTAATTGATTTAGTTGTGTTATGCTTTGTTTTTTTAGCTGCATTACATGATGTAATACATCCCAAAGTGAGCCTATAAAAACTCAACTCGTCCTTTTTCGCGCTTATTTACATTATAAACCTATCCGTTATGATCGTATAACTTTAATAACAATTATTATAAAATGTACCATACATTATCTTAGTCGTCTTTATTATTAAATTAAATATAACATGTTGCATATAAAATTACAAATCGTATTTATATTTTAAAATATAAATAATTTAAAACGTTTTTATTTAGATTATAATTTAAAAATCTATTTGTATCATTGACATTAGAATGAATTCACTCTAATATCCTTGATGTAAACAGGATATAAACATGGGCGATAATAATTTGTAAAATTATTTTAATAAATATAGATATAACATACAATCTATTATTTATAGCATATATATTGTTGGTAACTACAACAAGAATATTTATTTTAATACTTTAGTGTATTTTAATATTTGTTAACGACGTTATGGCTTCTAGTAGATATAAATATATATATTATATTCTTAATAATTAATTGAGATTTTTCTTTATTTTAATACTTTAAATACATAATCTATTATTTATAACCATAGATTTGGAGTACCAAAATGGTACTCTAAATCTATGTTTATAAACTATATGTGTGTGGTAGCTACAACACAAATATCTATTTTAATATTTGTTAACGACGCTATAGCGTCTCGTAAAAACAAATATATATTATATTCTTAATAATTTAAATAATGTCATTGATATTGTACTTTTTTTTAATACACTACAATTTAGAGTCTAAATATATAATTTAGAACCTATATATTGTTAGTAGCTACAATAATAGTTATTGAAATACTTGTAGTCGCTCAATATATATATATATATATTATAAAGTTTATAATATAAACCTTTGTATTTAGTAAAATATAAATAATATTTTTAAATATTTTATTGAGATTGTACTAAATAGTGTACAATAGATACTAATTTAATTGTGTGGATATTACTGAAATATATTATATATTCAAATCAATAAATTCTATATAACATTTTCTAAAAAATTATTTAAATATATTATATATGTTACTAAATTAGGATCAACGGAAAAAAGGATTCGACGAACATCGATGGTTATGTTCACTTGATAGTATTGTTTTATTTTAGCATTTAATATTAAATTTAAATTATTTTTAAATTTAATTATAGCGTAATTACGCTATACGGACATAAGTAATATAATAAAATACAATCTTAAATAAATGAACTTAAAGTAGTAACAATCAGATAACTTTACGAGGGAATTGTGTGTGGATCCATAATTTGTATAAATATGGTATATTATTTTAATTTTATATAAATATATATTCTCAAATTGTATTTATACTAATGATAACTTAATTATTAATATTTATTATTCATAATAGCAATACAAAATTATTAGTTATTTTGTATATTACAGAATAGAATTAGTTTGAATTAATATACTCGTATATGTTTGGGTGGCCCTAAAAAGGGCCGATTGTTTCAGTAAGTAATATTCAAGTAGTTCAAGTAACAGTTTTAACCGCCGAATCCGTAAAGGGTACGGCCTTGGCGTTTCAAAGCGTAAACAACGTCCATGGCAGTAACGGTCTTACGTTTGGCATGTTCAGTGTAGGTAACGGCATCACGGATAACATTCTCTAAGAATACCTTGAGAACTCCACGAGTTTCTTCGTAAATGAGTCCAGAGATACGCTTTACACCTCCTCTGCGAGCTAAACGTCTGATAGCGGGTTTAGTGATACCTTGGATGTTATCACGAAGTACTTTTCGATGACGCTTGGCACCTCCCTTTCCTAATCCTTTTCCACCTTTTCCTCGTCCAGACATGATAATAGTAAGAGTAGTAATGATTATGTTCACTTATTCTACGATCTATATATCAATAAACGGTAGTCTATGAAGGTATTAATTATTATACTTCATTTTGGATATTATTTGTTAAGAATACAGATCGGTTTGTATTACTACACAATGACAGATGTTCTAATGGAAAATTCCATTGTGCATTAGTTAAATCACCGTTAAATTTGTATAAATGCGCGATATAATCACTATTTTACTCGAAGCCTATTGGTTGATCATTCCACGTTAAAGTAAATATAAGTCGAAGCATCGACGCCATTAATTCATACATTAATATTATTTCAACATGGTGTTCCCTTCCGCAGCTAAAGGTTCAAAGAAAACTGTCCAGAAGTCTACCAAGACTGCTAAAACTGGAGATAAGAAACGTCACAAGAAAAGGAAGGAGTCTTACGGTATCTACATTTACAAAGTATTGAAACAAGTACATCCCGATACTGGAGTTTCAAGCAAAGCTATGAGCATTATGAATTCTTTTGTCAATGATTTATTCGAACGTATTGCTAACGAAGCTTCTCGTTTAACAAAGTACAACAAAAAATCGACTATTTCGAGCCGTGAAATTCAAACTGCTGTTCGTCTTTTACTTCCAGGAGAATTAGCTAAACATGCTGTAAGTGAAGGTACCAAAGCCGTTACTAAATACACCAGTTCTAAATAATTTCTCAAACCCACCAACAATAATTATTGTTACCACCGGTCCTTTTTAGGACCACCCACTATTAATAAGTTTATTCAATTTATTATATATTGTAATTATATAATTATTGTACTGTATAACTATTGTTAAATATTTATTAAAATGTTTCATATAATTGATCTACATTTTATGTAGTATATTATTTGAGAATATCGTAGAAAATATATTATCTTTCTAAGGTGATTACCAACCTTGGCAGTACTCGGAATTTGCGTACATAGTAGGATGTGTGTTTTTTAAGATAATGATTGACGTGTGATTGCATATTCTAGATGCAGACACACAAATTGATTATATAACCAAAGTAATATTTATATAAGGAATTAAATCTACTAATTTATTTAATTAATTATGTATATATAAATACATTGCCTATACATAGATACTATAGTATAATTATATATAATACTAATATATATATATATATAAATAAATATTTATTAGTATATATAAATACATTACCTATACATAGATACTACAGACTATAGTCTATAGTATAATTATATATAATACTAGATATATATATATATATATATATATATATATATATATATTATATATATATAAATAATTATTATAATAAAGTATATATAAATACATTACATATACATAGATACTATAGTATAATTATATATAATACTAGATATATATAATATATATTATATATATATATATAAACTATAGAAATATATCCTGACATACATTACATTCAATTTAAATTGATTTTATATTATACAAATTAATTTATAATTAGCTTCGATTGATTTAATAATTTAATTTAGTTTTTTTTACAAACTATAAAAAAATATAGTTATATAACCAATTAGTAAATATATCACATCTCTTGTATATATAACCACGCCTATATACGCCTATTTATAAATTACAACGTAAATTCACCTAATTAGAATAATAACACTGCCACGGTTGGTAGTAACCTTTCTAAACATGAATAATAAGATGTTGGGATGTACTAAAATCTAGTTGTAATTTTATAATATTTATTTGTATAATTTAATAGTGTAATTAAATGTTAAAAATAATAATGTATTATAGTAACATTTTAGGTTTTAAAGATTATTATAAAATTGTTGTTGCCCAGTTGTAATTTGATAACAATGTATAATACATATATATGTTAAACATAATTTGTCACTTTTATACTATATATATATATAATATTATAGTAGCCAGTAGTAAAAAAAATAATTTTGAATGTATTTAAATTACAACTGGATTAATAATATCCGAAAAACTTCCAAGTTGTACTGCATTTTGTGAAAATATTTACAAAAATATATTTAAACATAATATTTTACTATAAGGCATTTTTTAGAAACTTAATAAATAATCATTAATATTATACTATATATTATATATATATAGTATCAAATTATATTTAACATATATAAATATGTATGATGCATTGTTATAAAATTACAACTGGGCAACACAAATCTAATAACAATCTTTATAACCTAAAATGTTACTATAAATACATTACTATATTAAACATTAAATATCACTTATTGATTATAATATATTATATATAGAGTATTAAATTAAGTATATTATATAAAAATAAATATTATAAAATTACAACTGGGTTTTAGTACATTCCTAATATGTGTTTATTCAATATAGAAATTAAACAGGTTACTGGGCGAGTTGTGAACTGTAGTCAACATTTGAGGCGGGCGACGAGCTCAGCAATTTCTAGATTATATGTTTATATTCACACATCAATGCATATATTGTATGATACAGCTAATAGATGATATGTAGATACATAATAGAAAGTATACACATAAAAATGTATTATATATATTATATTACACTGATAGTGTATCTATGCATTATATAGTATTATCATTCATTTTATTTTATTCCATCATGAATATATTCACATACATGGACCTTGATCAACATTCCCTAACATGTGTGTACATTAATTCATATGCTGATATATAGAATATATACAAATAAATAATATATATAGTATAGTGTTCATCTAACATATAATATACGGTGATAATATATGTATAGATATTATTTAAATGTCTAAAGATTCTAATTTAATCAATGTAAAAACGAGGATATCGTATATATACGAATAAATAAACAGATATTCAATAAATATATATGCTTGCATATTCATAATATTATAGTACATATGTTATATCATTCATTTAACATATAGAGATTATTTAAATATTCAAATTTAATAAAAATATATATATATATTTACGCATCAGTATTATTGGTTGTTCGATTAATTTTGTTTGGAATTATTTTTCTGTTTTTCTAACTGCATTACATACCACAGTGAGCCTCTTATGATTAGTACACATGCATGTGTTAGTGTATTTAATATTATATGCCTAGTTTAGTTGAAACTCATAAAAATCTACCTATAAGTATATTAGTTTGAATATTAATTATATGAATCGTATAAATTTAAATAACATAAGTAAACAATATACTATAATAATAAATATTCAATTTATATACTTATTGAATAACTATATATTTATAAGTATACAATATCTCAGTATTTGTATTGAATACATTTTAAATAATATATATATATATATATATATATATATAGGTATCACTGTATAATATTTGAATGATATAATATATATTAGTATATATCTGTATATTATATATATATATATATCTGAATACGCATTACAATCATTTACATGTTTTAATATTTACATATCCAAATATTTAGCCACACCCAAAATAAATAGGAAAATTATCGCAGCGGTTACCTTCGATATGATACTATCATATAAGTTATTTTGTTGTATCTCAACTTAAACAATACTATGCATGTAGCATTAAAGGGCGCTAATGATATAGAAATAAATGGTAAATAACTATTGTTAAATATTGTGTATGAATCTCTGTATGTGTGTTTATATTACTGTATAATCAATGAGTATAACAAATCAGGGTTGGCCCGATTTAAATCAAGTGATTTAAATCATGATTTATATCAATATTTAAATCGATTTAAATCACTCAATAAAAATCATGATTTAAATCAAAATTTAATAAATAGTAAATCATGATTTATATCACAATTTAAATCGATTTAAATCACTCAATAAAAATCATGATTTAAATCAAAATTTAATAAATAGTAATAAAATATCTAAATATAATTTAATATAGTAATATTGCATGTATTTCAAAGGGTTTAGAAATTATAACTTGAAGTAATTATGTAAAATTACATAAAATGTCATCATCATATATAATTTTTTCATATTATATTGAATTACATTTTTATATATTTTTGAGTGAAGAAAATGTATAAATTGTTTTCTTTGATATTGAATTAAAAATTCATTTCAATTCAACTTCAAATATCATTCAATTATTATATTGTTACAATAATTGTATAAATTATATACAATTCAATACACTTCAAAACAATTTATACATATTTTTCACTCAAAAATAAATATAAAATTTATAAAAAATTAATTCAATAGAATATGAAAAAGCTATATGTTTATTAGTAATGAGATTTTATGTAATGTTAGAACTGATTATAATTCAATTAAACATCAAAGAACGAAATTTATTAATTTGAATTAATTATATACATTTCCTCATTCAAAAATAATAATAAATATATAAATATAAATAATATTTACACATATTATGTTTTTAAAATAGTTAGTTCATTTATTAAAACATAATCATTGAGTAAACACCTATTATATTTTTAAAAATGTCTGGACGAAAACAGGATTCTATATGGATAAATTATAATCGGTCTTTAGCCAACAATGGTAGTAAAGCCACTTGTAAAATATGCGGGAAAACAATGCAAGGAATTGGTGTTCTTGTATAAATATTATAACTAATAAATGATTCTACATAACATTTTTTTATTTATTTAATTATATATATTTATAAAGGACAATATATATATATATATCCTTTATAACATTCAAAAAATAGTTTAAAAAAAAAATTATTATTTCAAAAAAATAAAATAAATCGATATAAATCAAAAAAATCCGATTTTAATCCAACCCTGTTAAACAAATATAATATTAGTATATTTGTGTAATAATAGTATATTTACTAGCAACCCACATATAATTAAACTATATGAATTATTGCATACAATTGTCTGTAATCCTTATTATAGTTAAAACATTTCATGATTATAAATATGTTTAATTTAAAGATAAGATATATTTTATAATGTATAAAGATGCGATAATAATATAAATTATACTTGATATAGTTCATAAAGAAATAAATTATTTGTCTGAAGAATCATATTAATTTATATATATTTCAATTGCATTCATGAAACAATTATATCATAAATAATATTAAAAAGTAAATTCTCTATTTTTAGAGAAATGTGTATTGAATTAATCATCATATATACTATATATAGATTTTGTTATTAAAAATAGCAATACCTCAACAAATGTTTGGCTCTAAATAGCATAAATTTGTAACATAATTATACATCTAAATGAGATATTAATTAACTATCATTTAAATACATCAAATTGAATAAACATGTTAAATGTGGGTGGTCCTAAAAAGGACCGATTGGTGTGAGGAGAAGTTGACAGATTAAGCAGATTTACCAGTTTTCTTTGGTAAGAGAACGGCTTGGATATTAGGTAATACTCCACCTTGAGCGATAGTAACACCGGCAAGTAATTTGTTTAATTCTTCATCATTACGGATGGCCAACTGAAGATGACGTGGGATAATTCTGGATTTCTTGTTATCACGGGCAGCATTTCCAGCTAACTCGAGAATTTCAGCTGCTAAATATTCCATAACAGCAGCTAAATATACTGGTGCACCAGCACCTACTCTTTTAGCGTAGTTACCTCTTCGTAAATGACGATGAATACGACCTACTGGGAATTGTAGACCGGCTCTGGAAGATCTAGTCTTAGACTTGATTCCCTTGGCTTTACCTCCTTTTCCTCGTCCAGACATGATGATAATAAGATATAGATTGAGCGTTCAAAATATAAGAATGAATATACTAATCAATTTCACATCTTATATAGGCTTTGTCGTGGAATAGACTACATCAACGAAATTTGATTGGTTAGTTATTATTAGCCAATACAAAGAGAATAAATAAGCCAATCATTATTGAGCTGTTAACATTGTTCTCTGTGTTTCATTTTATTTTAAATTATATATTTGTTTGAGAATCCAACCAATCAGCGATTTATTCACGTTTAATAACACGCAAAACACTATATAAGCTGCTGATTTTCTCTAAAATCATTCATTATCATTTTTCCATAATGGCACGTACAAAGCAAACTGCTCGTAAATCTACCGGAGGTAAAGCTCCCCGTAAACAATTGGCTACCAAGGCTGCTCGTAAGAGTGCTCCTGCTACTGGTGGAGTTAAGAAACCTCATAGATACCGACCCGGTACCGTTGCTCTTCGTGAGATCCGTCGTTACCAAAAATCTACTGAATTACTTATCCGTAAGTTACCTTTCCAACGTTTAGTACGTGAAATCGCTCAAGATTTTAAAACTGATCTACGTTTCCAAAGTTCTGCTATTATGGCTCTTCAAGAGGCTAGTGAAGCTTACTTAGTAGGTCTCTTCGAGGATACTAACTTGTGCGCCATTCATGCCAAGCGTGTTACTATCATGCCTAAAGATATTCAACTTGCTCGCCGTATTCGTGGTGAACGTGCTTAATTCTGTTCTGATCTTCCTTACCAATCCTACCAATCGGCCCTTTTTAGGGCCACCCAATTTTAAATAAGTTTATTCAATTTATTATATAATCATTATAATAATTATAATTCTAATAATAAGAATAATTCTTTTATATAAATAGTTTTTATAGATATTTTACTTAAAATATAGTGTATTATATGCTGTAATAACATGATAATATATATATATGTATTTTTATCGGATAATCTCCTAATAAGGATTATAGTATTAAGCTATATGATAATATATATATGCATTTAATATAGATATATTATTAAAATAGTATAATTATATGTATTACAATATTTCGTTTAAAGCAATATAATTATTAAATAATAACAACTTGATCCATATATGATATAATTTATTTTTCGAATACAGAATTATATATAATCATGTTAATAGATGTTTTACAAATACATACATATATTAAAATTATATCATATAAATTACAAATTTATATTTAGAGCATTACAACTATATATTGTATACGGTTCAAAATATAATGCTTAGTATTATCAAAGACTTCTAATGAAATATATAACACGAAATCATTAAATTCAATATTTTATACAAAAACATAATGAATTAATTTGAGGAACTATGTAATGTTTATAATGTAAATTTGTATCAAACTGTACACTTTTAAAATGTAAAATAATGTTTTTAATTATTATTGATATGATGAAAGTTGTCATTGTTAAAATAGGATATGTTGGTTTTTAATGCTTTAAATATATATGTGGCCAGTAAAATCTAATTTATATTGCATGTAATGGAAGCTGAACCTAAATCTATTTCAGTGATTCGATACTTTGGGATGTAATGCTGCCTAAAAAAACAGAAAAACAAAATAAAACTTACCAATAATATCAATCCGTAAATATATACGAGATAGTATAACCCCTTACTTACACGATTATATATGTTCTAAATATGAAGTATATATATATATGTATATAATATTTCTATAATGAAAATATATTAAATAGATTTTGAATCAATATATCAATATATATATATTATAAACATTAATATTAATTTAATAATATTATTAAATTTTAATATACATATATATATAAATAGTGAAATAAAATTTTAATTATGTAACCAGAATTATAATTAAATTGTAAACACATCAAATGTATTTTAATATTAGTTTTATAATTATATTCTATAAATAATATTCCGATATCATTATTCTATGATTGTAAGTGGAGCTTATTTGTTAAAATCTCTAAATGTGACCAGTTTCAAGACATATTATGACTGGTATATTAAATATATAAGAAAAATCATATACAAAATCTATGATTTTTTATTAAAATTATATAAATATTTGTATTAAAACATTTATCACGTATGATATAAATATTCATTATACTATATATATATATATATTATTTTTAATTTGTACGTGTGTAACGTTAAATGTTAATGGTAATTTAGGTTAATTATTTAATATAGAATATTATATTTTATAAATTTTATGATAAAATATACATTACATTATGTATTATTATCCGTAGTTAATATTATCCTATATTATCCTTAGTTAATAATTATAATATTTAAATACTAATTAAATGTATTTATATAATTACCTATATATTAAATACTAAATATTAAGTGTATACTATATACCATATAATATTATATATAAACATGATATTTTTAATATTGATGCTATTGTAAAGAGTTATTCAAATGAGCAATCTATTCATGCAATTGTAAAAATACAGAATTTTACGATATCAAAATTCCCTAGCTGTATAAATTTTAGGGTGTTCACATGAGCATTGCATTTATGCAATGATCGCAGAAAAAAACACATACATATTTTGAACTTATAAACTATGATCTATAACTACATGTGTTCTATACATGACCAGTGGTCATGTATAAAATAAATAATAGATATTTGATTTATATTAATGTAATTTTGTCATTTTATAAAATAATATTTTAAATTATAAATGTTTAAATATTTAGGAAATAGATTAATAAATTATAAGCTTGGTAAGAATAGGTGGCCCTGAGAAGGGCCGATTTGTAAAATATTTCATAAAAAGTGAAATTATTTCATAATATATTATTAATTCATTATTAATTTATTTTAAAATATAGTTTTCTCTAAAATAATATAATACGCAGTGTAATTTATATATTTCATATCAGTAAAGTAATTAATTACCAATATTTAGTCAAATATTCAAGTAATATTTTGTAGATTAAATACACCATAATATGATAGAAGTTGTATCAATATCTGATTCCGAGTCTTTTGATAGTGATGATCCTGGATTCTTATGTAGAGACGAGATATTTCATCCATATTTATGTATTCATCAAATTATTGATTGCTTATTGCATTAGTATAAATCTATATAGATACTAGATTAGCTTTTTACATTAATATTATTATTAATAATAGTATATAATTTATATAATTGTAATACATTTACCTGTGTATAATAGAATAAACCATCGCTGATCTCGTAAACTATGTCAGTTGTGTTATCTTCACATAATCGAGTATGCACCGTTCATATAAGGGGAGAAATTTTGTGATAGCGGCAAGGCTAAATACGTAGTCACTTTAGCAGTGATTCATCATGAACATTGTATAACTATTTAACGTTATTGTCGGACTTCACAATATTAGATAATATGTACGCTGAACAACTGTTGGAATGGGTGGTTGATATAGAATATGTCTAAACAATAGTAGAGTTTGGCTAGAACATAATTATTTGGAATATATTCTAAGTCAAATTCTAATCAGAATCTGAAAACACCATCGGGTCTAATATTTGATTTATATTTAGTAATTTAATGTAATATCTAGAAATATTATTTAGACATACATTACTGATTATGATCATTTATGAATTCATGTTGATAATTGCTGAAGCTATCATGTGATGCACCTTCAGACACTAATATAATACTGTTTCTTCATATCGATGCATTGATTTGTAATTTATATATAAATCTATAAATTGTAATCTACAAATCCGGTAAACTATAAATCTATATATGATATAAATCATTATTGCGCCACGACGTACATTTATTGATAATGTTATGTTCGCATTTTACTTTTGATTAACAACTCATATCAACTTGTAATATGATATTAATGAATATTTGTAACATAATGTAACATTAACATTAAACATTAAATGTTACTATTTTAGTCTTTATGATCGCGAATATACATTAATAATGTTATTTTATTTGGTATAATAAATATGCATAATAATATACTATTGTGTTTAGTAATAGATACGAGTGATTTGAAAAAATGTTTATCAATTATTCTACTGATATTAATTAATATACAAACTTACGTTGGTAAAAAAATATCAACGAATTTTTATAATAATTATAAAATAAATATTATATTTAATATGTAACATATTAACTATGATAATATTACTAAAATTATAAATTATTTAATAAATATATAGAATATATTATAAATGGTATTATACATTATAATATAATGTACATTATAAAGTTTAAATAATTCAAATTTGGCATAAAGTTTATGATAAATTGTCAATAAAAAACATACCGTACTGTACTTTAGTCACATTTAATCTAATTTAATTTAATATGAAATATAGTATATTAATAAGATAAGAAATAACACATTATTCATTAGCTATAGATTAACATATTACTACGTTTATTTTGTATTTTTATAATACAAATATATGTAAATAAAAATGGGCGATAATTAATATAAAATTCAAGGATATATATTTGTTTTTATTTTATTAATAACATTCCAATGATAGGTGGCGATATATAAACATTACCTACAATATTTTATTATTTGAAATACTTTTACAATTATAAATATATATAATTTAATAACAATTATAGTTCACTCAATTATAATATATATTACTATAACATATTATATATGATTTATAGAATGTATATAATTTAACAACTATACCGTAAAAATTAATTTCAATTTTATTTAATCGCTCAATATTTAAGCATTTAATATATTAATTTTAATAAAATCCAACAAATTTAATTTCTACTATATTATTAAATAATAAATAATAACTTATTTATATATTAACTATATTAAACTAATATTTTAATCTTTATTAATTTCTTATTTATATTTTACAAAATATTTAAATATTATATAATGTGAATTAAATGTTCAAATTAATTATATCAAGCATATTAAAGTTGCCACTATCATAGTGACTATGATAATGTTCATGTTTAATTTGCCCGGCAAACAATTTATCGACGCTTTTGGACGCTTTTGAGAATTTATGGGCGCTTTTTCTACGCTTTTGGACGCTTTGATTCCGAATCGATATATTCGTCGCTTTATCGACGCTTTTGGGCGCTTCAGTTCCGAATCGTATTGAATTCGTCGCAAATTCGACGCTTTTGGGCGCAACAGCGTCCAACGTACAATAGAACTATTCGACTCTTTTGGGCGCAAATTGTCATCAAAGCGACGAATTAATTCCGGAACTTTTAGGCGCATGGCGTCCAAAAGCGTAGAATATATTGTTTGATGGGTGGGCTTGGGGAATATGTACATAATATTAATAATAATTTAAAAAATATTAAAACAAATGAATATTATGCGTATGCGGATATATAGAATATATACAAATAAATACTAATATATAGTATATTGTTCATTTAACATATATTACCCAATGGTATTTAATCCGCACAAGCTATATTTGATATATTAAATTTGATTGTGCAACAACTAATATATATAGGGAATAATATTATATATCAGATATATGATATAATATAGTTTATACATATTTATTTGTAGCATGACTTATGTACTATATGAGGTATTAATGCATTATTAATACCGTAATATATAGCGGAAAATGTATATTAGTTGTATCATAATGATAATCACAAGTTTTAAATATAAATTATAAGATATATGGAAAAATATATTAGTAAATCATATCATAATAATTATATACAGATAATATGTAATGTATGTCGAATTTTAATTTTCAATGTGCGGATTATATTCAGGTACAATTTATTCATAATACGAGGATATCGTATACGAATAAATAAACAGAAATTCAATAAGTATATAAGCTTGAATATTCATTACATGATAGTACATATGTTATATCGTTCATATAATATATTATGATACATATAGAAATTATATATTATGTCTAAATTCTCAAATTTAATAAATATATATATATATATTTATGGATCAATATTTTGAGTTTGTTCGATTAATTTGGTTTGGAATTATTTTTCTGGTTTTGTTTAGTTGAATTATAAACCGAAGTGAGCCTATAAAATATGATACTTTATTGCACGTGTTTTATAGTATTCATATTATGTGCCTAGTTTAGTTCAAATTCATAAAATCAAATGTTCTATTTCAAATAAGTTAAATAAACTAAATAGTTTAATTTAAAATAAATGTCTCACTTTAGGCTACTCGAATATATTATATAATTATATATTATTACTCACATTAAAATATTAGAGCTGAAAATGATTGATCAAATATAAAAATAAAGGTTTTATAACACGACCTATTTTTGAGAATAAATAATTATAAGAAATAATCTCTAAAAATACTACATAAATACGTTTATTTTACAGAATTATTATTTTTTTTATCTAATAAAATATTTTGGATTACTATTACTATCATAATTATATATATATATATATATATATATATATATATATATATATAATATATATATATATATATATATATATATATATATATTATATATATATATATCATATTGTGGATTACTATAATATACATATCAATTTTTGATTACTATAAAATATATATAATATACATATCATATTCTGGATTATTATCATAACTATGTATAATATACATATACATACATCATATACATATAATATTTGTATAATTAACATACAAACACATATACTATACTCTTTTTATTCAAATAAGCTCTATATTTTAATAAAAAATATATGTCATTTTCAAACTTGATTTACTCAGAATAATTATTTTAGCATAATTTTATTCTTAAAAAATTCAATAACTATATAAATAATACTCAAATATTGGTAACATTTTCATAATATATTAGTTAATATGTGTTTATTGACTTAATAGATGATCATACAATTATTTGTATTATTTCATATATAAAATATAATTTAAAAAAAAATAAAAAGTAAACTAAATTTTTACCATTATTTAATGATGAGTTGTATTTCTAAAAATAGTTCTCCGTTCAATATGCATTTGATATACCCCTTCAATATACAGAATTGTAATATCTTAAGAATTTTTAAACTTAATGACAATTAAAAAAATATAAAAATCCCTATCTTTTTAATTTAATTTTCAAAAAATTTCAAAACAAACGTAACCCCCTTAAACATATTATTTATATTTTAATATGACAATATATATGTATTATAAGATAATAAATGAGAAACTTGTTAAAAATGGATGGCTCTGAAAAGAGCCGATTTGTATAATATTTAAGCATTCATTGTTTTAGGATACTACCTTTTTATTTTTCTTTGATAGCCTTTGTAACGTATCATTATTAACAGTAGTTTTCTCTTCGCTGCCGAACATCATAAAGAAAGGTGTACAACCAGTGTCTGCATGTGGCATTACGTTATAAGTATGTATTAGCTTCTTGTGATGTTCACTTACTCTTATCATTCTGATTCAAAGTTCTTAATGTTTTCATGTCCTTGTGGTCATACTTTGCTTAATCCCAAATAAATTACATAATTATGCCACTACTTCCACCTGGAAAGTTCACCCCTGATCATGTGTATCTTATTTAGTTTCCTATAATTAATACATTCATTCATGATGACTTTTACTACTGTTACCACTAGTTTATTTCTAAGTAGAACCTCTTTAGTAAACTGTGTACAGATATCAGTGATAACTAACACACTATCCCTACTTACAGATGACTCATCATGACTAATGAAGTCTAGCAACACTTCTGTTTATAATGGCAATACATGTATGATATATATGTAGTCAATTTATGGCTACTTTTTGGAAAAATATTATAATTAATTAATTATGAAAAAGAATTAAATTTTATATAATTTAGATTAAATATTAATACAAAATGTTCATCCAAAAAATACAAGTTTATGTTTTTAATAAGATTGTTTTAGAATTTAAAAAAAAATGTAATTATTATAAAAGTAGATACATTTTTAAAACACGCTATTCCATATACTTTACATGTAGTGTGATAAATAGTATCACCTCCTCTTAATTATATATAGAAAACTTCATTTATAAAATTAATATTAATATTAAAATAACGATATCTATTCTATATCATATAATACATTAGTTAGGTATATTAATATATAATAAATATCTGCTAATGATTTTAGTATCTACAATTATCAATATATTTTTAATGTAAAAATTATATATGAAATAAATTAATTAGCTTAAAAAAAAATATAAATTAAAAATTAAAAATACAGTGAAAATACAAATTGTGGATCATTTTATTTATTCACCCGAAATAAACTGATAATATACAAATTATATTTGTACTAATATTGACTAATAGACTAATATAAAGTTAAAAAAACAAATACCTTATATTATACCATGAATGTTGATTAATTTAATAATCAATCTGTAAGCTTGTATATATTTAAATACCCTAATAAGGGCGTATTGCTTCACATGTAAATAGTTAATTAGACTAACTTATTTAACTATAAACATTAATAATGAAAACTATAAAATAAGAATATCATTTAAAGAATTCATTATTGAAATATTAAATTTTAATCTTAATTATTATATGTATTTTAAAATATATTTTATTTATATTTATGAGGTCAAAGTTAAATGAAATATTATCTTAGTATACTATACATATATATATATATAGTAATTATTGTGATATATATTACAATTGCTATTAATGAAGTTAGATAATGCTACTTTAGTTTAATGAATTACGAGAATAAGTTTTCAATTAAAAAGTAATTAATTATATAAATAATATTTGTATACTATTTATTTATATAGATACAATTATATTTGTAAATTATCTATATTATAAAAAATAAATAAAACAGCCTTTATATAATTTATTAATGATATAAATTTATAGATTACAAATATATCATAAATAGATAATTAAATTCTATATGCAAATTTATAAAACTTGTTATAATCACCTAGAGTTTAAGAAAATGTCCTCAAGATAATCTATCATGTGATAGATCAGCAGTAGATGAACACATCAGTTTCTTCATTCAGGTGTGCTTATCTCTGATAAATCTGAATATCATCAACTTATTAATATAGTTATATAAGGGTAATATATTGTAATCTCAATAATATACAACTTTATAATATTTCATCATAATTGTTATAGATGATAGTAATTTAGATTATAAGTAATTATTTTAATTAAATATATTTATTTATATATTAATTAATAAGGAAATATACATATATTAATTTAATTAGAATATGAAGTATTTTCAAATATCATATTAATATTAATTATATGATACATTTATATTAATTGTTAAATTAATTATTAAATTTGAAGATACAATTTTAATTAGTGTTAGAGCATCATGATTTTAATTTTTTTATTTTAATTATAGGGAAATTACATAAATATTTAATATAATAAGCAATACATATTATCTGGTGATTATATTTTAAATTAAAATACACATATATATAATATAACAAGCTATATATACCTATGTAATTAAGACACGCAATTTCAATGCATTCATTTCATTAGCAGGATTAGGAAACCAACATCTTTACAGAAACATGTGATGTAATAAAACATGATTAGTCTACAAATGTAAATTAAAGTTTTCAATTTAGAAAAAGAAACTTAAAAAAAACTAATAATAAATTATTTTAACAATTTATATTTTATATTCTATATATAATCCTATTAACTAATTTATTTCAGTATCTTTTATATATTAATGAATATTTAAAATATTAAATATACTAACAACATTAGCTAAGTCATATTATAATGAAAATTCATTATATTACATAAATGTATTAATATAAATTAAGGTTTTCATATAAATAAAATAAATTAGATAACATTACAAATGTATTAATCAAACACATGTATATTATTAAGGGGATTCCGCAGTGCGTACACCATGTCATGTATACATATGTTAAAAGATAGAGAATGTATTGCTATATGGCCACTGAACTAAACAAATATTCAATTAATTCAACTAAGTTGTATTATTATATAAAAAGGACATTCATATCTAATACAATCTGAAGAGATAATAATACAATGTTATATATACATATATATATATATATATATAACAATATACATAACAAAATAGTTTTTAAGTCAATATATGTATAGAAAATTATACATTAGTAATTATATGTAATTATATTATTGCATTTTGCTTCAGATTATTATACATACATATGTTATTTACATACAGATATATAAATTAGGTAGATAGCTTTACTAGTTGTATCTGTCAGTAGATTGTATACATATAGGTAGCACAACCTAACTATTCCGAATAATACGTGTTTGGGAAATGTCAACAATTAAAAATGCTTACATTATAAAGTAATACAAAATGGTGTACTATAAAAGATACTTTATTCCTAAATTGATTTCATAATTTGTTGACAGATACTAAATAACATATCATGAATTAATATTATATATTCAAATGTATTGTAATTTGTTTACAAATTGTGGCTAGTTTTCATATTGCAGTATCCCCTTAATGAAAATATAATCAAGATAATAAAATAAATAAATAAAAATAATACTAAAAATTCAATATATATATTGATTACAAGAATATTATAAAAATAAAAGTAATCCATAATATACTAATGTATTATTCTATTACTACAAAATATAGGATGTTATAACATTGAAAGTAAACCTAATCATAATTAAGTATAATTTAAATATATTTAATACCATTAGAGTAATATATTATAAATAACAAATATATAGCATAATAATCAATTAACTTGTAAGATTTTCATTGAATACCCCTGCACAGAATAGAAGTGTTGTCTACAGCTGATTCGGAGTCCTTTGATAGTGATGATCCCAGCTTGTTAGATGTGAAGTCATGCAGTTGCTTCAACTATATACAAAATGTATATGATTAACATAAGTATTATATCAGACTTGTATATCTACTGGAGATATCAGATTTGATTTGTACCCAGCAATCTTTCTACAAAGTGATTATGACAGGTTTATATTTATGACATTTGTTTACACCGGCAATATACATTTTTACATTCAATTTTGTATTTTGTTTACTGTTATTGTTAAATCTATGAAAATGTACCGTATTTTATATAAAATCATCATACTTTAGTATTAACATGACAACAAAGTATGATGATAAACTACAAGTATTTGGACATACTTGCATGACTCAATGTAAAGGTAGATATAGAATTGTTAAGTGTGCTGTGATATCATCACAGATTGATGAGTGTGCTTTTTTATTCACCATGTAAACATGACATTAGAATTTTGTATTAGAAAGCAAATCATTTAAATAAAGTATTACAGTTTTAATATAATTAAAGGTTTAATTAATATAATGATATGTAATACAAACACAATCACCATATTTATTTGTGTAGAACCAGATCTGAGTAGTAACTTCACATGAACTCTTCTCAGACAACTTTGCATGCTATTGCAAACCTGTGATATTGTGGAAATATATTATTGTAACTATATATTTAAATTAAATATGTGTTATTAATATTCTAATTTAGTTCTTAATATAACAATTTTTGAAAATATTATTAAAAAGCATTATCAAATAATAAAATTGTAATATAAAATAATCATAGTTTAAAAATATATATCTATAAAATCCATAGAATAAAAATATTATTTTATTTAAATAATATCCCTGAGAATTAAGATGTATTATGTAAAATTAATGTATTTAATATCCTATTAATATATTATACTATTTTATTATATGATATTCTCCGCTGGTAAAGTAGTCAGAGCCATCAGCCGTCTAGTAGTATTTCATGTATTATCATCACCTCAGTATCTACCATTTAGATCAAGTCCGTGACATCATTACAGCCTGTTAATACATATTTATATTATAGCCTATATATACACATTATGTGGGAGATAAGGTTAATGTTAAGAGATTTTATTTGACTTAAACCAGATTTGTGAACATTTACTAAATATCGGGTAAGTAATTAGAAGCAAATTATAATAAGTTGAAAGATATAATATTAAGCAGCTGATATCTGGCTATACAAATCAGGAAGGATTTGTTGGTATGAACGCAGTTTTATACATTATTCAAGTTAATAAATTGTTTAGATAATATTTTAACAACATATTTGAATGTTATTATT
Source organism: Osedax fenrisi (assembly GCA_964019155.1). Lineage (NCBI taxonomy): Eukaryota > Metazoa > Annelida > Polychaeta > Sabellida > Siboglinidae > Osedax > Osedax fenrisi. The sequence continues at coordinate 36,486,713 of OZ025242.1, forward strand.
TATTATATATATATTATATACAATAATTTATAATACTATAACTGAAAAATATTTTTAATACGGTGTCATATATTAAAATGTATGGGAATAATATTTCAATTTGATTTTCAGACAATTTGACTAAACCAAATTTGATTTAACACACGTATATTATATATATATATACACATATATGTGTTGTAAATAGGTATTTATCACGGGTATTATCAGGTAGTCTAGGGGAATTGACTACCATAATACTTTCAGATTTCTACATTCCTAACACTTATGGTTTTGTTTTCGGGTTAATAAGATTTTAGTTAATATAGAGTTAAATTATAAAATTGTATAATATATGCATATTTTATTATTATTTAGATATTAATATTATTGAAGCTGTAGCCAATTTGTAATGGTTAACATATACATATGTTTACATACTATATATATATATATATTTAATTTAGAAATAAGAAATAGATGGTTTTATTATGATATCTATGATATGATTATGTATATTCATATCAGTACTAATCAGAGAATAGTTGTACATGCATAGGAAATAATCGCTTTTAGTTATTTTAGTATTCAATTGTTAAATTGTTAATGGTAACTATATGTAATTGTATACAAATTATAAACTGTTCATCAAAATGTCCTCTGAAATATTAATTTGTTTGAAATAGTTTACTGTTTCTAAACATTGGTTTAGTGTTACATGTAAGTTTCACAACTTCAAAATCATAACAGTCTATAACTCTAATATATATGTATATATATAATAACAGATATATATTATATTGGCTAGAAAGTGAATATACAAATATAAATTATAATTATACTAATGAAGTAATATATTATAAATTATAAAATATTCTATAATAAAATCAAGTGACTTTAAAGGTTAACATTGAATACTCCTGAATGGAATAGAAGTGTTGTCTATAGCTGATTCAAAGACCTTTACTGGTGATGATCCCAGCTTCTTAGATGTGAAGTCATAATATCCCAGCTACTTCATCAGTATATAAGTATTATTTCTGTATTAGAAAGATCTATATTAATCTATACATATTAACCTATAAATATACACACATATATATATATATAATATATACAAACACATACAGGCACTAAGATAGTTAATAAGTGCACCTATTTCTATACATGATATTATCAATCATATAATTTTAATATCAACTCGTGAGTATTATATATATTGTATTTAATCATAGTCTAGGATATTTACTTAGCACATTTCATACATATTAATAAAGGTTTGTTTAACAAATTAAAATGGCGAGCGCAATGTGGCATTTATAATATATACAAATATTTTTCTAAGGAAATATATAACACTCACGTAATTCTATTTTGTATACAAAAACCAACAGCGCCAGCTATATAGTGTAAATTTCCGGAACTATGTGTTGTTTATAATGTAAATTCGTATCAAACTATACACTTTTAAAATGAAAAATAATATGTTATAACCTATTATTTATAGGATGAAAACTAAGTGTTCATTACTAATATATAACAAAGTAATGGGATATGTTGGTTTTAAATGCTATAAGTATATATGTGGCGAGTAAAATGTAATTTAATAGAGAAATGTATTGCATGTAATTTAATATATCAATAAAAACATTGTAGTATGCATATCGCGGTAAACCAAAATCTATTTCAGTGATTTTGATACCACTGCTAGAAGTGGGATGCCTGAATACTAATCACGTTGCATAGATAGGGAGTGTTATATCTTTAATTCATAAAATATTTGATGTATATATATAATATATACAAATACATACAGGAACTAAGATAGTTAATAAGTGAACCTGTTTCTATACATAATTTTAATATCAACTCGTGAGTATTATATATATTATATTTAATCATAGTCTAGGATATTTACTTAGCACATTTTATACCTATATATAAAGGTTTGTTCATAAATTAAAATGACGCACGATCCACCGCCCGCCGTACTACATTTAGCTATAAATAATTTGGCGCCGGTCATTTTGATGAATCTTAAGCAGGGTTGATGGTTTTTTCGGTTTTTACGTAAAAACCAAAAAACCCTGTTTTTATGGTTTTTATCGGGTTTTATCGGTTTTTATCTGGTTTTATCGGTTTTTATGGTTATTAAGGTTTCTATATTAAAAACAAGTACAAATTATAATTTTTTCATAACAAAAAATAGTACTTTACTTTATATTATTTAGTAAAATAATTAAGTTTGGTAATATTTGGCTATTACATATAAATAACTATTATTAATAATAATGTATTAACATAAAAACTATAATTTAAAAGTTAAATTAATTTGTTAAAAACCATGGTTTTTTCAACTTGAAAAAACCGACGAAATAACCAATTTTAAAAACCGAATCAACCCTGCTTTTAAAGCAGTGCTTTACTTCATATTATTTAGTAAAATTATTAAGTTTGGTAATATTTGGCTATTACATATAAATAACTATTATTAATAATAATGTATTATCATAAAAACGATATATTTTTACATTTCAATATATAAATAATTTATAATTAGAATATTCTGCCTAATGGTGGCGTAATTAAATTTGTTATCACATAATCATTGTATCGTAGGCATGTAAGTGTAATTAGATGAGAGTCCTACCCACTCACTGATATAACATATAATGTAGGCAATTATAATTTATAATTTAAAAGTTAAATTAATTTGTTAAAAACCATAAAAACCATGGTTTTTACAACTTGAAAAACAGTAAAAACCGACGTAAAAACCCATTTGAAAAAACAAATTTTAAAAACTGAATCAACCCTGAAAATAATTAAGTTTGGTAATATTTGGCTATTACATATAAAAAACTATTATTAATAATAATGTATTATCATAAAAACGATATATTTTTACATTTCAATATATAAATAATTCGTAATTAGAATATTCTGCCTAATGTTGGCGTAATTAAATTTGTTATCACATAATCATTGTATCGTAGGCATGTAAGTATAATTAGATGAGAGTCCTACCCACTACCTGATATAACATATAATGTAGGCAATTATAACTTATAATTTAAAAGTTAAATTAATTTGTTAAAAACCGTAAAAACCATAAAAACCATGGTTTTTACAACTTGAAAAAACCGTAAAAACCGACGTAAAAACCCATTTGAAAAAACCAATTTTAAAAATCGAATCAACCCTGATCTTAAGTATTTTAAAATATACATTATTTATGTATCTTTAAGGTGAATCCATTGATATATAAAATGTTTGTTAAATTATGTTAAATTCAGATGTTTCGTATATAAAATAAGAAACCTCTATTCGGGGAAACGATTAATTAGGACGAGTTGAGGTTTAAAGGTTAAATTTGAAATGCGAGTTAAATAGTTAAATAGTATATATATATTATTGATATTGGTGGGTTATTTGTATTAGTTTCGTTCCACTTTGTTATTAGCTGCATTACATCCCAAAATGAGCCTATAAAAACTCAACTCGTTCTTTTTAATCGTAATCCGGTATTCATATAGCGATGAATGTAAAATATTTTAAATTTGACCTAACCACTCAAAATAACCATGGCCATATTTAATCTGATATTCTATATTAAATATAATTATAATAATTATTAAAATTATTACTATAATAATAATGAGGAAGCACGATCTCTTGCAACTTTTTTTGTAAACATACCCGTTAATATGCGTGGCATGAGTCGCGCACTGCATCATGTTACTCATGTGTATCACAAAGAGTTGTAGTATACAATATTACATAACACATTAACTATGCTATATACTATTTGGATTAACTATTAATATATACTATTTACAACACATATATATATATAAATATAATTATATTAAAAAATACATAATTTTACAATTGCGCAATTCTTGTACGAATAGATTGCTCATATGAACATCCCAGAACCTGTATATATATATTAAATTAATATTATTTCGATATTAACTAATGTTGATCGTATATATTATGTATATATTTCATTATGTTATACAGCATAACTTATATTAACTTATACTATAATATTGTTAACAATATTTAATATGATATTATTATAATAATCATATAATTTATATATTTAATGAATCGTTAAATTAATGATTATATTCATCCATATTTATATTTATTTAACAGTTACTAATATCATATTACAGATTTTTTAAATATATTATATTATAAATTATAATACATAAATACAAGAATGTAATCTACTATTGATAATTTAAGTTCATTTATAATATCATAGTAGTAACTATATGATACATTTTCTAAATTAAATTTATTAATTTTTCTAAAATAAAATAGTCGTCACTACCGGTGTCAGTACTGCATTGATTCACTCTCACGAGATAAACTTTAGTTAACTAAGAATAATATTTGTACACATATTTATTTAAAATATCACATGATCGTTTATAATTATATTTGTTTTAGATATTTGCGTGAGTTTCACTCAAATGTATATGATTCTTTACAATAATTTATTGAATACATTATTATAATGGATACAGGAGAAGCAGGTCGCCGATATATTTAATAGTTCAAGTTGGGTGGTCTACTAATATATAAGAGCCGCCCATCGATGTAAATATATGTCACTCAAATAAATATGTTACGCTTGATTTCACACGCTAATATATTCCATATGATTAACATATGTATGTCGTACGGTGTACGTTGCTTATGTGTATTATCATATTAACACAAATATATATTATATATATATATTATAATTATATATATAATAATATAATCCATCAATATGTTATCCGTTATAGTAACTGTATAATTAAAGATTTGTTATTAAATTTGATTTTGTATTAAATTTTAATTTATAGTATTAGAAATTATTTTATTCTAATTCTAATGTGTTACGTACACATGAGATCGATATAGATTTAGAATGCATGTTTAATTTCAAGTAGAAACAATATATTACATATGTATAATAATATAATCCATCGATATGTTATCCGTTATAGTAACTGTTATATTAGATTATAATTTCTAATAGTAAAAATTGAAATTTAACATATTTAACATATTTGAGTGACATATATTTACATCGATGGGCGGCTCTTATATATTAGTAGGACCGCCCAACTTGAACTCTTAAATATATCGGCGGCCTGCTTCTCCAGTCACCATTATAATAATTATAATTATTTAATAAATATCTTTAAAAACGGTGTCCGATTTTAACGGAAGGGCTGAGAATGTAAATATATTATATATATATATTGTTTGTATTGATATTTGATGGTTATTTGGTTTAATTGATTTAGTTTTGTTATGCTTTGTTTTTTTAGCTGCATTACATCCAAAAGTGAGCCTATAAAAACTCAACTCGTCCTTTTTCGCGCTTATTTACATTATAAACATGTCCGTTATGATCGTATACCTTTAATAACAAATATTATAAAATGTACCATACATTATCTTAGTCGTCTTTATTATTAAATTAAATATAACATGTTGCATATAAAATAATAAATCGTATTTATATGTTAAAATATAAATAATTTAAAACGTTTTTATTTAGATTATAATTTAAAAATCTATTTGTATCATTGACATTAGAATGAATTCACTCTAATATCCTTGATGTAAACAGGATATAAACATGGGCGATAATAATTTGTAAAATTATTTTAATAAATATAGATATAACATACAATCTATTATTTATAGCATATATATTGTTGGTAACTACAACAAGAATATTTATTTTAATACTTTAGTGTATTTTAATATTTGTTAACGACGTTATGGCTTCTAGTAGATATAAATATATATATTATATTCTTAATAATTAATTGAGATTTTTCTTTATTTTAATACTTTAAATACATAATCTATTATTTATAACCATAGATTTGGAGTACCAAAATGGTACTCTAAATCTATGTTTATAAACTATATGTGTGTGGTAGCTACAACACAAATATCTATTTTAATATTTGTTAACGACGCTATAGCGTCTCGTAAAAACAAATATATATTATATTCTTAATAATTTAAATAATGTCATTGATATTGTACTTTTTTTTAATACACTACAATTTAGAGTCTAAATATATAATTTAGAACCTATATATTGTTAGTAGCTACAATAATAGTTATTGAAATACTTGTAGTCGCTCAATATATATATATATATATTATAAAGTTTATAATATAAACCTTTGTATTTAGTAAAATATAAATAATATTTTTAAATATTTTATTGAGATTGTACTAAATAGTGTACAATAGATACTAATTTAATTGTGTGGATATTACTGAAATATATTATATATTCAAATCAATAAATTCTATATAACATTTTCTAAAAAATTATTTAAATATATTATATATGTTACTAAATTAGGATCAACGGAAAAATTCGACGAACATCGATGGTTATGTTCACTTGATAGTATTGTCTTATTTTAGCATTTAATATTAAATTTAAATTATTTTTAAATTTAATTATAGCGTAATTACGCTATACGGACATAATTAATATAATAAAATACAATCTTAAATAAATGAACTTAAAGTAGTAACAATCAGATAACTTTACGAGGGAATTGTGTGTGGATCCATAATTTGTATAAATATGGTATATTATTTTAATTTTATATAAATATATATTCTCAAATTGTATTTATACTAATGATAACTTAATTATTAATATTTATTATTCATAATAGCAATACAAAATTATTAGTTATTTTGTATATTACAGAATAGAATTAGTTAATGAATTTAATTGAATTAATATACTCGTATATGTTTGGGTGGCCCTAAAAAGGGCCGATTGTTTCAGTAAGTAATATTCAAGTAGTTCAAGTAACAGTTTTAACCGCCGAATCCGTAAAGGGTACGGCCTTGGCGTTTCAAAGCGTAAACAACGTCCATGGCAGTAACGGTCTTACGTTTGGCATGTTCAGTGTAGGTAACGGCATCACGGATAACATTCTCTAAGAATACCTTGAGAACTCCACGAGTTTCTTCGTAAATGAGTCCAGAGATACGCTTTACACCTCCTCTGCGAGCTAAACGTCTGATAGCGGGTTTAGTGATACCTTGGATGTTATCACGAAGTACTTTTCGATGACGCTTGGCACCTCCCTTTCCTAATCCTTTTCCACCTTTTCCTCGTCCAGACATGATAATAGTAAGAGTAGTAATGATTATGTTCACTTATTCTACGATATATATATCAATAAACGGTAGTCTATGAAGGTATTAATTATTATACTTCATTTTGGATATTATTTGTTAAGAATACAGATCGGTTTGTATTACTACACAATGACAGATGTTCTAATGGAAAATTCCATTGTGCATTAGTTAAATCACCGTTAAATTTGTATAAATGCGCGATATAATCACTATTTTACTCGAAGCCTATTGGTTGATCATTCCACGTTAAAGTAAATATAAGTCGAAGCATCGACGCCATTAATTCATACATTAATATTATTTCAACATGGTGTTCCCTTCCGCAGCTAAAGGTTCAAAGAAAACTGTCCAGAAGTCTACCAAGACTGCTAAAACTGGAGATAAGAAACGTCACAAGAAAAGGAAGGAGTCTTACGGTATCTACATTTACAAAGTATTGAAACAAGTACATCCCGATACTGGAGTTTCAAGCAAAGCTATGAGCATTATGAATTCTTTTGTCAATGATTTATTCGAACGTATTGCTAACGAAGCTTCTCGTTTAACAAAGTACAACAAAAAATCGACTATTTCGAGCCGTGAAATTCAAACTGCTGTTCGTCTTTTACTTCCAGGAGAATTAGCTAAACATGCTGTAAGTGAAGGTACCAAAGCCGTTACTAAATACACCAGTTCTAAATAATTTCTCAAACCCACCAACAATAATTATTGTTACCACCGGTCCTTTTTAGGACCACCCACTATTAATAAGTTTATTCAATTTATTATATATTGTAATTATATAATTATTGTACTGTATAACTATTGTTAAATATTTATTAAAATGTTTCATATAATTGATCTACATTTTATGTAGTATATTATTTGAGAATATCGTAGAAAATATATTATCTTTCTAAGGTGATTACCAACCTTGGCAGTACTCGGAATTTGCGTACATAGTAGGATGTGTGTTTTTTAAGATAATGATTGACGTGTGATTGCATATTCTAGATGCAGACACACAAATTGATTATATAACCAAAGTAATATTTATATAAGGAATTAAATCTACTAATTTATTTAATTAATTATGTATATATAAATACATTGCCTATACATAGATACTATAGTATAATTATATATAATACTAATATATATATATATATATAAATATTTATTAGTATATATAAATACATTACCTATACATAGATACTACAGACTATAGTCTATAGTATAATTATATATAATACTAGATATATATATATATATATATATATTATATATATATAAATAATTATTATAATAAAGTATATATAAATACATTACATATACATAGATACTATAGTATAATTATATATAATACTAGATATATATAATATATTATATATATATATATATATATATATATAAACTATAGAAATATATCCTGACATACATTACATTCAATTTAAATTGATTTTATATTATACAAATTAATTTATAATTAGCTTCGATTGATTTAATAATTTAATTTAGTTTTTTTTACAAACTATAAAAAAATATATTTATATAACCAATTAGTAAATATATCACATCTCTTGTATATATAACCACGCCTATATACGCCTATTTATAAATTACAACGTAAATTCACCTAATTAGAATAATAACACTGCCACGGTTGGTAGTAACCTTTCTAAACATGAATAATAAGATGTTGGGATGTACTAAAATCTAGTTGTAATTTTATAATATTTATTTGTATAATTTAATAGTGTAATTAAATGTTAAAAATAATAATGTATTTATAGTAACATTTTAGGTTTTAAAGATTATTATAAAATTGTTGTTGCCCAGTTGTAATTTGATAACAATGTATAATACATATATATGTTAAACATAATTTGTCACTTTTATACTATATATATATATAATATTATAGTAGCCAGTAGTAAAAAAAATAATTTTGAATGTATTTAAATTACAACTGGATTAATAATATCCGAAAAACTTCCAAGTTGTACTGCATTTTGTGAAAATATTTACAAAAATATATTTAAACATAATATTTTACTATAAGGCATTTTTTAGAAACTTAATAAATAATCATTAATATTATACTATATATTATATATATATAGTATCAAATTATATTTAACATATATAAATATGTATGATGCATTGTTATAAAATTACAACTGGGCAACACAAATCTAATAACAATCTTTATAACCTAAAATGTTACTATAAATACATTACTATATTAAACATTAAATATCACTTATTGATTATAATATATTATATATAGAGTATTAAATTAAGTATATTATATAAAAATAAATATTATAAAATTACAACTGGGTTTTAGTACATTCCTAATATGTGTTTATTCAATATAGAAATTAAACAGGTTACTGGGCGAGTTGTGAACTGTAGTCAACATTTGAGGCGGGCGACGAGCTCAGCAATTTCTAGATTATATGTTTATATTCACACATCAATGCATATACTGTATGATACAGCTAATAGATGATATGTAGATAGATAATAGAAAGTATACACATAAAAATGTATTATATATATTATATTACACTGATAGTGTATCTATGCATTATATAGTATTATCATTCATTTTATTTTATTCCATCATGAATATATTCACATACATGGACCTTGATCAACATTCCCTAACATGTGTGTACATTAATTCATATGCTGATATATAGAATATATACAAATAAATAATATATATAGTATAGTGTTCATCTAACATATAATATACGGTGATAATATATGTGTAGATATTATTTAAATGTCTAAAGATTCTAATTTAATCAATGTAAAAACGAGGATATCGTATATATACGAATAAATAAACAGATATTCAATAAATATATATGCTTGCATATTCATAATATTATAGTACATATGTTATATCATTCATTTAACATATAGAGATTATTTAAATATTCAAATTTAATAAAAATATATATATATATTTACGCATCAGTATTATTGGTTGTTCGATTAATTTTGTTTGGAATTATTTTTCTGTTTTTCTAACTGCATTACATACCACAGTGAGCCTCTTATGATTAGTACACATGCATGTGTTAGTGTATTTAATATTATATGCCTAGTTTAGTTGAAACTCATAAAAATCTACCTATAAGTATATTAGTTTGAATATTAATTATATGAATCGTATAAATTTAAATAACATAAGTAAACAATATACTATAATAATAAATATTCAATTTATATACTTATTGAATAACTATATATTTATAAGTATACAATATCTCAGTATTTGTATTGAATACATTTTAAATAATATATATATATATATATATATATATAGGTATCACTGTATAATATTTGAATGATATAATATATATTAGTATATATCTGTATATTATATATATATATATATCTGAATACGCATTACAATCATTTACATGTTTTAATATTTACATATCCAAATATTTAGCCACACCCAAAATAAATAGGAAAATTATCGCAGCGGTTACCTTCGATATGATACTATCATATAAGTTATTTTGTTGTATCTCAACTTAAACAATACTATGCATGTAGCATTAAAGGGCGCTAATGATATAGAAATAAATGGTAAATAACTATTGTTAAATATTGTGTATGAATCTCTGTATGTGTGTTTATATTACTGTATAATCAATGAGTATAACAAATCAGGGTTGGCCCGATTTAAATCAAGTGATTTAAATCATGATTTATATCAATATTTAAATCGATTTAAATCACTCAATAAAAATCATGATTTAAATCAAAAATTAATAAATAGTAAATCATGATTTATATCATGATTTATATCACAATTTAAATCACTCAATAAAAATCATGATTTAAATCAAAATTTAATAAATAGTAATAAAATATCTAAATATAATTTAATATAGTAATATTGCATGTATTTCAAAGGGTTTAGAAATTATAACTTGAAGTAATTATGTAAAATTACATAAAATGTCATCATCATATATAATTTTTTCATATTATATTGAATTACATTTTTATATATTTTTGAGTGAAGAAAATGTATAAATTGTTTTCTTTGATATTGAATTAAAAATTCATTTCAATTCAACTTCAAATATCATTCAATTATTATATTGTTACAATAATTGTATAAATTATATACAATTCAATACACTTCAAAACAATTTATACATATTTTTCACTCAAAAATAAATATAAAATTTATAAAAAATTAATTCAATATAATATGAAAAAGCTATATGTTTATTAGTAATGAGATTTTATGTAATGTTAGAACTGATTATAATTCAATTAAACATCAAAGAACGAAATTTATTAATTTGAATTAATTATATACATTTCCTCATTCAAAAATAATAATAAATATATAAATATAAATAATATTTACACATATTATGTTTTTAAAATAGTTAGTTCATTTATTAAAACATAATCATTGAGTAAACACCTATTATATTTTTAAAAATGTCTGGACGAAAACAGGATTCTATATGGATAAATTATAATCGGTCTTTAGCCAACAATGGTAGTAAAGCCACTTGTAAAATATGCGGGAAAACAATGCAAGGAATTGGTGTTCTCGTATAAATATTATAACTAATAAATGATTCTACATAACATTTTTTTATTTATTTAATTATATATATTTATAAAGGACAATATATATATATATATATCCTTTATAACATTCAAAAAATAGTTTAAAAAAAAAATTATTATTTCAAAAAAATCAAATAAATCGATATAAATCAAAAAAATCCGATTTAAATCAAAAAAATCCGATTTTAATCCAACCCTGTTAAACAAATATAATATTAGTATATTTGTGTAATAATAGTATATTTACTAGCAACCCACATATAATTAAACTATATGAATTATTGCATACAATTGTCTGTAATCCTTATTATAGTTAAAACATTTCATGATTATAAATATGTTTAATTTAAAGATAAGATATATTTTATAATGTATAAAGATGCGATAATAATATAAATTATACTTGATAAAGAAATAAATTATTTGTCTGAAGAATCATATTAATTTATATATATTTCAATTGCATTCATGAAACAATTATATCATAAATAATATTAAAAAGTAAATTCTCTATTTTTAGAGAAATGTGTATTGAATTAATCATCATATATACTATATATAGATTTTGTTATTAAAAATAGCAATACCTCAACAAATGTTTGGCTCTAAATAGCATAAATTTGTAACATAATTATACATCTAAATGAGATATTAATTAACTATCATTTATATATTAAATACATCAAATTGAATAAACATGTTAAATGTGGGTGGTCCTAAAAAGGACCGATTGGTGTGAGGAGAAGTTGACAGATTAAGCAGATTTACCAGTTTTCTTTGGTAAGAGAACGGCTTGGATATTAGGTAATACTCCACCTTGAGCGATAGTAACACCGGCAAGTAATTTGTTTAATTCTTCATCATTACGGATGGCCAACTGAAGATGACGTGGGATAATTCTGGATTTCTTGTTATCACGGGCAGCATTTCCAGCTAACTCGAGAATTTCAGCTGCTAAATATTCCATAACAGCAGCTAAATATACTGGTGCACCAGCACCTACTCTTTTAGCGTAGTTACCTCTTCGTAAATGACGATGAATACGACCTACTGGGAATTGTAGACCGGCTCTGGAAGATCTAGTCTTAGACTTGATTCCCTTGGCTTTACCTCCTTTTCCTCGTCCAGACATGATGATAATAAGATATAGATTGAGCGTTCAAAATATAAGAATGAATATACTAATCAATTTCACATCTTATATAGGCTTTGTCGTGGAATAGACTACATCAACGAAATTTGATTGGTTAGTTATTATTAGCCAATACAAAGAGAATAAATAAGCCAATCATTATTGAGCTGTTAACATTGTTCTCTGTGTTTCATTTTATTTTAAATTATATATTTGTTTGAGAATCCAACCAATCAGCGATTTATTCACGTTTAATAACACGCAAAACACTATATAAGCTGCTGATTTTCTCTAAAATCATTCATTATCATTTTTCCATAATGGCACGTACAAAGCAAACTGCTCGTAAATCTACCGGAGGTAAAGCTCCCCGTAAACAATTGGCTACCAAGGCTGCTCGTAAGAGTGCTCCTGCTACTGGTGGAGTTAAGAAACCTCATAGATACCGACCCGGTACCGTTGCTCTTCGTGAGATCCGTCGTTACCAAAAATCTACTGAATTACTTATCCGTAAGTTACCTTTCCAACGTTTAGTACGTGAAATCGCTCAAGATTTTAAAACTGATCTACGTTTCCAAAGTTCCGCTATTATGGCTCTTCAAGAGGCTAGTGAAGCTTACTTAGTAGGTCTCTTCGAGGATACTAACTTGTGCGCCATTCATGCCAAGCGTGTTACTATCATGCCTAAAGATATTCAACTTGCTCGCCGTATTCGTGGTGAACGTGCTTAATTCTGTTCTGATCTTCCTTACCAATCCTACCAATCGGCCCTTTTTAGGGCCACCCAATTTTAAATAAGTTTATTCAATTTATTATATAATCATTATAATAATTATAATTCTAATAATGAGAATAATTCTTTTATATAAATAGTTTTTATAGATATTTTACTTAAAATATAGTGTATTATATGCTGTAATAACATGATAATATATATATATGTATTTTTATCGGATAATCTCCTAATAAGGATTATAGTATTAAGCTATATGATAATATATATGCATTTAATATAGATATATTATTAAAATAGTATAATTATATGTATTACAATATTTCGTTTAAAGCAATATAATTATTAAATAATAACAACTTGATCCATATATGATATAATTTATTTTTCGAATACAGAATTATATATAATCATGTTAATAGATGTTTTACAAATACATACATATATTAAAATTATATCATATAAATTACAAATTTATATTTAGAGCATTACAACTATATATTGTATACGGTTCAAAATATAATGCTTAGTATTATCAAAGACTTCTAATGAAATATATAACACGAAATCATTTAATTCGATATTTTATACAAAAACATAATGAATTAATTTGAGGAACTATGTAATGTTTATAATGTAAATTTGTATCAAACTGTACACTTTTAAAATGTAAAATAATGTTTTTAATTATTATTGATATGATGAAAGTTGTCATTGTTAAAATAGGATATGTTGGTTTTTAATGCTATAAATATATATGTGGCCAGTAAAATCTAATTTATATTGCATGTAATGGAAGCTGAACCTAAATCTATTTCAGTGATTCGATACTTTGGGATGTAATGCTGCCTAAAAAAACAGAAAAACAAAATAAAACTTACCAATAATATCAATCCGTAAATATATACGAGATAGTATAACCCCTTACTTACACGATTATATATGTTCTAAATATGAAGTATATATATATATGTATATAATATTTCTATAATGAAAATATATTAAATAGATTTTGAATCAATATATCAATATATATATATTATAAACATTAATATTAATTTAATAATATTATTAAATTTTAATATACATATATATATAAATAGTGAAATAAAATTTTAATTATGTAACCAGAATTATAATTAAATTGTAAACACATCAAATGTATTTTAATATTAGTTTTATAATTATATTCTATAAATAATATTCCGATATCATTATTCTATGATTGTAAGTGGAGCTTATTTGTTAAAATCTCTAAATGTGACCAGTTTCAAGACATATTATGACTGGTATATTAAATATATAAGAAAAATCATATACAAAATCTATGATTTTTTATTAAAATTATATAAATATTTGTATTAAAACATTTATCACGTATGATATAAATATTCATTATACTATATATATATATATTATTTTTAATTTGTACGTGTGTAACGTTAAATGTTAATGGTAATTTAGGTTAATTATTTAATATAGAATATTATATTTTATAAATTTTATGATAAAATATACATTACATTATGTATTATTATCCGTAGTTAATATTATCCTATATTATCCTTAGTTAATAATTATAATATTTAAATACTAATTAAATGTATTTATATAATTACCTATATATTAAATACTAAATATTAAGTGTATACTATATACCATATAATATTATATATAAACATGATATTTTTAATATTGATGCTATTGTAAAGAGTTGTTCAAATGAGCAATCTATTCATGCAATTGTAAAAATACAGAATTTTACGATATCAAAATTCCCTAGCTGTATACATTTTAGGGTGTTCACATGAGCATTGCATTTATGCAACGATCGCAGAAAAAAACACATACATATTTTGAACTTATAAACTATGATCTATAACTACATGTGTTCTATACATGACCAGTGGTCATGTATAAAATAAATAATAAATATTTGATTTAAATTAATGTAATTTTGTCATTTTATAAAATAATATTTTAAATTATAAATGTTTAAATATTTAGGAAATAGATTAATAAGTTATAAGCTTGGTAAGAATAGGTGGCCCTGAGAAGGGCCGATTTGTAAAATATTTCATAAAAAGTGAAATTATTTCATAATATATTATTAATTCATTATTAATTTATTTTAAAATATAGTTTTCTCTAAAATAATATAATACGCAGTGTAATTTATATATTTCATATCAGTAAAGTAATTAATTACCAATATTTAGTCAAATATTCAAGTAATATTTTGTAGATTAAATACACCATAATATGATAGAAGTTGTATCAATATCTGATTCCGAGTCTTTTGATAGTGATGATCCTGGATTCTTATGTAGAGACGAGATATTTCATCCATATTTATGTATTCATCAAATTATTGATTGCTTATTGCATTAGTATAAATCTATATAGATACTAGATTAGCTTTTTACATTAATATTATTATTAATAATAGTATATAATTTATATAATTGTAATACATTTACCTGTGTATAATAGAATAAACCATCGCTGATCTCGTAAACTATGTCAGTTGTGTTATCTTCACATAATCGAGTATGCACCGTTCATATAAGGGGAGAAATTTTGTGATAGCGGCAAGGCTAAATACGTAGTCACTTTAGCAGTGATTCATCATGAACATTGTATAACTATTTAACGTTATTGTCGGACTTCACAATATTAGATAATATGTACGCTGAACAACTGTTGGAATGGGTGGTTGATATAGAATATGTCTAAACAATAGTAGAGTTTGGCTAGAACATAATTATTTGGAATATATTCTAAGTCAAATTCTAATCAGAATCTGAAAACACCATCGGGTCTAATATTTGATTTATATTTAGTAATTTAATGTAATATCTAGAAATATTATTTAGACATACATTACTGATTATGATCATTTATGAATTCATGTTGATAATTGCTGAAGCTATCATGTGATGCACCTTCAGACACTAATATAATACTGTTTCTTCATATCGATGCATTGATTTGTAATTTATATATAAATCTATAAATTGTAATCTACAAATCCGGTAAACTATAAATCTATATATGATATAAATCATTATTGCGCCACGACGTACATTTATTGATAATGTTATGTTCGCATTTTACTTTTGATTAACAACTCATATCAACTTGTAATATGATATTAATGAATATTTGTAACATAATGTAACATTAACATTAAACATTAAATGTTACTATTTTAGTCTTTATGATCGCGAATATACATTAATAATGTTATTTTATTTGGTATGATAAATATGCATAATAATATACTATTGTGTTTAGTAATAGATACGAGTGATTTGAAAAAATGTTTATCAATTATTCTACTGATATTAATTAATATACAAACTTACGTTGGTAAAAAAATATCAACGAATTTTTATAATAATTATAAAATAAATATTATATTTAATATGTAACATATTAACTATGATAATATTACTAAAATTATAAATTATTTAATAAATATATAGAATATATTATAAATGGTATTATACATTATAATATAATGTACATTATAAAGTTTAAATAATTCAAATTTGGCATAAAGTTTATGATAAATTGTCAATAAAAAACATACCGTACTGTACTTTAGTCACATTTAATCTAATTTAATTTAATATGAAATATAGTATATTAATAAGATAAGAAATAACACATTATTCATTAGCTATAGATTAACATATTACTACGTTTATTTTGTATTTTTATAATACAAATATATGTAAATAAAAATGGGCGATAATTAATATAAAATTCAAGGATATATATTTATTTTTATTTTATTAATAACATTCCAATGATAGGTGGCGATATATAAATATTACCTACAATATTTTATTATTTGAAATACTTTTACAATTATAAATAAATATAATTTAATAACAATTATAGTTCACTCAATTATAATATATATTACTATAACATATTATATATGATTTATAGAATGTATATAATTTAACAACTATACCGTAAAAATTAATTTCAATTTTATTTAATCGCTCAATATTTAAGCATTTAATATATTAATTTTAATAAAATCCAACAAATTTAATTTCTACTATATTATTAAATAATAAATAATACCTTATTTATATATTAACTATATTAAACTAATATTTAAATCTTTATTAATTTCTTATTTATATTTTACAAAATATTTAAATATTATATAATGTGAATTAAATGTTCAAATTAATTATATCAAGCATATTAAAGTTGCCACTATCATAGTGACTATGATAATGTTCATGTTTAATTTGCCCGGCAAACAATTTATCGACGCTTTTGGACGCTTTGATTCCGAATCGATATATTCGTCGCTTTATCGACGCTTTTGGGCGCTTCAGTTCCGAATCGTATTGAATTCGTCGCAAATTCGACGCTTTTGGGCGCAACAGCGTCCAACGTACAATAGAACTATTCGACTCTTTTGGGCGCAAATTGTCATCAAAGCGACGAATTAATTCCGGAACTTTTAGGCGCATGGCGTCCAAAAGCGTAGAATATATTGTTTGATGGGTGGGCTTGTGGAATATGTACATAATATTAATAATAATTTAAAAAATATTAAAACAAATGAATATTATGCGTATGCGGATATATAGAATATATACAAATAAATACTAATTTATAGTATATTGTTCATTTAACATATATTACCCAATGGTATTTAATCCGCACAAGCTATATTTGATATATTAAATTTGATTGTGCAACAACTAATATATATAGGGAATAATATTATATATCAGATATATAATATAATATAGTTTATACATATTTATTTGTAGCATGACTTATGTACTATATGAGGTATTAATGCATTATTAATACCGTAATATATAGCGGAAAATGTATATTAGTTGTATCATAATGATAATCACAAGTTTTAAATATAAATTATAAGATATATGGAAAAATATATTAGTAAATCATATCATAATAATTATATACAGATAATATGTAATATATGTCGAATTTTAATTTTCAATGTGCGGATTATATTCAGGTACAATTTATTCATAATACGAGGATATCGTATACGAATAAATAAACAGAAATTCAATAAGTATATAAGCTTGAATATTCATTACATGATAGTACATATGTTATATCGTTCATATAATATATTATGATACATATAGAAATTATATATTATGTCTAAATTCTCAAATTTAATAAATATATATATATATATTTATGGATCAATATTTTGAGTTTGTTCGATTAATTTGGTTTGGAATTATTTTTCTGGTTTTGTTTAGTTGAATTATAAACCGAAGTGAGCCTATAAAATATGATACTTTATTGCACGTGTTTTATAGTATTCATATTATGTGCCTAGTTTAGTTCAAATTCATAAAATCAAATGTTCTATTTCAAATAAGTTAAATAAACTAAATAGTTTAATTTAAAATAAATGTCTCACTTTAGGCTACTCGAATATATTATATAATTATATATTATTACTCACATTAAAATATTAGAGCTGAAAATGATTGATCAAATATAAAAATAAAGGTTTTATAACACGACCTATTTTTGAGAATAAATAATTATAAGAAATAATCTCTAAAAATACTACATAAATACGTTTATTTTACAGAATTATTATTTTTTTTATCTAATAAAATATTTTGGATTACTATTACTATCATAATTATATATATATATATATATATATATATATATAATATATATATATATATATATATATATATATATATTATATATATATATATCATATTGTGGATTACTATAATATACATATCAATTTTTGATTACTATAAAATATATATAATATACATATCATATTCTGGATTATTATCATAACTATGTATAATATACATATACATACATCATATACATATAATATTTGTATAATTAACATACAAACACATATACTATACTCTTTTTATTCAAATAAGCTCTATATTTTAATAAAAAATATATGTCATTTTCAAACTTGATTTACTCAGAATAATTATTTTAGCATAATTTTATTCTTAAAAAATTCAATAACTATATAAATAATACTCAAATATTGGTAACATTTTCATAATATATTAGTTAATATGTGTTTATTGACTTAATAGATGATCATACAATTATTTGTATTATTTCATATATAAAATATAATTTAAAAAAAAATAAAAAGTAAACTAAATTTTTACCATTCTTTAATGATGAGTTGTATTTCTAAAAATAGTTCTCCGTTCAATATGCATTTGATATACCCCTTCAATATACAGAATTGTAATATCTTAAGAATTTTTAAACTTAATGACAATTAAAAAAATATAAAAATCCCTATCTTTTTAATTTAATTTTCAAAAAATTTCAAAACAAACGTAACCCCCTTAAACATATTATTTATATTTTAATATGACAATATATATGTATTATAAGATAATAAATGAGAAACTTGTTAAAAATGGATGGCTCTGAAAAGAGCCGATTTGTATAATATTTAAGCATTCATTGTTTTAGGATACTACCTTTTTATTTTTCTTTGATAGCCTTTGTAACGTATCATTATTAACAGTAGTTTTCTCTTCGCTGCCGAACATCATAAAGAAAGGTGTACAACCAGTGTCTGCATGTGGCATTACGTTATAAGTATGTATTAGCTTCTTGTGATGTTCACTTACTCTTATCATTCTGATTCAAAGTTCTTAATGTTTTCATGTCCTTGTGGTCATACTTTGCTTAATCCCAAATAAATTACATAATTATGCCACTACTTCCACCTGGAAAGTTCACCCCTGATCATGTGTATCTTATTTAGTTTCCTATAATTAATACATTCATTCATGATGACTTTTACTACTGTTACCACTAGTTTATTTCTAAGTAGAACCTCTTTAGTAAACTGTGTACAGATATCAGTGATAACTAACACACTATCCCTACTTACAGATGACTCATCATGACTAATGAAGTCTAGCAACACTTCTGTTTATAATGGCAATACATGTATGATATATATGTAGTCAATTTATGGCTACTTTTTGGAAAAATATTATAATTAATTAATTATGAAAAAGAATTAAATTTTATATAATTTAGATTAAATATTAATACAAAATGTTCATCCAAAAAATACAAGTTTATGTTTTTAATAAGATTGTTTTAGAATTTAAAAAAAAATGTAATTATTATAAAAGTAGATACATTTTTAAAACACGCTATTCCATATACTTTACATGTAGTGTGATAAATAGTATCACCTCCTCTTAATTATATATAGAAAACTTCATTTATAAAATTAATATTAATATTAAAATAACGATATCTATTCTATATCATATAATACATTAGTTAGGTATATTAATATATAATAAATATCTGCTAATGATTTTAGTATCTACAATTATCAATATATTTTTAATGTAAAAATTATATATGAAATAAATTAATTAGCTTAAAAAAAAATATAAATTAAAAATTAAAAATACAGTGAAAATACAAATTGTGGATCATTTTATTTATTCACCCGAAATAAACTGATAATATACAAATTATATTTGTACTAATATTGACTAATAGACTAATATAAAGTTAAAAAAACAAATACCTTATATTATACCATGAATGTTGATTAATTTAATAATCAATCTGTAAGCTTGTATATATTTAAATACCCTAATAAGGGCGTATTGCTTCACATGTAAATAGTTAATTAGACTAACTTATTTAACTATAAACATTAATAATGAAAACTATAAAATAAGAATATCATTTAAAGAATTCATTATTGAAATATTAAATTTTAATCTTAATTATTATATGTATTTTAAAATATATTTTATTTATATTTATGAGGTCAAAGTTAAATGAAATATTATCTTAGTATACTATACATATATATATATATAGTAATTATTGTGATATATATTACAATTGCTATTAATGAAGTTAGATAATGCTACTTTAGTTTAATGAATTACGAGAATAAGTTTTCAATTAAAAAGTAATTAATTATATAAATAATATTTGTATACTATTTATTTATATAGATACAATTATATTTGTAAATTATCTATATTATAAAAAATAAATAAAACAGCCTTTATATAATTTATTAATGATATAAATTTATAGATTACAAATATATCATAAATAGATAATTAAATTCTATATGCAAATTTATAAAACTTGTTATAATCACCTAGAGTTTAAGAAAATGTCCTCAAGATAATCTATCATGTGAT
Source organism: Osedax fenrisi (assembly GCA_964019155.1). Taxonomy (NCBI): domain Eukaryota; kingdom Metazoa; phylum Annelida; class Polychaeta; order Sabellida; family Siboglinidae; genus Osedax; species Osedax fenrisi. Next base: position 36,508,587 of record OZ025242.1, read on the forward strand.
AGATCAGCAGTAGATGAACACATCAGTTTCTATACCACTAGTTTATTTCTAAGTAGAACCTCTTTAGTAAACTGTGTACAGATATCAGTGATAACTAACACACTATCCCTACTTACAGATGACTCATCATGACTAATGAAGTCTAGCAACACTTCTGTTTATAATGGCAATACATGTATGATATATATGTAGTCAATTTATGGCTACTTTTTGGAAAAATATTAAAATTAATTAATTATGAAAAAGAATTAAATTTTATATAATTTAGATTAAATATTAATACAAAATGTTCATCCAAAAAATACAAGTTTATGTTTTTAATAAGATTGTTTTAGAATTTAAAAAAAAATGTAATTATTATAAAAGTAGATACATTTTTAAAACACGCTATTCCATATACTTTACATGTAGTGTGATAAATAGTATCACCTCCTCTTAATTATATATAGAAAACTTCATTTATAAAATTAATATTAATATTAAAATAACGATATCTATTCTATATCATATAATACATTAGTTAGGTATATTAATATATAATAAATATCTGCTAATGATTTTAGTATCTACAATTATCAATATATTTTTAATGTAAAAATTATATATGAAATAAATTAATTAGCTTAAAAAAAAATATAAATTAAAAATTAAAAATACAGTGAAAATACAAATTGTGGATTATTTTATTTATTCACCCGAAATAAACTGATAATATACAAATTATATTTCTCTTATTCTTATAAATTGTATGTTAAAATATACATTACTTTTTATGTATAATTATCCTAATAGTTAATAATTAAATATATTTATATAATTACCTATATATTAAGTTTACCCTATAATATTATATATATAAAAATGATATTGTTCATATTAATGCTATTGTAAAGAGAGAGCTGTTCAATGAGCTCTCTATTCATGTCATTTCTAGAAACATTATTTAGACATACATTACTGATTATACTAATTTATGAATTCATGTTGATAACTGTCTAACACCTGTTTACTCATTTCAATGAATGGATTTTTATTTTATCTATAAATTACTTTGAATTACTAAATTCGATTTCATGCATCAAGTATCACTTATTTAAATAAACTACAAAATATTAAAAATATACTTATATTGTTGCATATTTAATTTACTGAATAAAAAAATACACTACTGTATAATTTATACTATTATAGTAACTATAGTATAACAATAATTGTGTATTATTACACCTCATAGGGTATTTTTAAAAGTATATTCACATTTCAAATAAAATATTAAGATATTTACAATGTTATATTATTAATTAATGTATAGTATTAATAATTTAATTTTATGAATAAATAATAAATATTTAGCAAAATTATATGAATTCTTATAATATATTTAATTTAGTCAAATTAATTAAGATTAATTAGTATACATACATTACTTAAGTTACAAAATTATATTTAAATAAATTTGGTTTTTAGGAATAAACAGGTTTATTTTGAGTGGCCCTAAAAAGGGCCGATTGGTATAGAAGATCAGAATAGAATTAAGCACGTTCACCACGAATACGGCGAGCAAGTTGAATATCTTTAGGCATGATAGTAACACGCTTGGCATGAATGGCGCACAAGTTAGTATCTTCGAAGAGACCTACTAAGTAAGCTTCACTAGCCTCTTGAAGAGCCATAATAGCGGAACTTTGGAAACGTAAGTCAGTTTTAAAATCTTGAGCGATTTCACGTACTAAACGTTGGAAAGGTAACTTACGGATAAGTAATTCAGTGGATTTTTGGTAACGACGGATCTCTCGAAGAGCAACGGTACCGGGTCGGTATCTATGAGGTTTCTTAACTCCACCAGTAGCAGGAGCACTCTTGCGAGCAGCCTTGGTAGCCAATTGTTTACGAGGAGCTTTACCTCCGGTAGATTTACGAGCAGTTTGCTTTGTACGTGCCATTATGGAAAAATGATAATGAATGAATTTTAGAGAAAAACAGCAGCTTATATAGTGATTTGCGTGTTATTAAACGTGAATAAATCGCTGATTGGTTGGATTCTCAAACAAATATATAATTTAAAATAAAATGAAACACAGAGAACAATGTTAACAGCTCAATAATGATTGGCTTATTTATTCTCTTTGTATTGGCTAATAATAACTGACCAATTAAATTTCGTTGACGTAGTCTATTCCACGATAAAGCCTATATAAGATGCGAAATTGATTAGTATATTTATTCTTATATTTTGAACGATCAATCTATATCTTATTATCATCATGTCTGGACGAGGAAAAGGAGGTAAAGCCAAGGGAATCAAGTCTAAGACTAGATCTTCCAGAGCCGGTCTACAATTCCCAGTAGGTCGTATTCATCGTCATTTACGAAGAGGTAACTACGCTAAAAGAGTAGGTGCTGGTGCACCAGTATATTTAGCTGCTGTTATGGAATATTTGGCAGCTGAAATTCTCGAGTTAGCTGGAAATGCTGCCCGTGATAACAAGAAATCCAGAATTATCCCACGTCATCTTCAGTTGGCCATCCGTAATGATGAAGAATTAAACAAATTACTTGCCGGTGTTACTATCGCTCAAGGTGGTGTATTACCTAATATTCAAGCCGTTCTTTTACCCAAGAAAACTGGTAAATCTGCTTAATCTTAAATTAAATCTGCACTTTTTTTTTACAGATTATTTTATCTGTCCAATCGGTCCTTTTTAGGACCACCCACTTTTAACATGTTTATTCAAATTAATTTATTAATATATATCTAACTTCTTAATACAAATATATTCTCATTTATATAACCATATATTAATTTATTAATATATATCTATAACTTTTTAAATCCAACTATATTTACATGTTCTCGTTTATATAACCATATATTAGGTATATTAATTTATATATACCATAACTTTAGGTCATCGTTTGATGTAATTTACTGTTGATAATTGTAGAATTATTTGAAACAAATATATACATTTATTTTATTAAGTTAATAATGTATCCCATTTATTTAGGGATGTAATACAACCTAGTTGTAATTTTATAATACTTATTTGTATATAATATACTTATTGTAATACTTTGATACTATATATTATGTTTGATATACTATTAGTTTATATTTTATAATCAATAAGCAATATTAAATGTTTAAAATAGTAATGTATTCATAGTAACATTTTATATTTTAATGATTGTTATTATAATTATGATCAATTTGAGTGACAAATAATGTCCTTTGATGGACATTCCATTTATTAAGTACACCTGTAATACTAAATGGTAACAAGTTGTTAATAACAACCGTATATACAGCATCCACCGTCATTTCGTATACCACAAAATCATCAGGTAGTCCATATAAAAAGTACAAAAGTAAGAATACATATTTTATTTATTTTGTGATATAATTATAATTTATAATATAGTTTAATGCTCACAAGAATGGTTTTTATTTATTAATTTATATAATATATATTAAATGATAAATCGTTTAGTATTACACGGAATGTCCATAGAATTTTAAATTACATTGGTTGCACTCGGATTGACTTCATTACAGCTTACTACATTGATCCAATAATTTATCATTTATATTTAAAATATTATAACCAATATATATATATATATATATATTATCTTGTAAAAGAACCAAACTGTACATATTAAATTATGTATCTAACTGTATATTTAGTTTATTTAAATGTATTAATAATATTAGTAGCAATAATTTATTAATATAAATAATTGTATATAACTATTACCTAGTTAGCAGTCTCTCACATAAAAATGTAGTTCTGGTTGAAATTAATATTTTATATTATACAAATAAATAAATATATAAAGAATATAGATATTTACATCGGTTTGTATGCAAATTAATCACAACATGTATAACATAAGAAATATAAGGCTAGATAGCTATATTTTTTAATACTAATTTATATATTATTTATTAGGCTCAATCGGTATGTAATGCATGCATCTAATAGCTGCAGCTAATAAAACCTTAAACAAAATATATCAAAACCAAACTAAACTGATATATATATATATATATATGAGTATTGTTCATTGTAAACTATGTCTCATAGCATATAATGTTAAAAAGTTATTATCTACACTATTACATTTAATTAATGTTAACTTTAACGTTATAATATTATGTAATAGCATTTAATAATGTATATACATATATAGACTATTGTGAATTTGAATTCATTGGTATTGATAAATATAAGTTATCTCATGCACTGCAATGTAAATGTTGCTAAGGGGCCCGCCTCATAAATCGCATGTTATACGTTGTTGTTGATACTTCGTAGATCCACTATTCACATCTATGTTCTATCATATAACTTATATGATACCAAAGCCCTTGGGACACCAAAGGGCTTTAATGATACTGTGAGTTGATTTATATTCTCCACGTAGATCTTGAAGGATTAAATAACAATTGAATCTGATTAATATATATATATATTAATAGACTATGTAGGAATACTACAATTATTTTATTCAGAAATATTATTGCAATCACAAATTACTCTACATATTAAATTACATTTGTGATATATACAAGTTATCATCATGAATTTAATGTATTAACTTAATACTATTTATCAAATTTAGTTTAACTTTAGTTAACCTATTTTATAATACATTTTGTTTTCTAGATTAAATTTAACTATATAAAAGTATTCACATTATGATAATGATTATGTAGAATATTAATATATTTCTTTATTATTTTCTACCTATCTAATTCTCTAACTAAATGTCAAACTTAAATTTGAGATTATAATTATATTACATAAATAAAATAGCAATAAATATGTTACATAATAGTAAAAGTAAGAAAATTATCCTTAATAACATCCGTGCATTAACATAACCATATTAGAATATAAATACATATTTATAAAATTATTATGAAAATAATTATAAACAGATTAATTCTCATTAGTATAAATACAAATAATTACTTAGTTATTACTAAAAATACTATTGAATTGTTATTGATACTATTGAACTATTTTTGTTTATCAAATAAATAATATTTCATACTCTTATTTTAGACTCTATAGACTCAAAAGTCTTAGAGTGACTCTACTAAAAAAACAAATATTTACAATTACTATAGCATATTTATATACTACAATTTTGAGATATATATAATATTTTTACATACAATTTAAATAAATGTTCTAGTGTTATAGAATTATTACTGGTAATATATGCCATAGTAATTAATAATATTTCTACTATCCATATAATATGGAGAGTAGAAATATTATTAATTACTTTACAATCTGAAATTTAATCTCCATTTAATTTATGTGAATATATCAAGACTTTATATAATATATTTAAGTAATATCCCCACAATTAATTAAATTAGTATGTAAATTTTATAAGAATAATTAAATTTATAACTACAAATATAAATTAAATTTAAAGGTTTAAAATTATTATTCATATTTTCATTCACTAGACCCTAGGGTCTATAATATATATAGAGCGACTACAATTATTACAAAAATATTCTTGTTGTAGCTACTAACAAATTATATGTTATAAATAATAGATTATGTAAAATAAAGAAAAATCTCAATGACCTAAATACAATTATTAAGAATATAATATATATTTGTATCTACTAGATGCTATAGTGTGGTTAACAAATATAAAATACATTTAAGTATTAAAATAAATATTCTTATTGTAGCTACCAACAATATATATTTTATAAATAATAGATTGCTATGTTATATCTATATATATTTAAAATAATTTTCCAAATTATTATCGCCCATATATGTTTACATCATGGATATTAGAGTGAAGTCATTCTAATGTCAATGATATACAAACAATTTTAAATTGTAATATAAACATAATATTTTTAAAGTATTTATCCTTTAGCACATGAATACGTTTTATTATCATATATGCAACATGTTATATTTAATTTGATAATAATAAAGACGACTAAGATAAATTATGTAATAATAATCAACTACATTACGGTTTACTTTAGTTAATAATTTATGGAAATAATTTAAATTTTAAATATTTTTTTAAATATTTGTAATGGTTGTGGTTCATAACCGGCGCCAAAAATCTATAACTAATAGTTTATTAGATATCTGAGCGCGCGCTTTCGGAATTGAGACTCCCGACTCTAGATATAGGCGTGTCATAATATATATACTCCGCCTATATATATACCAAGGACACGTATTTCCTTGTATATACTACGTGTACACGTAATATACTTATATATATCAAATAGTTTTCTAAGGTTCGCAAAATATTAGAGTATATTACGTGTACACGTAGTAAATACAAGGACATACGTGTCCTTGGTATATATATAGGCGGAGTATATATATTATGACACGCCTATATCTAGAGTCGGGAGTCACAATTCCGAAAGCGCGCGCTCCGATATCTAATAAACTATTAGTCATATATTTTTGGCGCCGGTTATGAACGTGTTCCTTTGTAATACATTAACATATTTTAAATAATTTATACATTATATGGATCGACGGACATCGATGTCCGTCAATCGTAAAGTTAATCTGATATTCTATACTATGGATATCGATGTACGTCGATCATTAAGTTCAGGGAGTTACTAAAACCCAGTTGTAATCCAGTTGTAATTTTATAATACGTATTTTGTATATAATATAATTACTTTAATACTTTGATACTATATATATATAATATTAAGTATATTATAATCAATAAGTGATATTAAAATAAGTGTATTATACATAAATCAGTAGTAAATTACTACTAGTAATTTATCCAGTTTTATTAATATATAAGTCATTTTTTTTAGAAATTTATAAAATAATTATATTAATACTATACTATATATTATATATACATAGTATCAAAGTGTTAAATTATGTTTAACATGTATTATGCATTGTTATAAAATTACAACTGGTTTACAACTAGGCAACAAATTTATAATAACAATCTTTAAAACCTAAAATTGTACTATAAATACATTACTATTTCGAACATTTAATATCACTTATTGATTATAATATACTTAATATTATATATATATAGTATCAAAGTATTAAAGTAATTATATTATATACAAAATAAGTATTATAAAATTACAACTGGGTTTTAGTAACTCCCTTAAGTTCACTTTATAGTATTGTATTATTATAATAAGTATATGTACAATTGTGCGACATTGTCACAATTATTGTGTGACGCATTGTTCACAATCATTCAATGATTCATTGTGACAATGTCACATTGAATGTGCGTCGATCGTGAAGTTAATCGTATATTCTAAAATACAATACAATCAAATAAAAATAACAATCGACATACATAGATTTCCGTCGAATTTGTCGTTGATCGTACAGTTCTGTTGATCCCATTATATTTCAAATATAGTACTTATAATCATTATAATAATGTATTATTATTATTATTATTATTATTATTATTATTGTTATTATTATTATTATTATTACTATTATTATTATTATAATAATTATAATAATTATACTATTATAATATTATAATTAATATACTCACTATTATACTGTACACATTTATTTAATAATAACTTGTCAGTAGCCCAAATATTGAAAATATATAATTTATTAAATTGGTTCCGAATGAAAACCGGCACAGATAATTTGTATATAAAAGTTGTGATAGTTAGTTGGGATGTGATGATCGCGAAAAATGCGAGTGGTATATACTATATAATATAGATACATTACAGATACATTACAGATATTTAGAATTGTGTAATATCTATTAACTTAACATTAAAAAGTACATATATTTAATAATATACTTATAAATAATTTATATATTTATTAAATATATATATATATATATATATATATATATACCATTAGTTTTATATATGACATAGTAGTATTTATAATAATTAATAATTAATATTTGTGATGCAGATATTGAATGATCACGTGGTATTTGTTATCTTGTTAAAGATGGTTATGTCAATGAATAAGCTGGTTTAGATGTTGGTCATGTTTATTATAGGAATACGGGCAGTGCGTGTTGCGATGCTTAGGGGGACTTAAAAGTGATAGTCAAGTGCAACGCATCGCATGGAGAAGTAATCGCGTGGGCCAATCAGGAACGCGTATTCCTTAGGTGCACGCAGTACGCGACACACGTAATGCGTGCGTCGAACTATATATATCGAGACGGTAAACATATTATATAATAGTTGTCCGATATATAGTTCGATATTATATATTGGATGTTCCATATATACATTATGGAATGGTCCATTATTAACATAACATATATAGATAAGTAAAGGTCGTCATCAAATGATAACAGTATTTAAATAACAACTGTTATTTTGACCATAATATAATTTAATCAATTTAGATTATAGGTAAATAGGTAGTCCTATAAGTAAAGGCCTAAGTAAATAAGTAGTCCTATAAGTAAACCACCGACTATGACTCAACGTACATTGTACATCGTACAATGAGTAGATATTTGTATCCAATATGGATTTATATAAATAAATTATATATTAATTCACTATACACATAGGTGATACATTCATTACATTACATAGGTGATACATAAATGCATTTAATTCAATGAGTCCATGGACTTATTATTGAAATATAATACAATGTATTAATATATATTATAATATTATGTATTATAATTACCTAATACATATTATTTACAAATATTAACAATTTATAATACATATTATATTTATGTACCTACATATAAAATCAAATAATGAATACATTAAAATAATTTCTCAATGAAAATATTATTAGTTCTATTGTTTAATATATATATTTTTTTTACAATATTAAGCCTGTCACACCGAAAAAGTCTCTCTTAATTTCTCTCTCTCTGTGTGACATCCCTACCGATATATCACCGATATCGTGACAATATCGCTATTCATCATTTGGAGATATCTCTAAATATTTAACGATTTCTCGATGATTTCGTTACTGCTCAAAATCTGCCGCTTTTTTGGTGTGAATGGGGCTTTACCTTTTACTAATACAAAATAAATATATTATTTATTTCAATATTTTATATATATATATATATATATATATACATATATTGACTTATTTACTCATTTATTTAAATTTCAATATCATATTATTAATTAAAAAAAATTGTTCTTTACATAGAGTCAAAATTAATAAAGGTTGTTTTTAAAAAAATCTTATAATATTGATTTTAATGTAGCATTTTTTAACTTTATAATTGTATATTATCTATTACATATAAAATCTATAAATAATATATAATTGTAAATTATATAGACAATAGTAGGTTTAATATAATATAGATAATATTATATTTAATTATATAGATATATAGACAACACTAGGTTTTTACCATGGTAAAAACCTGTTTTTAACGGACAGGTTATTACCATAGGCGGTAATAACCTATGGAACACTGCATTATAATAATCATACACACATACATATTTCTGCTCGGTACATATTAAAAAACTATGAGGTATATTGAGATAAGGGTTATATATTTATATAAGGCCTGTTAGATATAAATGTATTGACACAAAGCTTATGCCTATATGTACAGAGAAGGGCATCAAGGCTTATATATTTATTAAGTGACGGAAGTGCCGTACATGTAACGATGTGCCGCAATATGTAGACATTTGTCTACGCACAGGGCGGTCATGTCGGATGGCTGTATAGTGTACACTGTACAGTAGACTGGTTCGTACTCATTTTTTTTTTTAGAATTTTATATACCTTCACATCTATAACAATTATGTATAAGTGTTTAAAATTTTAGACCTATATCTTAAATAGTTTTATGTCACAGGACCTTTTTATTTTAACATTGAATACATATAAAATTTAACATGGGGGAGATATAGAAATAAGTTTTATTAAATTTTTATAAAATTGTATGATTTTTTTTAAGCCAACTATGGATATATCCTAGAAACATATATTACAAATAGTATAAACAATACAAAATATTTTTCATAACAATCTAGATGCCCATATTTTATAAAATAATTTTAGTAAAAAAAATGTCTTAAAATCGTATAATTTAATATAAATAAATTATTACAATTTAATTTAAAAAATTAAAATATATAATTTATAGATAACAATAATACAATTCAAATTAATTATTAAAAAATTAAAAATTATTTTTAGAAAAAAAATTAACATCATTTGTAATTTTTTTTGGATTTTTATTTGAAATATGAAATACAAAATAAGTTTACATATTTTTTAATTTTTTTAATTTTATTTGTATAAAGGACATTTATATCTAACTTATATCCACAATTCAATATAATCACTCAAATTTATGTAAAGTATAATTATATGTATTAATTTTAAAAAATTAATTATTTTTTTGAATTATTTTGAAATAAATACTTTGTAAAATGGTGTATTTTCTCGAGTTTTAGGAGACATTAATATTGGTAATTTGTAGATATAAAAATGAAATATAGATATTATATTGATAATAAATATAAATAATAGTATATATTATATTAATTCATTAAATATAATACAAATACATAATTCATTTTAAATATTAATTTAAATATTTGTAAACATCAAAGATAATAAGATGGCGTCATTACTATTATACATGGAATATTATACATTTTATCTTAAAATAATAATTTATATTTCAAACTTTAAATGCTTCGTGACCACAGGTAACTATTTTTTTATAAAAATTGTTAATACATATTATACTAAAATATAGATATGTATTATATTTTATATAAAGGATTCAAAATTGAATCGAACGAACCGGTCTACTGTACAGTGTACAGCAATTCGAGGTAGTGTGCCAGGCATTCTGTGCGCATGCGTTGTATAGCGAGTGATAATAATAGATAATACATATACGTTATGCATTATGACAGTACAATAATGTATAACAGTACATAGACGAAATCTGCATATTGAAACTTAATTCTGCACAAGCGATGCGCACAATATTAAATAATATTTGCACCTGATATAATTGATATTATATTTAATCTGAATATTTGTATACTATATATTTCAAACTAATATTAACACTAATATAAAGTATCTACTATATTATAGTTTATATAATACCTGATATATTGCTAACTTAGCATTACTAAGACATGCTACAAATAAATATGCATATCATATATCACGTAGTTATCTAATCCGTGATGAGATAGTTTGGGACCAATGAATAATGACAAAATAGCATGAAGTATGAAGTTATTTTGGAAGATTTAATTAATATTATTAATTAACATTATTTATAGTAATACAATTATTAATAAATTTGTATACAATTTGAATCGACATACCGAATTTAATAAATATTTGTATTTAAATCAGTAAATATGAATATAATATATGTATATTTTATATTAAATGAGAATTATAGTGAAGTATTATGAGACCACATGCCAAAAGTAGTTGCTATCATCGAATTTAACTTTTATTTTCACCAATATGTTATATAATTTCTATATATTATTTGATGAATTAAGAAATATATTCCGATAATAATAGACTGGCTTAACACACACACATAATGTGAAGGACTACAATTAAGTAATACTACAACCTTATCACCCATGGCAACAGTTTAATTCACTATGTTTATACTATTGATAATGTAAAATATAAACTTTATATATACTGTACAATATAGAGTATAATATACAATGCCTATAACAAAATATACGCACACAGATGTATGCTTGCATATGAGACATCACCGTAGACCCTCATAAGACAATGTATATCTAACAGCTTCAATAGGGCTTCATGCATGTTCTATTCTCATTAGGTTAGTATACTTACATTTATCTCATATTATTAATTGTGTTAATTCATATTAATTGTGTTCGTATTATATAATTATATTTCTATTATTCTATTATTATATATATATATATATATATATATATTAAAGTGATTATTTCCTATGCATGTACAACTATTCTATTAGTACTGATATGAATATATATAATCATATCATAATAAAGCCATCTATTTCTATATTTCTAAATTAAATATATATAGTATTTAAACATATGCATATGTTAACCATTACAAATTGGCTACAGCTTCAATAATATTAATATCTAAATAATAATACAAAATACATATATTATACAATCTTATAATTTTAACTCTATATCAACTAAAATCTTATTAACCCGAAAACAAAATCATAAGTGTTAGGAATGTAGAAATCTGAAACTATTATGGTAGTCAATTCCCCTAGACTACCCGATAATACCCATGATATGTATACAATACACGTGTGTTAATTCAAACTCGGTTTAGTAAATCAAATTAAAATATTATTCCCATCAATTTTAATATAAAACACCATATTAAAAATCTGTTTCAGTTATATTATTATAAATTATTATATATAATGTATCTAATAATAACATTCAAATATTTTGTTAATATATTATCTAAACAATTTATTAACTTGAATAATGTATAAAACCGCGTTCATACCAATAAATCCTGCCTGATTTGTATAGCCAGATATCAGCTGCTTAATATTATATCTTTCAACTTATTATAATTTGTTTAGAATTACTTACCCGATATTTAGTAAATGTTCACAAATCTGGTTTAAGGGGAGGTCGCAGCGCTGAAAACGATAAATTTTCATAAAACAAAAAAAAAATATTATTCCATAAAACTACCATTTAATAAGTAATTTAGTATCTGTGAAAAAATGGTATCCAAAAACAATCTATAAATCACATAAAAACATGTTTTTATCACCATTCTCTATCTAAAAAAATATGTAAGTAATTAAATTGTAATATTATATCAAGCCTAACTGACATATATCATTTTATTATGTTTTATAGCTAATATATCGCTGATTTTCAAAAATTAAATAAGATTTGTTTACATTATAATAATATTAGGTATAATAATATTATATAATAAATAATGATTATTTATTTTTATAATTTCTTTGTTACTCAGTGTTTACTCACGTGAGTATTATGAACCAATTAGATACATTCAAAGAGATGCTATCTTTCAATTTTATAGTAAATATAAATAGTGAATATAGTAATTATAATTATAGTAAATAGTGAATATAAAACCTTTTTATTATTCAAATAGTGAATATATATATTATGTGTACTTTAGAAATATATTACTACTATAATTATGTATAAATGAATGATAAATGAGCCTACTGATAAGGAATAATTATTTGGTATGAAACTTCAAATGCGATTTATTAGATGATCAATATTTATGCTAGGTGTGTACGCATTAGAGTGGCTACAGAAAAAACTATTGCAGCTTTTTTAATAATTGTTATTGTTATATAGAGAATATATTTATATGAATAATTACAAGGAAGCATATTATAAAATTCTTTATATAAGTTCATTTTATAATCAAAATACATAAAAAAATAAAATGTTATTTATATGTATACATATATATATATATAGTATAGTATATATTGAAAATTGTATTCTTTACAAAGATGTATTTGTATAATATGAACATGATACAAAAAAATTAGCTCAATACACTGAATAGTTCTATTGTTAGCCTTATTTGCATATACCATGTATATGCCCATCTGTTACATGTGTTTTTGACTATTCGCGCGAGCGCTGCGACCTCCCCTTAAGTCAAATAAAATCTCTTAACATTAGCCTTATCTCCTACATACTGTATATATATAGGCTATATTATACATATTAACAGGTTGTAATGATATCAAGGATTTGATCTAAATGGTAGATACTAGTGATGCTCAAATGATGCTCAAATCTAAAGCATCAATGCAGTCTCAATCTCGGTTACCTAAAGCATCGATGCAGTCTCAGTCTCGGTTACCCAAAGCATCGATGCAGTCTCAGTCTCAATACCTAAAGCATCGATGCAGTCTCAGTCTCAATACCTAAAGCATCGATGCAGTCTAAATATCAAAAGCATCGTTTAAGTCTCAGAATGGGTTACATACACTGTCGATGCAGTCTCAGTCTCTATAAAAATGCATTGCTATTAACTCATGATTATTAAAGGCATCATTTAAGATTATTTATATTGAGAAATATATAAACTGTATATAATATGTTTAAAATGTAACTTCAAAAAAGCATCATTTAGGCTCGATTATGTTTTGTAAGAGTCTCATCTCGGCTCAGGCTCAGGCTCATTTGACTAGAGTCTCGGCTCGGGATCGTTTAGTTAGAGTCTCGGCTCGACTCGGGCTCGTTTTTTTACCGAAAATGAAAGTCTCGACTTGACATCATAAACCAAAAGTCTCGGCTCGGCATCATTTACATCACTAGTAGATACTGAGGTGATGATAATACATGCAATACTACTAGACGGCTGATGGAGAGAATATCATAAAATAGTATAATATATTTCTAGGATATAATATTAAATACATTAATTTTTACATAGAAAACCCATCTTAATTCTCAGAAATATTATTAAAATAAAATAAATTTATTCTAGGAATTCTTATAGACATGCATTTTTTAAACTATGATTATTATATATTAAAATTTATATTATTTGTTAATGATTTTAATAATATTTTCTAAAATTGTTAAGAACTAAATTAAGAATTATTAATTAAAAAATATTAAATTTTATATATATATTTACAATAATATAGATACAAAGTTTATTATTATAAAAAAAATAATTATCACAATATCGCCGTTAGAAAAAGCATGCAAAGTTGCCTGAGAAGAGTTCATGTGAAGTTACTACTGAGATCTGGTTCTAAACAAATAAATGTGGTGATTTGTGTTTGTATTAAATATTATTATATTAATTAAACCTTTAATTATATTAAAATTGTAATACTTTATTTAAATGATTTGCTTTCTAATACAAAATTCTAATGTCATGTTTACATGGTGAATAAAAAAGCACACTCATCAATCTGTGATGATATCACAGCACACTTAACAAGTCTATATCTACCTTTACATTGAGTCATGCAAGTATGTCCAAATACTTGTAGTTTATCATCATACTTTGTTGTTGTGTTAATACTAAAGTATGATGATTTTATATAAAATACGGTACATTTTCATAGATTTAACAATAACAGTAAACAAAATACAAAATAGAATATAAAAATGTAAAAATGTATATTGCCGGTGTAAACAAATGTCATAAATATAAACCTGGCATAATCACTTTGTAGAAAGATTGCTGGGTAAAAATCAAATCTGATATCTACAGTAGATATACATGTCTGATATAATACTTATGTTAATCATATACATTTTGTACATAGTTGAAGCAACTGCATGACTTCACATCTAACAAGCTGGGATCATCACTATCAAAGGACTCCGAATCAGCTGTAGACAACACTTCTATTCTGTGCAGGGGTATTCTGTGAAAATCTTACAAGTTAATTGATTATTATGCTATATATTTGATATTTATAATATATTACTCTAATAATATGAAATATATTTAAATTATACTTAATTATGATTAGGTTTACTTTCAATGTTATAACTCCCTATATTTTATAGTAATAGAATAATACATTAGTATATTATGGATTACTTTTCTTTTTATGATATTCTTGTAATCAATATATATATATATATATAGAATTATTGTTATTATTTTTGTTTATATATTGTATTATTTTGATTATATTTTCATTAAGGGCAGGTGCGCCTATTTGTAATTGTAATGTAATAGGTAGGCAAAAATGGGTCTACTAAAAAGCCTACTCCTACTTCAATATTTAATATTTTTTTAAATTAAAAAAATAGTATTAAAATTTAATAGATCTACAATAAACCTAACTACGAATTTGTATATAATCACAAAAAAAAGTGATATTAGAATTTTTAAATAATTGTTGTACATTTTTTTTTTAATGTTTAATTTTGCTATATAAATAAATAAATAATTAAATTAAAAAATTGAAGTTAGGATTTCTCTTTAGTACTAAATTTAGAATATAGTTCGAACAAATTTAGTTTTAATATTTAAAAATCAAACAAGAGTAGTACTTTAAATATTTAGAATTTGAAAAAAACATGAAATTGATAAATAATGGTTTAAAAGATAAATAATGATAAATTATATATTTATATAATATTATATATAAGCTGAATATTATTTTTCTATAACTTCAATATCATATGATGAAATTAATCTAGAATATTTAATTATAAACACATTTTAAAAGATATATACATGTTTTAGTAGTTATGCATGTTCAAATATTTATTTTATCTATTTATAATTAACAATAGATCTCTTGTTTCTCGAGTCTACATATATTAATTTATATAATCATTATAATTTAAATAAAATTACAAGTTTAATTGCATTTAAATACAAATAAATAAATACACTCATTAAACTATTAATATGCTCCATGATGATATTCAGAGTCCCAATTTTGTTCATAGTTTTTTTGATACTTATTTTTATATTTAGAAAAGTATTGTCTATTGTTTTAGTATAATTTTTCAGTATATTAATTGAATATTTGATTTCCTTATATTTGCTGCTATTCCATATTCAATAACTTCCATGTTTTATAGTAGTTAAAATTAATAATGGCAAAGATGAAACAGCCAAAACGAATTGATCCATAAATTGTTGCCTAAAAATTTAAATTTTGTAAATATAAAAATTATATATGAAATACATATAAATGTATAAATGAATAGTATATATATATACATACATATAATAATATGTATTTATTGAAATCACAAATATATATATTGAATACAATACAAATAACGGATAAAAATATATATATATATATATAATAAGTATTGAGATACATATTATTAATAGAAATCATATACAATATCTTAATTATACCTTTATATCAAGTTCCTGATTCATTAACCTCTTGAATCAACTTGCACGTAAAATACAAGTGTTCTCATCTCCCATTTGTTACTTCATCATTTCTAATCTTACTGTTGTTCCACATATTACTTCCAACTACATCACACTACAGAGTAACACTCTTCATAATATAATCATGTGATAATAATTAAAATATACCATTGCATATATATCTTTTTTTATGAAATATTGATATCAATATATCAAAATCTATTAGAATAGATTTTGACGATGTAGAATCAACTTCAGATTAATCTAAAGATATATAAAAGAGTTTATTATTATTTTTACTCATAGTTAAATTAAAAAGTTAATCCTATAGGAAAGCTAATCCTACATATATGTAATTGAAAAATAATGTATTATATAATATATAGTATTATACCATATAATAATACGCAAATTAAATATTATAATAAGTTTAATATGTACATTTTTAATTAAATATTTTAATTTATATATAATTATAAATGTTTACATATATATTATATAAATTATGTTATATAAAATATAATGATATATCAATATATGTATATCTCAATTGTAATAATATAGTATTAAATAGTATAAATATTAGGAATTTGTATTATATTGAATTCCTATTTGGAAAATAAAATTGTATAAAATAATTAAAAAAATAATAATTATAATGTAGTATATTAATAAATTAGTATAATATAGTATTATAAATAATACTAAATCAAACCACATTATATTTTTCTATGCATAATGAATTCTTTCTTGAAAAAATTGATTTTGTAGATAGTTTTAGACTAAAACTTTTAGTATAATTAAAGATAATATATAATTATTTAAAATAAAATATATAGTAAATTCCATATTGAGATAGAATTATATAAATCATAATAAACTAATACTTATTTATATAAGGTATCACCATATATGAATTATTGAAGAGTAAATTTGATATTTTATAATACTTTTTAAATTATAAAATAATATAAAATATATCAAATTTTATTAGATATTTAAATTTTGATATATTTAGTAATTATTATTTTTGTAATAATGGTGATTTTTACCGTTTTTACTTTTTTTAAACGCTTGTATTTTGTATTAATAGATCGTTTATATTTCAATTTGTTGACATATTTATTATAACATATTTAACTTACCTTTTATATTAAAATTTATATTAATATTAAAAACAAAATTTTTAAATTTAATGTTAAAATATAGGCGTACCTGCCCTTAAAGGTATACCGGAGTGTGAAAACTAGCCAACATTTGTAAAAAAAATTTGAATATATATTAAGTAATGATATGTTATTTAGTATCTTTCAATAAATTATGAAATCAGTTTAGGAATAGCGTACAAAGTATCTTTTATAGTAAACCATTTTGTATTACTTTATAATGTATTTATTTTGTGCATTAAACATTCTTACAAAGATAATCTTTCAGGTTATAAATAAGTTTATTAAATTATAAATTATGTTAATAATAATACATAAAATATATTCAGATGCCGCTGTAGAAAAACGAGCCAAAATCACTATCAAATTAAAATACATTTCAATATGTAATATTGATAGATGATATGTTATTTGTGTCAAAAAATGATCTATAAATCTGTTTAGAAATAGCATAAAAAGTATTTTATATAGCGCACCATTATAAAAATAATTATAAATTATTAAATAACATATCATATACGTAGCAATGTGAATTATCTATTTCATACATCACTGTTAACGTATACGCATACACAACTATTATATAATACGATACACTTGCCGGTATTAGGTTATGATCAATCAGGTATCCATCGTCCACGTAAACCACGTCTACTTCCTGTGTTCCAGATATGCGTATTCGTGTCGCCAATATACGCTTTATTTGAAGATATACGAAGATAACGCTGTTGTCACTGATGTCGCACGACGGATGTCGCGATGTCACTCAATGTTTGGAGAAGAGTGTTTTTATGTCGTAATCTGTATTCAAATCACCGTATATACGTTTGGCTTCGTCTACATATAACAATATATGCATATAATGCGTCTCGCTATGAATCGTAATCCGTAATGATATCGATACGTAAACAGTGACCGGTCGTGGTCACTGAAGCGAGACCTCGCATGCGTCACGTTACGCATGACCAGACATTGATATTATGTAATAGTTGTGTATGCGTGTATGTTAACAGTAATGTATAAAATAGATAATTCACATTGCTACATATAGATACGGAAAAATAATATTATTACTTTATAATATTTATTTATTGAATTTGAATTATTGACATTTCAAAAGCGTATTATTCGGAATATTTTGGTTGTGCTACCTATATGTATACAATCTACTGATAGATACAACTAGTAAAGCTATCTACCTCATTTATATATCTGTATGTAAATAACATATGTATGTATAGTAATCTGAAGCAAAATGCAATAATATAATTACTAATATATTTATTGACTTAAAAACTATTGTGTTATGTATATTGTTATATATATATATATATATATATATATATATATATATATATATAAAATTGTATTATTATCTCTTCAGATTATATTAGATATGAATGTCCTTTTTATATAATAATACAACTTAGTTGAATTAATTGAATATTTGTTTAGTTCAGTGGCCATATAGCAATATATTCTCTATCTTTTAACATGTGTATACATGACATGGTGTACGCACTGCGGAATCCCCTTAATAATATACATGTGTTTGATTAATACATTTGTAATGTTATCTAATTTATACGAAAATTCTTAAATAACTTTAAATATTGTTATTAAATATATAGATTAAATTGAAATCTACCCCAATATATAATTTAATTCTATAGTATAACTAGATGTATCCAAACCAACATTGCTTAGTTATTGATATTTGTATGTAATCAACTTATGTTAATATGCAATTAAATATGTCAAGTTTTACACACTATTTAGTTTATTTATACACACTTTATTCTCTATTTCACATAACTTTGCTGCACTATGTGTTTTATATAGCTGCGTTGCTCTCGCAATATATACTTTAGTTAACTTAGGGAGAGGTGTTGGTAGCAAGACAGCTGGACAGATGAACAGTTGAATGCACTGTGTTTATAACATGGACGGTACACTTATATATCTATGTGCATTTATATTTATAAATTTTTATACATGTGTTCTAAAGGTTTTTACCGCCTATGGTAATAACCGGTAATAGCCTGTCCGGTAAAAACCTAGTTTTTTCTATATAATTAAATATAATATTATCTATTTTATTAAACCCCAAGGGGTTCAGCTCTACTTTTATATGTAATAAACTCTAAAAAAATTAGCATTTAATGAATGAATGAATGAATGATTGAATCAATGATTGATACGATCGGAGTGCCAAATTATTAAGCTAGATATAGTGCGGGGGGGGGGGTATTTTATCATGCGTTATTTAAACTAGACCCACACATGTCAATCTATGTCAATCATTAAAACCAGTTATAAGAGATAATATGGTTCTCAAGTTTATTCTACACACATATATATATATATATATATATATAGATACAATTAAATATACTTTATTTTATATAGTTGACTATAATGTGCCCAGCGTTACCCAATTTTAGATTTTGTTATAAAGTTAAATTATGTATTTAAATCAAATTATATACATAAATGTGTTTATTTATATAATTTTAAATTAGGTACTTACATATAAAGTTTAAAAATGTAATAATGTATTTTTTCTAGAGGTATATATAATATGTGTTTGTTTGATATGTGTGTGTATATAGTAGAGTATCCATATGTATTACAATAATAAAATAAAATAAATTTGCAATGTAATAATAATAATACCAATGCAATAATAAATTAATTTATTATAGAAAATTCTAAATTAAAATTTTTAAATTTGTATCACAAAATGACAAATTTGATGATTAATTTAGTTAATTTCAAATCTAAATTAAAATTATAAATCAGCGAATGCTCACGAATAAAGTTGTTTTTACTGCGTGACAGTATGGTCATTATGTAAATTGTGATTTAGTTTCTAAATCCATTATAATTCTATTTCAAGAAAAGCAATTTCCACATCTATCTCAAGCTGCGTTCACATCAACACATTACAGCCATAGATATCGGCTGCTTCTAATTATTTATTTTAAAATATTATTAGTATCAGGCAAGTCAAAGATTTATTACAAGATAATGGGTAATTTATTATTAAACGCATACAGTAGGTTTGTGAAGACAAAATTAAATTGAATAACAATGATAATATGATAATTATTTAAATAGAGGTTAAAGTAAACAATATTTTGCTATATTGCCAACATTTTTTAATGAAATCAGTATTTTTTATATGCCCAATATCAGCCTGTTATTATAGCTTTCACACTGAAACTGTTCTATTTTGATATTCAATGATATCTATCTATACAAATAATGCGGATATCAGGCAGCTGTTTTGTGTTGGTGTGAACGCAGCTTTAGCCATATTAGGCCTCTGGGGGCGGTTGCTCTAGATTATGTCTGGGATTGTCCAGAGACAATCCCAACCAGGACAATCCAAAGACAATCCAAAGACAATCCTTATTTATAGGGATTATTGGGTTGCTCTGGGATTTTGTACACATATCCTAGCTGAGATCAAACTCAGCAATATTTCTACTAACATCCTTATTTTATTTTCGAATATTTTAAAATATTTAAAATATAAGAATTATATTTATAAATTACTTGATCAAAATTCTATTATTAAAGGAAGTACATATATGTACATAGGAGTTTTATATAGTTTCGAAAATCCCATTTAATTTCAATTAGAATCAATAGATAATATATGTATAATAAGTTAACAAAACGATATAAAAGTGTTAAATATTATTTGAAATTACTTAATTATACTATCATATAATTTCTAATATTACAGTTAAATTATATTATTATTATCATTAGTTTATTATATTATTTAATTTATTCCTATTAATACATATTTACATGAATATATTACATATTTAATAAGTAAATATTAATAAAATGTATGTTATTCAGTTGCATACTATTAATTATAATATTAAAATTAATTAGGATATCTATATAGTTTCTAGATATAATACATATTTACATGAATATATTACATATTTAATAAGTAAATATTAATAAAATGTATGTTATTCAGTTGCATACTATTAATTATAATATTAAAATTAATTAGGATATCTATATAGTTTCTAGATATAATAAATAATATATTTATAATATGATAACATAATAATAGATAAAATATTATATTATAAATATAACTCCATTCTAATTCTATTTATAATTAAATTTAAACTATCAACACTATTAGTAATTATACATAATTTATAAAATAGGATTACGATCAGGTGTACGAGAAATTCGTATTCACTGCATGTAAAAATCCAACTGTTACAAAACACGTCTGGTTGTGCTATTTATTCGTACCACAGCACTTGCCATCTGCGCCACACTAGTGTATCATAGATCCAGAGAGAACTTTCTCTAGCTCTATGCTTTGAACGCACGCATAATAATCTCTGCCTATGAAATGAATCATAAAATACATCACAATTGTGACGTTATTGCTATTTTTAGATATGCGCAAATTTATTTATCAAAAATTAAATTGAAGTTATGTATGTGAGCGTGTATGTATGTATGTATACATCATATATGTATATATATAATAATATATATATATATATATATAAATATATTATTATTATATATATAATATAATAATAATATAATAATAATATAATATATATTATATATTATATTATTATCACATAGTACTGAGACTACTTTAATAAAGTTAACTAATGATATAATAGGCTACTTAGATGATTCAGAACATGCGCAGTTACTTCTTCTTGATCTATCAGCTGCTTTCGATAGTTTAGATCATAATATTCTTATATCTAGACTAAGATCAATAGGTTTTAATGGTGCTGCACTAAATTGGTTAATTTCATATCTATCTAATAGAACATACTCTATATATATTAAAGGTATTTATTCACCAAATGAATCTCTAATATATGGTGTTCCACAAGGATCTGTATTGGGCCCGTTATTATTTATGATTTACATTATTCCTCTTTCTAAAGTTATTAAACAATTTACTAATATAAACTATGTAATATATGCTGATGATATTCAGTTATACTGGAAAGTACCTACTAGTAGCAATAATGTACCTAATGAGTTAACCTTGTGTGCTCGAAATGTAAGAAAGTGGCTTATTCTAAATAACCTTTTTCCTAACTCTTCTAAAACTAAACTACTTAATATTTCCCTTAAACCTTTTATTTTTCCCACTATTACATTTGATTCTACAGTTATTATTCCAAGTGATTGTGCTAAATCTCTTGGAGTAATATTAGATTCAAAATTAGGATTTACTCAATTCGCCACTTCGCAATGTAGATCCGCTAATTTTAATCTTTTTAATATTAGAAAAATTAGAAAGTACTTGAGTACGGAATCAACAATTGCGTTAGTGCAATCTCTTGTGTTATCTAGATTACAATATTGCAATAGTTTACTAATTAATTCCAAACTGAAATTATTTTATGGATTAAATAGGGTTATTAAATCATCTACAAGATTAATCTTTAATATTAAGAGGTGTGACCAAATAAGTATTACAAAAAAATTAGGCGATTTAAATTGGTTCCTTATGGACAATATGTGCAAATTTAAAATACTAAGTATAACTCATAAAACTATTATTTTGAAAAAGCCTATATATTTAAATAAACTCCTTAATGAAGAGCAAATGAGAAACACTCGTCTGCAATATTCAAATTTACTTTCAGTGCCGAAAATAAATCTGATGAGAATTGGGAAAAGATCGTTCGGCTGGGCCTATATATACATATATATATATATATATATATATATATATATATATATATATATATCAGTGTTCATTCTAGAGCTACCCAGCTACCCACATTGGGAAGTGCCCTAATTTTGTGGGTAGCTGCCCTAAATATATAATTATATGGATTAAGTTTAATTATTAAGTTATTATTAATATACTTGTAATATCATTAATTAAAATTGTTATATCTATAATTAAAGGAATATAGTATTTAATAAATGTCAGTTTTCCAATGAATATTTATAAAATGACGATTAAATGTGTTATTATTATTATATTATTTTTTAAGTATTAAAATAATGAAGAATTTATTATTTAATAAATGGCAGATTTTTAATAAATATTTGTAAAATGGCGATTAAATGTATTATTATTATTCTATTATTATTTAAGTATTAAAATAATGGAGAATATGAATAACTTCTGTCATAACATTAGGATAAATTCATTATTTTTAAAATAATGGCGAATATATACTATTTGCCCTTTGTTATATCCATTTGACATTTTATATAAACCATAGATTTATAGTGTAAACTATAAATCTATGATATAAACAAACAATTTAGATTCAAATACAAATTAAATATGATAATAAACTGCTTGATCTATATTTAGAATAATCTATTTTAAGATTGGGTAGCAAATTCACTACCCAAAATAAAAATTGGGTAGCAAACTTTAAATATTGGGTAGTGAATTTGCTACCAATTTATATTTATAATAATATATGAAAATTAATTCAATAATTATTTTTATTCCAATTCTTTTTCTCCCAATATATATAAATCACATGATTGTTTTATTTAAAATTTGTAATTTTTATATATTTATTCAAAATCCTATTTTAAAACGTAATATTAAAGTGATATATGATATATTAAAAACCATGAAAATATAAAAATAATGAAACATTTAATCACCAATATTATTAATAAGTTCACTGTTTTTTATATTCATAATTATTAAACTGTATACTTTTTAAATGTATTATAATCTAATTATTAAATTTAAAATTATTATTTTTATTATTACATTAATATTTAATAATATCATATTATATATTAACTATCATACTTATCATAATTATTATTCTTATATATAATATATAATGTTTAAAATATAATGTCATAAATATCATGTATTATACTACTTATTAGTTATATATATTGAATTTAAAATCAACTGTCGTACGGAGTACGTACTGCATGTTGATACATGAGCATGACATATTTTATATTGATTTTATTATGATAAAATTGGTATCACTGGAAAGCTTATTAAATTATATAATACAATTCATATTATGTTTTTTTTAATTTGTATTTAAACAAAAGTTATTAACAAAAATGTGCAAACAAATTATTAAATTTTATAATCAATACAATTATAATATACATTCTAATTAATTTTTTATATTATGAAATTAAAATATCTTATATAAATTATATATAATAATGTGTACCAATATGATATAATAATATTAATATAGATAGGTATTTTTGTATATTTGTATCTTCCTATAAGTATTTTTAAGTATTTATAAGTATGATATATTATATATCGTTAATTGTATATATATAATATATAATTAATGAAAATAATTACTATATATATTATATATTTAGTATCTTATAATTTGAATTATATAGAAACTTATTTATTTATATATTCCTATAAATACATTTCCATGTATTATAGTCTTTAATGATACAAATAACTAATCCTGTATACTTAACATAATAGTACAGGTGTTTCTCACGAAATATATCATTATGCCTATAATAATCATTATAATAATATGAAAGTTTAAATTATAAATATACTATTTGATTGATTAGTAATATTACCAATACATTTATATAAAAAAATAAGTGTATATATATAAGTTTGATAGAGTTACTATTACATTTCTATAATAAATATATAATTATATATATGATATTACAATAATCATAATATTATAACTTATCTAGAACCAAATTACTTATATATCAAACTACTCGAACATCTAATTTTAAAAATATAAGTTCTCGACTACCTAATTTTCAATATAACATATCAACCATCTAATTTCCAATATTATAAGATTTCAACTACATAATTTTCAATATTAAGACATATCGACAACATAATTTTTAATATTATAAGATCTCGACTACCTAATTTTCAATATTATAACATATCGAAAACATAATTTTAATATTATAAGATCTCGACTACCTAATTTTCAATATTATAACATATCGACAACATAATTTTCAATATTATAAGATCTCTACTACCTAATTTTCAATATTATAACATATCGACAATATAATTTTCAATATTATAAGATCTCTACTACCTAATTTTCAATATTATAACATATCGACAACATAATTTTCAATATTATAAGATCTGGACAACATAATTTTCAATATTATAAATGCTCGAATTTCAAATTTTTTTCATGAATCAAATGTTGAGAGATTGAATATAAAAAGAATTATTTGATATCAATGTATTAGAATTACAATTTGTAAATCATTTAATTGTAAACGAATAATAAGTAATCGAATCGAATACTTATTTGCTATTTGCATCTCTAATTCAAAAAGCCTCCTAAGTAGCTTTTGTAAGTAACAATTGTTACAGGTTTAAATTGCCTCAAGGTATAAGTGTCCATCTAATATATTATTTATCATAAATAAATTTATAAATAGATGGCGAAATTACCCATATATGTCATCCTACATTTACTTAGTAAAATATATTTAAATGCCCTATAATAATTTTTTTTTTGGTAGTTGCCTTGAAACCTAGAATGAACACTGATATATATATATATATTATATATACATATATATATATATATATATATATATATATATTATATATACATATATTATATATACATATATATATTATATATACATATACAAGTATGTGTTACATTATATTTACTAGTACAAGTGTGTATATATATATATATATATATATATATGTTTAATGCATTTTATTTAATGTTATTTAAATACAAATATATCCATACATAAATACTTGTATTAGTGATTGCACTAGTGGTTGCAGTTGCACTAGTGGTTGACGAAAAACACTCGAAATTTATTTAGTACTAACTGCGCACCACCTGTGTTTGACCAAAAACACACCCTAATAGGGTGTTCACATCAATTCCGTTTTAAAAAACGTACATGTAACTGCAACTTCAAATGATTTATTCACGGCAAATTTGAAGTTATGAGTCACATTCCTATTTATTTGAAGTTGAACTACACATTTTCTGAACGTTTTCTGAAATAGGATTAATCCTATTTTCTGTACGTAACAACACACAGAATTAGAGAGAACAGCTAGAATGAACACACAGAATTAGAGAGAACAGCTAGAATTCCACTTGATTCCAATTGATATATATATATATATATATATATATATAAAGTATATTATTACATATAACTTATCGAATAACTATTTATTAAATATATATATATATATATATATTATAAAAAGGTTATATAAGATGGTATACAACTATATATATATTTTAATAATATATATCAACTATACAATAGTAATATATAATATATATTTCAATAATTTATTAAATATTTACTTAAATTATATATATTTCATAAGTTTAGATATAATTATAAGGATTTATGTATTATATAATAATATAGTATTTGTTATATTAGTTAAAAATATTAAATTAATAAATATAATGTATGTAGTATTTATGTATTTGTGTATTTAAAGAAATATATAATACTACTATTTATACATTGAATTTAGCTATATCCCACAATTAGATTTGTTACAATTGATTTTATTTTTACATATTTAAATATAGGTGGCGATATATGTCTACCCTTACGACAAACTAAAAAACACGGAATTGATGTGAACACTTAAAAATCTGTTACTTCAAATTTGCTGTGAATGAATCATTTGAAGTTGCAGTTACACGTACGTTTTTTAAAACGGAATTGATGTGAACACCCTATAAGTTGTATACATCGATGTAGATCTACCAATTTAATTATTATTTATTGAAAATAATTTTGAAAGCAATTAATTGAATATATTTATAATATATATATATATATATATATACATATATGTGTGTGTGGGATTATTATGACTCTATATGATCTATATTTCATATTTTAATATTTTATATTTGATCCTATGTATTTTAAATTTAATAAGGACACTTATTTTTGATACTTATTTTTTCACCTAAGTATCATAAAATTGTCCTAGTTACACACACATATTTCCAGAGCTACTCGAATGTCCTACGAATATCCTACGCGCATAAATATAGTTGAAAATACCCAGAGCAACCGATCCTCTAACTATCCTACGCTATTTTTTTTTGCTAGGATAGGACATTGATTTTTGTCCAGAGCAACCCGATTTATGAGAATTATGCAGAGATTGTCTCTGGATAGTGATAGGACATTTTATATTTCCAGAGCAACCGACCCCTGGAGTGTACGAATAAGCTTGCCTTTATTGTGAAACTGGGTGTCACTCAGTTTTCTAGTTCACCTGGTATATACATACATACATACATACATACATACATAAACGCATACACTAATATATATATATATATATATATATATATATATATATATATATATATATATATATATATATATACACATACATATATACATACTCATATATATTTGTTAAAGAGTGATTCATGATAGTTTATAATAAATTAGATAGCTTGCCTAGATTGCGAATATATATTGCAGTTAAACCATGATCAGACATTCTATAAACACACTGCCGCCATGCACATAGCACTGAAGTAGAACAAAGATAATCATTAACTTGTATATGTATGATTTGCACTCGGACTAGCAAGACATGCTGTATTATTACTTAATAATACAGCACTGGCTTGCTAGTCCTATATATATATATATATATATATATATGTAATATTAGTATAACATTATTAATACAACACGACGAACCCATATACACGTCTAATGCACTACTTATGATTATATTATTACTATTATTATTTATATTATTATGATTACCAGTTATATACTGTATATGTTATTGCTGGAATAAAGTTGATAGACAGAAATATAGTTGTTATTTCATCTGTGGACTCACGGTACCACGTCTTCAAGGAAACCGTACAATATATATTAACAAACTCACTTTTATCATTAATATTACATAATTACTAATAATCATAATAATATAATTTATTCAGAATTATTTGTCACTATATAGTTTTATAAAAATAACATTTATACATTATTACGAATTAATTGATACTTTAATACGTTTCACTTACGCATACATACTGATCTGACATATATTGTTTGAAAACTTCTGTTTATTATTATTAAACTATATTAACTACTAACTATAATGTATTACTTCTTCTCCTGATCATACCCTGATATCACGTATACATACACTCAGCCACTGTCCAGGAGGATTATCCTGTGTCTGTATGTCTCACTGTGGTTGTCAGTTACCCTGGTTAAACCTTCATGACCTCGAGTTTAGTTAATCACTACATCACATTTTACTATAATTATTAATAAGTATTATAGTTTATTTCAATACCATCTAGTACTTTTAACACTTCATTATTTAACATTATTTACTTTCATGTATTCAGTCACACCTCACTGATTTCTATTATTCACTCTTTATTCACACTATATTATTTTCATACTTTAACAATTCAGTAATGCACGCTGTAAGTTTTGTGTACATTATTTATATTTCACCTATATATTATGTAACATTAGTTACTTGTTGGTTATATATTAATATGTGATTATGTTCTGCATATACTTCCATGTTAAAGTATACCTTCATTAAATATCACTGCAGCTATGTAATATACCATGATTGCTAAATATAGCTGACATATTATCTAATGATTACAATAATTGATAACCATTAAAATATGACTACTCTTTATTTTTGTTAATGAATTATCTGATTTAGTTTTAATTTCTTATCCAATTAATACCATCATAGTTGTTAATTTAATATTTATTTTAATTCTTTACTTTCATTATATTCTAATTTAGTAATACCATTCAACACTTCATCCCATTTGCAACATATCTCATATCCTACTTATTTTTATAAAAGGCAATGCAATTCATTATGTTATATCTTGGTGTTTATTTCGACAGTTCTCTATCTTTTCATCGCCACATCTCAAATCTTCTTCGCTCTATAAACTTTCATCTTCACTCTTTCCATCTAATCCGTAACTCCATCTCCCTAAGTATATCTATAACTCTCACCTCATCTTTTATATTAACACTTTTTGATTACTGCAATATTCTCCTTTTCTCCTTACCTGGCTATCAAATTAAAAAATTACAAATACTACAGAATGCGTTAGTACGATCAATTAAAAATTGATCGCTTTTCTCAAATACATATTTCTCCATATTTACATAGATTGCATTTTTTTGCGGTTACCAATCAAATTTTGAGTAATATTTAAAGATATTCTACTAACTAACTAATAACTCTCTTCACCACAACCGACCTTAATATCTATCTTCCTTAATCTCTATTCCCACTCATACTATCTCTCTCCGTTCTACTACTTCTTACCTTCTACATCTACCCTCTAAACTTAATCTCCATTCCACTAATATTCATGCATGGAATATATCGGCCCCCTTATTTATGGAACAATCTACCATATAAACTACGCTCTACTCAATCCAACTCATTTGAATCTCTATTAAAAATGTATCTATTTACCACTGCATTTTCCTGATCACTATTTTTTCACTATTTACAATCTTATATTAATGTTGAGTACTTTCTTTATTCCTATTGTTCGTTATTATTAGTTATTTTATTTTCGTTTATATTCCGTTATATTGTTTTTTATTTTTACTTTAGACGCTTGATTGCTCTGACACAAAGATTCTTTAAAATAAATTAAATTCCAATACCTTCCCAAATTATGTATATTAAGAAGAAATTTTATATTTAAGAAGAAATTAAGACTATATTTTTCCAAACTTTAATGTTATAATTTATTCTCTTAACTTGTGAGATTTTACAACATATGAAGGTTTTAATAAATAATAATTATTTATATATGTGCAGATAAATATTCCTTTATTTATTATCTGAAATAAATTCATCTTTACTTTTTTATAATGAATTGCCTCCTTAAGTTGGTAAATTTACATTCATATATTTTCATCAGCTCTTTTTAGAGCTAATTATATTTAACAAGATTGTTTTTTATATAATTTATATCTATAATTTATAAATACGGAAAATACATTTTATTATTTATTTTAAATGTTTACAACTAATTAATATATTACTTTTCTATATTATACTAATATTAATTATTTTATATTTATCATTTATAATTGTTATGATAATTATATTAATATATTAATATTTTATTTTATTAATATAAATTAATATTTAATTAATTCATATATACATAAAATGTGTATTAATATAAATAATAGTGTATACATTAATATAATATAATATATTAATGTAAATATAATTACAAGTACACCATCTAGTGGACACCAGGACGACTACTTCCGCCCGTAACCGGACATGGTGTACACTGTAAGATGCTCGCTGAAGCGTGTAAGTGGAACAATGTGGGTGCGTCGAGGAATTGCTGAAAGTTAAAGCTGGTGCCTTCATACCTGTTATTCTTTCGACGGACATCGATGTCTGTTGTTTGAACAAATTTGTCCGTTGATCGTAAAGTTCCGTTGATCCAAAAAATATATATATATATATGTATATACACATATGACCTCATACATACACACACAATAAGCTCTCAATACCTAGTACTCTCCCACCCCTACAGAATGGGGCAGCACTAAACCACATGGACAATAGCCGTAAGACTGCCCTGCATCGTGCTGTCAGCGAGGACTCCACTATCTCTGACACAGTATAACACCAGCTGATAGCCTGTCCGATTAGGGCAGGCTCAGATGTTAATGCACCAACCACCTCTATTTACTAGGTTACTTCCTACACCTGTGTTTGTGTGCATATATATATATATATATAATTATTATTATTTTAATGTTAATGGAGTCTTTTACTTATAAAAACATGGTTCTAATTTCCCTTCGAAGCCGCTCTCGTGGTAGATTTTAATGAGAGCTTTTTTTATAAGAAATTAAATATGATAACTTTTAAATATTATTGTAAGACATAGCTATTCATTTTTTCTTAAGGATAAATCAATTATTGTTGTATCAAGTTGTAAAACTCTTAGGGGATATCACAGTACACTATTCAATGTATAAATATAGTAAATACATTACTCCAGAGTATAAAGTAGGGATGTAAATGATGCCGAGCTTTTAATGCCGAGCCGAGACTTTTGGTTTTTGATGCCGAGCCGAGACTTTCATTTTCGGAAAAAAAACGAGCCCATGCCGAGCCGAGACTCTAGCCAAACGAGCCCGAGCCGAACCGAGACTTTAGCTAAACGAGCCCAAGCCGAGCCGAGACTTTAGTCAAACGAGCCGAGACTCTAGTCAAACGATCCCAAGCCGAAATGAGACTCTTACAAAATATAATCGAGCCGAAATGATGCTTTTTGGAAGTTACATTTTAAACATAATTTTTATATATTTATTCATATTGTTATTAATGTTTCCTATTTCATGTGACATAATATTAATTATATGTATTGATAGGTGGCTATTTTGTTTATAATATACTCGTTTAGTATACGAATATTTTAAAAATTTCAAAAAATAATTCTCTGTACTCTCAGACTTGAATATGGCTTTATTAATTTCGCGAGGTATGTTGGTGTCTTGTGATGATATGCAAAATGTGTAGTTACCAGTAATTTATAAATAATGTGGAAATTAATTGATAGTAGGTGTTGTTGTCGCATCAGTTCAGTTACACTAATCGTCTATTGATCTTGGTAGTAATTTATATAATACGCTAATGACGATCGAATTATTTTATTTAATGGCATTAACTGATGAGGAGGTAAATTAATTAAAAGTATGTTACAAATTGTAACTTACAATAGTCCAATAAAGATTTGATTTAGCAATTTACATGTATTACAATTTATATGTATTCTTATAATTCTAATATTATAATATATGCAATTTTATATATGCAATTGATAGTTGGCTGATTTGACTTTTTGTGTTTATGAACATATTAAGATTCTTATCAATTAACACTCCTGGTAGTTATTTATGATACTTGTCTATAGTTTGTAATGAAATTATTTTCGTTTGATATACAAAACAATGATTCTGGTAACTGACACTGAAACTATATTGAGCTTATGAAAACTGAGAATAACACTTGAATGATGCCTTTAATAAGCATGAGTTAATAGCAATGCATTTTATAGAGACTGAGACTGCATCGATGCTTTAGGTAACCCATTCTGAGGCTTAAACGATGCTATTGTTATTTACATTGAGAATGAATCGATGCTTTAGGTATTGAGACTGAGACTGCATCGATGCTTTGGGTAACCGAGACTGAGACTGCATCGATGCTTTGGGTAACCGAGACTGAGACTGCATCGATGCTTTGGGTAACCGAGACTGAGACTGCATTGATGCTTTGGGTAACCGAGACTGAGACTGCATCATGCTTTAGGTGACCGAGACTGAGACTGCATCATGCTTTAGATTTGAGCATCATTTACATCCCTAGTAAAAAGCTTCATAGACAACAATATATTCAATGAATTCTATTGATTTTTTGTGATACACAAAGGAAATATAAAGCTATAACAATATGTAGCCTTATTTTTACATTTCAATACAATTCATATATAAAAATACAAAAAAATAAATTATTTTTTTTTGTATAATATTCTATAGAAAATATTCATTATAAATTATTTTTAATATATTATTATAATATGACTTCATATTATAATACGCATATATGTTATTTTTATATAGCAAAATAAATAATTAATATCACTAGAATAGTTTTATCTGTGCGGCTAATTTTATATATGAAATACGTGTCAATAATTATTCTATGTAAATCGTATTTGAAATTTCACTTTTAAAATTGAATTAAAAATCAATATGAAAAGTTCAATTTATATATATAAACACATGTATCTAATATATTATATAATCAATAGCATAAAGACATACTTGTTTCTTATATAGACAATATATTTAGATATGTTTATATTATATATATATATATATATATATATATATATATATATATAAAAGATGCTTTTTTGCTATTTCTAAAACTATTTAATTTTAATTTTCTGACATATACTAAATAACACTACATTCATTAGTATTTCATTATAATATTTTGTTTGTTAGTTTTTAACATATTCCCCTTAAGGACTTCCTTGAAATACTGATTCTCAAAATCTCTCATTCATTCATTCATTCATATATATATATATATATATATATATATATATATATATATACACAATTATCATTCGTATTTATAAGATTCAATCCCTATACTAACACCCACCTGACAATCCACAGACTACCCTCCCTTATCGAAAGTACTTGAACGTTTTCTATGATCTTTGTATCACCACACTTGTTAGTCTATCTAGAGGCATACCCACCTCAAATACACAGGATATTAAACACCTCTTATGGTGGCCATGAGATATTGTATTATATCTATATATGCTGCAATGTTGGCATGCCATACAACGTGTTAATAATAATAGCATATAAATCTATCTCATCTACATAACTCCTATGTCATTATTTGTATCAAATGAACCATGCAATACTTTCGATTAACGTATGAAATTCAAAATGAATGTAATTAATATCATTAAAACTTCTTATACTTAGTGGTAGAAATAGTTTTAGAAATATAATGCCGTTTTATTAAAAAAACCTTCCTCCACTTAATTAAGACATACCCAAGAGTTATCCATAACAAATATCTGTAACCAATTAAAAGATTATATACATATTTACCTAACCATTCATATTATTAATTTACTCTATACATTTCTATTATCCATGTTTTATCTCTTTTCATTCTCTTTCATCGCGATTTACAATATTATCGTATCAAAACCTAGTGATTATAATATACACATATATATATATATTCAGTTGTCTAAGGTGTCAGACACACAAGCAGTAGGATACGGGTTCAAGCCTCTTTCCGGACAAATAAAATAAGTCTTAAGGGGATACCTCATAGTAAAATATGTTATAAACCAATATCAACAAAATATTATAATGGAATATTAATTAATGTAGTGTTATTTAGTATATGTCACAAAACTAAAAATTAAATAGTTTTAGAAATAGCATAAAAATAATCTTTTATGATACATATTTCAAAAATAAATTTTACAATATAATAAGCCTATAGAATTGTATGTAAATATAATCAATAAAATAGTATATTATATATATATATATATATAAAACATCTATAATTATATTTTATATTTTGATAATAAATAATTATTTCAAATATAATATAGTAAGCCTATAGAATTTTATGTAAATATATAATTAATAAAATAGTATATAATATATATATATATATATATTTATAATTGCCTGTGTAGCTCAGTTTGCTAAGGCATCAGACACACAAGCAGTAGGTTGCGGGTTCAAGCCCCTTTCCGGACCAATAAAATAGGTCTTAGGGGGATACCTCATAGTAAAATATGTTAAAAATCAATATAAACAAAATATTATAATGGAATATTAATTAATGTAGTGTTATTTAGTATATGTCACAAAATTAAATCGTTTTAAAAATAGCATTAAAAGTGTTTTTTGTGATATATTTCAAAAATAAATTATATAATATAGTAAGCCTATAGAATTGTATGTAAATATAATCAATAAAATAGTATATATTATATATACATATATATACATATATATACATATATATGTATATATATATATATATATATATATATATATATATATATATATACACAGGCGGTTATAAATATATATATATAAAACATCTATAATTATATTTTATATTTTGATAATAAATAATTATTGCAAATATAATATAGTAAGCCTATAGAATTTTATGTAAATATATAATTAATAAAATAGTATATAATATATATATATATATATATATATATATATATTTATAACTGCATGTGTAGCTCAGTTAGCTAAGGCGTCAGATACACAATCAGTAGAACGCGGGTTCAAGCCCCATCCGGAACATGAAAATAGGTCTTAAAATATTATTTAGAAGTGATCTTATATAATTGCATATAAACAATTTATTGGCTCAGATTAAAACCATGGATGCCTTAATGATAGCGGCTTCGAATGGACATTAGAGCCAAATGGTTATAAGTGACAACTTCATCTAAGTTCCTGGATGGGATGAAATGACTTCACTAAAATAGAATAACAATAACAATAACAATAACAATATATATACACACTATAATAATAAGGCCACATGTATTGCGTTATGATAACATATAACTCCACACAGTTGCAAGCATCACTGCAAGGAGGGCGTCATCAGACAACTATTGGAGGCGGGCAGCGATGTCACGGCTCGTAACTACTGTCGCAGAACGTGCCTCCACCTAGTGGCGCTACGAGAAGGGGGAGGAGTTACCAGCGAGGGGGCGGAGCTACTGCTGGATGGGGGCGTGGACGTCACCACACTAGACGGTAGAGGTCGTACGGCACTAGAGTACGCCGTACGTTCAGGTCATACGAGTCTAGTAGAACAACATCTCAGTCGTAACGTGAGACGGGTGCCTAGTGACTGTCGTCTTCTGGTCGAGGTAGCGGTGAGGGACAGACATTATCGTATAGCCGGACTATTGGTGGATGCTGGCTACGAGCTCAGCCAGGTCATCATCACCACCGCCGACGCTACAAAGGGGAGAGATTACTTGACGCACAGACGCAACTTTCCATTTCGGCTGCGTCACCTCTCTCAGATAGCTATACGTAACCAGATAGGCAGCTACAGACTGCAGGACCGGATACACAGCTTACAGATACCCGCCACACTGAAACTCTATCTTAACATCGGGGTGAATTTTAATAGGCAATTGATCTGAATATACCCTGTATATATTATGTAATATCATATACGCTATATTATTGTTTACACTGTACATACTTTTTACATTATAAATACTTTGTACATACTTTGTACAATGTACAGGTACCTATATACTTTCCTTATCTAGTCAATATATATATATATATATATGACATAATATGATTAATTTTGTATTATGATATTTTATAATATTCTTTCATATTGAATATAATTTGTATTTTGATTAACTATATATGTATATAAATAATATTAATTAGTTTAATAACACATGATAATAATAACCTAATATTTACTATTTAGTCAATTATATATTTATTATTATTATTTATATCTAAAAAGTGATATATTTATTTATATATGTATATATTTGAATACATAATTTACGAATCATTTAATTCCATATATTTATATTATAGATATTAATATATTAAAATATGTTATCTATTTATTTCCAATTATATTTCTTGAAGTATCATTAATGAGAAAGTTATTTATGAATATATATGTTAATAAAGTATCTGTTTAAGAAATCTTATTGAATTTTATATAAATCGGTGATGAAGTAAAACCAATAGGTTTTATTCTGTGTCCATATATGGACATTGAATATTTCACATTACATACATATTCAAGAGCGTATTATGTTATATTAGAACATGCTATCTTATAGTTAGTGATGGGTATTCACATGTAAACTATACACTGTATTCCTCATGCTATATCTAAGGATAACATAGATTTAAATACTTTGTGATCTGGGTTTTCATTGAGAAATAAGAGTCAAATATAACACAGTGTGACTTGATAGAAATTGTAAGATGAAATGAGATTGGGTTTATTATGATAGAAATGTGTGATAGTGTTTGGAGAAGACTGATTAAAAGATGGTGGATTCAGTGTTGGAAAGATTTAAGGCAAGTGAGTTAATGATAACTATGCTGTAGTTATTTAAATATATTAGATGAGAGTGATGATAGAGTTATTGTAATCATTAAATAGTTTATTACTTTTATAGGTTATCTGTATAAATATGATATTAAACATTTGGAAAGGAAGATGATATAGATGAAATTGGTAGAATATAAATTGTAAACAAAGGTAGCCCAAGGATAGAACTATGTGTACCATTATGTGTTATCTGGGTATAGCAGAATATGTAGAATTAATAGAGATACTAGAAGTATGACTGGATATAAGAGAGGAAAATCAATAAATAACTTATTCCTTAAAACCAATACCTGATAGATGGTCTAGCAGTATGATATGAGTAGGATATCAAGAGTATCAAAAGCTGTAGAAAGATCAAGAAGTATGAGTAGAACTGACTCTCCATTATAAAGTTAAATGTTAATGCTATCAGATATTATAAGGAGAGCAGTTACTGTAATGTGGGAATGAAGGTAAGCACTTTAGTATGGATCATATCGCATTATAGTGATAATGTAGTTGTGAAGCAACAAGCCGTTCAAGAAGTATTTAAATTGTTGACGTTTGTGTTATTTGGAGCAAGATATTTAGAAATGATTTATCAAGACTTCATTTTTTAAATGTATGTTATTTGCTCATTTTCATTTTGTAATGTAAAAGGAAGATAAGAGTGTGTT
Organism: Osedax fenrisi; assembly: GCA_964019155.1. Taxonomy (NCBI): domain Eukaryota; kingdom Metazoa; phylum Annelida; class Polychaeta; order Sabellida; family Siboglinidae; genus Osedax; species Osedax fenrisi. Next base: position 36,547,114 of record OZ025242.1, read on the forward strand.
GTGATATAGTGACTATATTTGTTAGAAATACGTTTCAGAAGAGATATAGACAATGTATTTGTTGCGAGGAATTCCTCACATTGCTAAATATTAATACACATTCAAATTATGGTATTATATGTGAGGAATTCAAATAAAGATCAGCTTATTTATGGGTGATTATGATTACAACTCGAAGTTATATATGTTATAGTATTACTAAACAATGTATTCATATATTTAGTAGAAATATATGAGATATACATTATGTGGTAATATTTAATAATAATTTTATAAACACAACTATTCGTATAGAATACACATACTATTTACACAATCTCTACGGTATTTATGTGTTATATTATTTATATAAGTTATATTATGTCATTACAATAGTATTTTACCTTATTTTAGAACTAATTGCCTTCAAAGAATTTGTGACTTCCTAAGCAGAACATAGAACATGGTTAATTTAATTAGTTATAAGATGTATAGTAGGTATTGTATGTGAGGTATCTAAAGTTATATAGGTTTCAGAAATTCAAAAAATACAAAGGTATTAAAATGTACATCTATACTCAATCTATATTTAAATGACAATTTTATAACACAATTACAATAATTTAATAATTATGAGAATTTTAGAATAATTTAAAGTAAAAAATAGTTAATATTTAAATAAACATTAAATTGTATACATATATATAAATATATACAAGATATATTATTAAAATGATATTAAAATTATGTTAAAATTATATTTATTATAATTAATACACATTTTGTAATAATAATTTAGAACTATATAATTATACTTTTCATATAATATATGTTTATTATATCGATATATATCAGAAATTAAATATTATTTGACATGTCAAATTCACAAAATATTTGTGTTTATTATTAATATTGTATGTGTAAATTGAATATGATAGATTAAACTAATCTTAAATATTTCTTTTGATTATTCTAGATTGGTATCTAATTATAATAATTTGTTAATAAAATAATAAAAATGTATCAAAAATTACATAAAATATCGTCATATAATCGAAAAGACAAGTTTAAAAATTATGAAGTTACTGGTTTATGGATTTTTTCTAGTTATAATTTAAATTTTCATAATATTAATTTTAGACACACTACTAAGTTAAAATAGGATATATATTGTAAAGTAAAAAAAATACTATAATTATATGATATATATTAAGATAATTGTAATTAAACTTTAGAATTAAACACAAAATCAGTAAAATGTAAATTATTCTTAGCCATTATTTAATTTCTTACTTTCACATCCGTTTTTAAATATATATATAATTTGTAGGATATATAATATTATCATTAGAATAAATTTATTCATTCTGTTTATTATCATGACTACTCAAGTTAAGAAAACCGTCAAAGCTAAAGTTGTAGTGGTTCACCCAAAGTACAATGAAATGGTTGTTGCAGCTATTGTCTCATTGAAGGAACGTAGCGGATCATCTCGTACCGCTATACTCAAATACATTGCCGCTAATTATAAATTAGGAAATGATGACAAGAAAATTAACGTTCATTTGAAAATTTGTTTACGTAATGGAGTTACCAATGGTTTATTAAACCAAGTTAAAGGTACTGGTGCTACAGGTAGTTTTAAAGTTGCAGTTGTTCCAAAGCCAGTAAAGAAAGTAGTCAAGAAACCAGTTTCACCAAAGAAAGCTGATGCAAAAAAAACATCAGTTAAGAAAATTGTGAAGAAGACAACTAAACCAACCGTTAAGAAAGCTAAATCTGCAGTTACAAAGGCTTCACCAAAGAAAACCAAAAAGGCAGTTTCCAAAGTAACAAAAAAAACCGTCGCTAAGAAATCCGTCAAAAAAAACAGTTAAGGCTTGATTGTAATATTATTTTTTTTAAATCGGCCCTTTTTAGGGCCACCCATTTTTAACAAGCTTATTATTTTAATAGCCTATTAATATTTTATTTAATATTAGTGTAATATTAAAATATATAAACAATTACATAATGAAATTATAAAAATCTAATTATATTATAGATAATTATAATAATATATATTACAATTAATATGTTTCTATAATATTACAGTATAACCAGTAAGATAACTAATTATATTTATATATTAGTACATTATTTGATATATAAATAACAATTATGTATATTAAATGTATTTAACAAAGTATAATTTAGAAATTTTGTAATATTTATTCAAATATAATAAATTGTATTTAAAAATATGTATTACTATAGGGTGATTTAATTATGACGGATTATATTATATAATTTATATATAATTACAATTAAATTATAATCAATTTTAATAATAATAGCATATGATTAGATAACAAATTTTAATATATAATGTATTCATCATTTAATATATATCCTGACAACAAAATTGTTACAATAGTTGTAATATCGTTAATGGTAAAAGTTTCGCTATTTTAAATAAGCATTGCACTGAACGCCCTCGTTATTTTTATAATATGATTTACCATAGGCCTATTTATACATTACCATATCTGCAATGGTTTCAGTTACATATATATATATATATATATGTTTGGTTAGGCTCACTTGGTATGTAATGCAGCTACAAAACATAGAAATATCAAAACTAAACCAACCCAGTAAAAATAACTAAAATCAAAATATGAATGACCATACACATACGTATATATGTTACTGATTAGCCGTTGCATGTATTATAGTCTATAAATAGACATATTCAAATTATATTACATGCAAATAATATTTAATAATATGGGAGTAGCTATGATATTATCGTGGTTGATATATCTATATATATAATATATATGATTAAAATTATATATATCTATATATTACTAATTACGCTATTGTAAAATCACAAATTCGAATAAACAATTTTGCGGGCGTTCAAATCGCGAAGCTTTTGACCATGAACCATCATATCAACTGAATACATTATAGAGCTAATAATGTGAATGTAATACATATGGGTTGTATGCATTCATAATATATAGAGTAGCCTAGAGATATATTTGTTTAAAATTAAACCATTTATCTTATGTAACTCATTCGAAATAGAACATTGAAAATAAATATTAAATATCCCCATTAAACTAGGACTACCACTATTACAATATAGAGATGACTAGAGCTTGTATAAAGAATTTATAATAGTATGTTAATATGTAAACTTGTATAATAACACATAGCTAGTTTTAATTATCTGTTGGTAAGAGTTAATATAGAAAGTGACTATTTATGTACAATTGCTATAATAATAAACCTTAGATAGTGAATATTATATTTAATTTTACTATTATCATTTAAATAGTTATAACTCATTTAGATAGTATACTCTATAGGTAATGTATATATATATATAATATATTATATTCATATAATTTCAATGTGAATAGAAATATATCTGCCGGATTTGTTTTTAGGATTAAAACTTTTAAAGTTGTAAATTTAAAAAAAAAATAATTATGTTACTACAAAAAACTAATGTTTACAAACATATATTGAATTTTACTATTATTTCACGATATATAATTATTTTATAAATATATATTCAGGCTCTGGAAAATATTTCAATTTTCAATCTTGATTTCCTAGTTATATACATTACGGTTATTAATCTTGCTCAATGATACACCTATGTATTATGATGATATGGATTGTGTGTGTTACTTATAAGTAGTGTTGTTAAAAAACGCGTTTTTTATTATTGTTTGTTTAAAACATGTTTTAAACGGTTAATTTCGTTTTATTCGTTTTTAATCCGTTTTTTTCTGTTACAAAATATAAAATTATTTAAATAAAGTAGATATGTTGTTAAATAATAAAATAATAATAAAGTAAGTACATATTATATGAATAATCAGTAATAATTAAAATAATATATTATCTGTATTATTAGAATTATTAAATCATATTGTCAAACTGTACATTAGTATGACAATTATAATAATTATAATATTTATTTTGTTACAATATAACACTGAGTATTTCTGTATTATTTAATGTTATAGACATGGAGATTATATCACAATCTATGTACATTATATAATTAATATTATAAAAGCTGTATGAACTTTCATATTTATATTATAATAAATTATTATAAATAATAAAGTAAAATTAGATTTCTTTTATGTTCTGATATAATAAATTATATAATAATATATATTATGAACTTTCATATTTCTTTTATATATTAATATATTATTATTAAAAAAATATGAAAATTCATACTATTTTTTTATATAATATTAAACATAATATATATTATTATACAATTTATTATATCAAAACATAAAAGAAATCTAATTTAACTTTTAATAATAATATTATATTTGTATACACATATTTTATACATTTATTAAATAATTATTCATTTTTCAATTATTATACAATTTATTATATCAAAAAAAAGAGCAGATAAATTATTATTTGTCAAATTGAATTTAAATTTAAATTTAAATATTAACAATTAAATAAATATATGTATAAATGTATGTCTCTTGTTTTTTTCGTTTTTTATTCTATGTTTAAAACGTCTGTTTAAAACTTGTTTTTTATTAACTCACAACCCTACTTATAAGTATATATATATATATATATATATATATGTGTGTATAAATATTATATACTATGTTTTAGATTTATAATACGTATATATTATGCAATGTTATCCTTGGTTTAAAAACACATGCTTAGTAATAATAAAGCCCGGGCTTTGGTAATAACAGTTCTCTTTGTACAACCTCATTCTATAACAAACATACAGTGAAAGCCGCTTTCATCGACATGGTTGTGTAAGCTCCAAAAATGTCGATATAGCCGGATTGTCTATGTAATCGATAAGGGTGAAGCCCTAATGGTATATAATGTATTAGTTTATTTTACGTAATCATATATATATGCATGTAAATTAATACAAAAAAGGTTTAATTACATATTTATTTAATAATAAATGTATATAAACTACAAATATTTTGTAATCGATGATTGTTTATCTGATTGTATTTTTGTTAAAGTGTATATATATAGATAATATATTGATATATATAGATAATATATTGATATATATTGATAATATATTATCAATATGTGATTATATTTTGCGTATGCATGTATTTATATTATTGTTATCATGATTGGTATGACTATTTATATACAATTGGATATCTTATAACATTTTTAAAACTACAGACGTTGTTTTTACAATACTTGGATCATCTGTAGAATCATTAACATCTTCTTTATGTTCTATGAGTGTAAGTAATCGTATAATCGATGGAATAGATAATATTTCATTATCATACGGTAATACATTATTATCAATTGATACATAATCGTTATAATATTCATTTTAATTGTTATTATATTATTGTTATAAATAGATATTAATTTAGGTAATTCGAAATAATCACAATTTTCAATATCAATAGTATCATATATAATTGTACAATCATCTGTTTCATTGTTTTATACAAATTTAAATTTTAAAAATTGTTTAAAACAATTTATAATATTTTACATTTTTACATACATTATATTTCATACGTAATTATATCACAATACATATTTTTAGACGTATCTAAATATTTACCAATTACGTAAGATATTTTAAGATATATAAGATAAAGATATTTATTGATATACAGACAATATTGAATATAGGGAAATACGTGATATCAATGAGAACTATGGGAATAATACTCATTAAAATTATAATTTTTTATTAATCTGTTTTATAGTCAAATTTGTCGATATAAGTGGATTAAATTCCAAATATTACTTATTAAATATGTCTAAATGCAGAATTATGATGTACGCGGATTAATTTACATTAAAATAAGTATAAATCCAACAAATACATTTCGATATAGCCGAATTCTTGATGTACATGACTGTCGAAGTAAGCGGCTTTCCACGTATATATATAATATATAAAGTTATATATAATATATAAAGTTATATATAATATATAAAGTTATATATAAATATATTACAATATAAAACAGATATATTTGTAAGTAGTAACAATATAGAGTGTATTTTTTAGTAGATAATGTGTGTGTGTATGTGGGTAAAGGTTTGTATGTATGTGTGTGTGTATGTCTATATACAATTATGGATGAAAATTAACATTAAATGTGTATTATTATAATCTAAGTCATCTGTATAATTATAGATATAGAGATTTATTTGGATATACACATATATTTGTCTCCTATTATATATATATATAAGTACTAATATTAATAATACGTATAATATTATGTATACAATTTCTTAATATATAGTTTATAATATAAATTATATTATGTACGTATTTATGTACATAAACATGTATATGTGTCGCACATTGTGTGTATGTATATGTGATAAAAGTGTAACCCATAATATGCTGATTTAACAAATACACAAAACTTAGTTATGACTAATAACTGATCTACATTACCTAGTAAATTATGACACGCCCATGTCTAGAGGCAAGCGACCTATGCAATAAACTAATAGTAATATAAATATGGCGCCGCTAATGCATAACAACCGTAATACCCAAATAATATATTATTTTATAATCAATATTAGGTTTTTAGTAATATAATAATTGTATATAGACTAGAGCTCCTACAGGTGAAGTATATTAAGTATTGCCTTTAGTTGACTGTAATTAAATTAATTACAGTAAATTAATTACTAATTAATGTGTATTAATTAGAACATTTAATATTACATTATATTTAAATATTCTTTAAAATATAAATAAGTACTCAATCATTGGGTTATTTGATAATTTGCATTGAGTCAATGCAAATTAAAAATATTTATTAATAAAATAATATTGATTATACATAATTAAGGTATTATTTAAGAATCGATAAAATAATAGAATATTCATTAAAATGTATTGAAATATATTTAATATTAATATATTAAATGCTTAAATATTTAGAGATTTAATAAAATTGTATTAAAATGACACGGTATAGTTATTAAACAATAGATAGTCCATAACTTATATATAGTGTGTTATATTAATATATATTATAATTGAGTGTACTACATTTTATGAAATTATAGATTTATAATTGTAAAAGTATTTAAAATAATAACGTATTTTTTGTCATATTTATCCGATTTATTTATCCGCTTTATATGGATATTTATATCTCGCCACCTATCATTAGAATGTTATTATAATCCTAAATTATAATAATAAAATCCTTGAAATAACCTTGAATTTAATATGTAATATCGCCCTTATTTATTTATATAAATTTGTATTATAAAAATACAATATAAACGTATAAATATGTTAACTCATCTCTAATGAATACTTTTATATATCTTATATTTGTATTATACTATATTTCATATTAAATTTAATTAGATTAAATATGACTAAAATACAGTACGGTACATTTTTTATTGATAATTTATCATAAACTTATGCCAAATTTTAATTATTTAATTCAACTTTATAACATACATTATTCTATAATGTATAATAATATATTCTATATATATAGATATATTAATTAATGTCGATTTTTTTTGCATTATAAAATATATAAGTAATATGATTTATATTTTATATATATATATGTACAAAAACGCAATTAATGACGAATTCTGAAGGTAGATTTACATCTAATATTAGTATAAATAACACACCATTAAAAGTAGTTGATTCATTTAAATATCTAGGAGCGATTATTGATGACAAAGGTTCTAAAGCTGAAATTCTATCTAGAATTGGTCAAAAAATCGCAGCCTTATCAAATTTAAATGTAATATGGTATGACACTTCGCTACATCTTAAAGCCAAAATTCAATTAATGCAATCTCTTGTGAATTCAATATTCTTATATGCATGCGAAACTTGGACACTAAGTAAAGATCTGCAAAAACGAATACGTGCTCTAGAGATGAGATGCCTTCGGAGATTACTAAATATTAACTATAAAGATAGAGTCACGAACGTGGAAGTTAGAAGACGGGTAACATGTCAAATCGGCCCACACTCAGAACTATTAGCAAAGGTTATTGAAAAGAAACTCAAATGGTTCGGTCACGTTATTAGGTCTGACACAATATCAAAAACAATTCTGCAAGGAACTGTTGACGGTATAAGAAGAAGAGGACGACCGAAGTTACAATGGCAAGACAATGTTGTCGAATGGACTGGCATGGATATTGTAAAAGCAATGAGAGCGACGATGAGCAGAGAAGGATGGAGAAAAGTTATATGGAATTCAACGGCGCCCCTACGGCATCCAAATGCTATGGGATAGGTTAAAGGTTAAAGGTTAAATAATATAATATAATAATTATATATAATATTTAATTTATAATCTATATGATAATTATTATAAAAATGCATCGATATTTTCGATTTATAACATAAAATCTATCATATGTCGGTATAGTAATTAATATCAGCAAAATAATGGATAATAATAATATCAGATTCAGTTCATGACCGAGATCAAAAACCCAGGTATGGTATAGAAGTTCTATTGAACTTATCGAGATACCAACATGCTCTTGGTAATGAGAGAATTAATACAAAATGAATAAATATAAATAAATATTTTACAATTCTATATTGTTCATTCGTGTTCTGTCTCATAAAAAATAAAATAAAATCATAATAAATGTTTCAAAATATTTGTTACAAATGTTGTATTTATTACTTAATATAATTTTATATAAGTTGGAACATCTATTATACTTAATAAAATAACATTAGTAAGGTATATTCGCGATCAGAAAGTACTAAAATATTAACATTACTTTTAATTGTTAATAAAAAGTAAAACGAGAATATCACATTCCCAAATAAATTCAGAACACATGAATTATAGTCCCAATACGCTGAGTAGTAATTGACATGTAACATATCACATCTTCTATTCATTCTCATATAACATTTATATATTATTAACTCTAAATATGTAGTCACTAATAATCATAATAACTTTCCACCAGTATAAGCGACAATAATAAAATATACACCATTATGGTGACTATAACTCCTCTTCATACAAGAATGAATATTATATGATAGCTTCGATAGTGAAATACATCATAAGTAGTGTATAACTAACAAGTATTTCTAATCGATTACATTTCTGAATGTAGATTTTATTAAGACCCATTAATTTTGTATGAATCTGATGCGAATTTGACATGAGATATTCCAAATAATTTTCAGTTTACAGAAAGCAAACTCTGGTGTTTTACGGCCAGTTCCATATTATCAACCCCCCCTTTCCAATAGTTTTTCAGCACACATGGTATTGTGTAGTCCAAAAATTGCGTAAAGTAGTTATCAGATGTTCATGATGAATCTCGTCTATAGCCTATCATAACTATGTAATTAGCCTTGCCGCCATCACAAACTTTCTCATAGTATGTGAATGATACTTACTCAATTATGCGAAGAAAGTTCAACGCCCAAATGTTAGAGATCAACGATGTGTATTCAAATATACGAAGGTAAAGTTATTAATAAGATTGTAATGACCTATATAAATTAACATATAGTATATAAGACATGCTATGAATACATATTAATAAACCATATTATATTGTATATCTGATAATATAATAGATATATAATATATGTTGTAGTGATATTTAATATATAAAATATAGCTTGTGATGGAACCAAATATACTCATATAATATGTAAATTTATTATTAAGATTAAAATAACCTATATAAATTATTAATAATATGAATGTAAAAATCTAATCTATTAAAAAATACTCCAAATCAGTAGGTCATAATTTCTTATTCAGTGGTATTCAATGTTAATCCATATAATATTACTTGAATATTTTATTATATATTGATAATATATTACTTTACTAACGTGAAATATATTAATTAGTGTAAAAAAAGCATTAATTTAGAATACAAAAAATAGTTAATTAATATTTATATTCCTTCAAATTAAATTTAAATATCTAGTTAAAAGGTTCACAAAATAATGCGAAGTCAGTATTTTATATATTAAATGTTAAATAATCTTTACCATAATACTTTTATAAATGTAAAATGACTTTGATTACATAATAAATTATCACTTATTTAAATAAACTAGAAAATATTAAAAATATACTTAAATTTAAAATTTTATAATAAAAGTTTTTTAAAAAAATATTTAATTTACTGAATATGTAGTTATTAAAAACACATTATACTATAACAATACTTTTGTATGTAAAAGTATATTCACATTAAAAATAAAATATTCAGATATTTACAATGTTACATTATTAATTCTGTAATAAGATTAATTTTAGGAATAAATAGTTAGCTATAAATTAATCTAGCTTATTAAATATATATTATAATAATTTGCCAAAATAAAATTATATTTAAATTAATGTGAAGGTTTTTACGAATAAACTGGTTTAATTTGGGTGGCCCTAAAAAGGGCCGATTGGTATAGAAGATCCGAATAGAATTAAGCACGTTCACCACGAATACGACGAGCGAGTTGAATATCTTTGGGCATGATAGTAACACGCTTGGCATGAATGGCGCACAAGTTAGTATCTTCGAAGAGACCTACTAAGTAAGCTTCACTAGCCTCTTGAAGAGCCATAATAGCGGAACTTTGGAAACGTAAGTCAGTTTTAAAATCTTGAGCGATTTCACGTACTAAACGTTGGAAAGGTAACTTACGGATAAGTAATTCAGTAGATTTTTGGTAACGACGGATCTCACGAAGAGCAACGGTACCGGGTCGGTATCTATGAGGTTTCTTAACTCCACCAGTAGCAGGAGCACTCTTACGAGCAGCCTTGGTAGCCAATTGTTTACGGGGAGCTTTACCTCCGGTAGATTTACGAGCAGTTTGCTTTGTACGTGCCATTGTGGAAAAATGATAATGAATGATTTTAAGGAAAATCAGCAGCTTATATAGTGTTTTGCGTGTTATTAAACGTGAATAAATCGCTGATTGGTTGGATTCTCAAACAAATATATAATTTAAAATAAAATGAAACATAGAGAACAATGTTAACAGCTCAATAATGATTGGCTTATTTATTCTCTTTGTATTGGCTAATAATAACTGACCAATTAAATTTCGTTGACGTAGTCTATTCCACGATAAAGCCTATATAAGATGCGAAATTGATTAGTATATTTATTCTTATATTTTGAACGCTCAATCTATATCTTATTATCATCATGTCTGGACGAGGAAAAGGAGGTAAAGCCAAGGGAATCAAGTCTAAGACTAGATCTTCCAGAGCCGGTCTACAATTCCCAGTAGGTCGTATTCATCGTCATTTACGAAGAGGTAACTACGCTAAAAGAGTAGGTGCTGGTGCACCAGTATATTTAGCTGCTGTTATGGAATATTTAGCAGCTGAAATTCTCGAGTTAGCTGGAAATGCTGCCCGTGATAACAAGAAATCCAGAATTATCCCACGTCATCTTCAGTTGGCCATCCGTAATGATGAAGAATTAAACAAATTACTTGCCGGTGTTACTATCGCTCAAGGTGGAGTATTACCTAATATCCAAGCTGTTCTCTTACCAAAGAAAACTGGTAAATCTGCTTAATCTGTCAACTTCTCCTTACAACAATCGGTCCTTTTTAGGACCACCCACATTTAACATGTTTATTCAATTTGATGTGTTTAATAAGTGATAGTTAATTAATATCTAATTTAGATGTATAATTTTGTTACAAATTTATGCTATTTAGAGCCAAACATATTTGTTGAGGTATTACATTTTAATAATCAAATCTATATAGTATATATGATGATTAATTCAATACACATTTCTCATAATTCATATAGTTTAATTATATGTGGCATGCTAGTAAATATACTATTATTACACATATATACTAATATTATATTTGTTATACTCATTGATTATACAGTAATATAAACACACATACAGAGATTCATACACAATATTTAACAATAGTTATTTACCATTTATTTCTATATCATTAGCGCCCTGTAATGCTACATGCATAGTATTGTTTAAGTTGAGATACAACAAAATAACTTATAATATGATAGTATCATATCGAAGGTAACCGCTGCGATAATTTTCCTATTTATTTTGGGTGTGGCTAAATATTTGGATATGTAAATATTAAAACATGTAAATGAATGTAATGCGTATGCAGATATATATATAATATACAGATATATACTAATATATATTATATCATTCAAATATTATACAGTGATACCTATATATTTATTATTTAAAATGTATTCAATACAAATACTGAGATATTGTATACTTATAAATAAATAGTTATTCAATAAGTATATAAATTGAATATTTATTATTATAGTATATAAGTTATTTAAATTTATACGATTCATATAATTAATATTCAAACTAATATACTTATAAGTAGCTTTTGATGAGTTTCAACTAAACTAGGCATATAATATTAAATACACTAAAACATGCATGTGTACTAATCATAAGAGGCTCACTGTGGTATGTAATGCAGTTAAAAACACAGACAAATAATTCCATACAAAATGAATCGAACAACCAATCAAAATATTGATGCGTAAATATATTTATTAAATTTGAATATTTAAATAACCTCTATATGTATTATCTAATTTCATATGTTAAATGAATGATATAACATATGAACTATAATGTTATGAATATGCACGCATATATACTTATTGCTTATCTGTTTATTTATTCGTATACGATATCCTCGTATTTATTTTGAATAAATTATAATCTTTAGACATTTAAATAATATCTATACATATAATATATGTTAGATGAATACTATACTATATATATATATATCAGGGTTGAATGGGTTTTTTCATTTGGGTTTTATCGTGGTATTTTCAGTATAATTATAAATAAATATATTTTCATAACAATAATTAATATTTTGATATAAAATTGTTAATTATATAATTTTATTTACATAAATAATTTGCAAAGTTAATCAGGAAGTATTTCAAAATCCTTGTTATATATAAAATATTTAATAAAATTAATAATCTTTTAATAAGAGTTTTTATAAATATTATTTATATATATTTTCTTGTATATCATATAACTCTGTTTGAAGATAAAAGATTATTTAATTAATAACATGTATCATAAATTATGATTCATAATAAAACAATATATTTTTTTTATTATTAATTATATGATAATATTATCGATAAGCTATTATTATAATAACTTCTCTTTGATGATTTTAATTTTTAAAAAAATAAGGAATTCACACCATTAAAAGTAGGCTGCTTTTTCACCGATATCGTACCGATTTTTAACATATTTTCTTTCTCTCTCTATGCGACACCCCTACCGATATATCACCGATATCGCTATTCATCATTTGGAGATGTCTCTACATATTTAATGATTTCTCGACGATTTCATTACTACGTATATCTGTGAAAGAACGGATGATTTTTTCGGTGTGAATTGGGCTTTATATATATAATTTAAAAAATTATATATTTTTATATTATTATTATATTTTATTTAAAATAAAAATTACTTTCATTCATTATTTTATTAATATATTCAAATAGTATTCAATTCAATAGTAAATAGTGAAATTTATTCTGTACCTTAAAGTATAATTTTACAGATATAAAAATCATATCTCAATCAAATCTATTATAACAAAGTTTAAAAATTCACTATCATTATTCTTAAATTTTAACTAAATATACAATCAAACTAAACATATGTGTACATCATACTAAAAACTAATTTTTTTTTTAATTCCTATATCTTTTTATGCAATAATATATTAATGACAACATATAATATTTCATTGAAATATTATATTTTTGAAAAAACCGAAAAAACGGGATAAAAACACAAATAACCCAATAAACCGAGTTTAATAGTTTTAACGAAAATAACCTCCAATCCTGATATATATATATATATATATATATATATATATATATTATTTATTTGTATATCTATTATATAAAAGAAAGTCTATTTAATTATATATATATATGTGTGTGTGTGTGTGTGTATCTGGTGAGGTAACTCGAGAACCGGGGTACGTCGCGAAAATATGTTATACCCGATCTTAATAAATTTGCAACAGTATGGTCTTGGTCCGGAAAATTTTTTGAATTTTATACCGCGTACCCCAGAAAAACCTGAAAAATTGACTTTTTGCCATTAAAATGATTTTTTGTCGTCCAAAATCTTCGGCGTCGCATTTTTGAAATATTTTTTTTACATTTTTTCGAACTATTTTTTTGATTTTTTTTTGAAATTTTTGGAAATTTTGGAAATTTTTTGAAATATTTTTGAAATATTTTTGACATTTTTTGAAATATTTTTGAAGTTTTTTTTAAATATTTTTAAAATTTTTTTGAAATATTTGTAAACATTTTTTGAAATTTAAAAAAAATTTATTTTGTAATATTATTTATATTATTTGTATTTTTAAAAAATATTATTTGAAATATTTTTTTACATTTTTCAACTATAACTATTATTTTAGATTATAATCGTTGAAATATTATTATTTTAAGATAATAATTAAAATATTATAATTATTTAATAATATATAAATATTATACTTTTTAAAATATTTTTAGAACATTTATAAAAAATATATTTTGTAATATTTGGAAATATTTGTTGTATAGGAATACAGAATCAGGAATAGCTATAATTAATAAATAATATATAGGAAACAATCAAAAATCGATCAACGCAGGGTGCGGTTTGGGTTTTCGACATTTATTAAGTAATATTTTGTAATATTGGAAATATGTGTTGTATTTTTTTAAATATTTTTGAAATATATTTCCACTAATTTTTGAGATATTAAAAATGAATATTTGTCTAAATTTGTTTGAATTTTTACAAAAATGTATGTTATTATATATGAAAGGTAGAATCATGAATAGCCATAATTAATAAATAATAAATAGGCAATCAATCAAAAACCGACAAATGTCGGTATGGTTTGGGTTTGGGTTTAGGTTTGAGTTTTCGACAATTTTTTAAAACATATTTTGTAATATTTGAAATATTTATTGTTTTTATTATTTTATATTTTTCCACTAATTTCTTAAATATTTAAATTGTCTACATTTGTTTGTATAACAGCTAAATTTATTTTATTGTATATATAGCAATGCAGAATTAGGATTAGCTATAATTAATAAATAATAGATATACAAACAATCAAAAACATAGCAACGTCGGGTCGGGTGCGGTTTGGATTTTCGACATTTTTTTTAAAACATATTTTGTAATATTTGAAATATTTGGTGATTTTTTAATATATTTTTTGAAATATTTTTCTACTAATTTTTTAAATATTAAAATATTTTCCTACATTTGTTCAGCTAACATTTATATTATTCTATATATAGCAATGGAGTATCAGGAATAGCTATAAGTAATAAATAATATATAGGAAAATAATAGAAAACCTAGAAACGTGATCGGGTATGGTTTTGGTTTGGTTTTCGGCATCATTTTAAGTCATATTTTATAATATTGGAAATATTTGTTGTATTTTTTAAAATATTTTTTGAAATATTAAAGTCCATCATTTTTGAAGTATTTTAAACAAATATTTGTCTAAAATTGTTTGTATTTTATTATATTTAGCATAAATGTATGTTATTGTATAGAATTGTAGAATCAGGAATAGATCTAATTAATAAATAATAAATAGTCAAACAATCAAAAACCGATAAATGTCGGGTCGGGCACTGTTTGGGTTTGGGTTTATATTTGAGTTTTCGACATTTTTTTTAATATTTTAAATATGTGTTGTATTTTTCAACAATTAAATATTTTAGCATAATCACGAATAGCTATAAATTATAGCCTATAAATGATAAAAATAAATAGGCAAATAATCAAAAACTTAGCAACGCCGGGTCGGGTATGGATACTAATATGTTGAAATATTTGTTATATTTAAAAAAATATTTGTAGACACTTTTTAAAATATATTTGATAATATTTTAAATTATTTTTTGTATTTTTACAAAATATTTTACGAATAAATCTTAAAAACGAACAACGCTAGATCTACATCATATACAGTTAGAATTATTAAATATTAGTTAGAAACAAAATTAAATATTAGCTATACATAATTAGGAATAGCTATAATTAATAATTGATAGGAAAATAATCAAAAACCGAGCAACGTCGGGTTGAGTACGGCAAGCAATTCCAAATCAGGAATAGTTATAATTATTAAATGATAGATAGGAAAATAATAAAAAACCGATCAACGTCGGTTTGGGACGGTTTGGGTTTAGGTTTTCAACATATTTTGTAATATTTGAAATATTTTTTGTATTTTTTAATATATTGTTTAAAATATTTGTTCGAGTGATCACAAGTTTTTTAAATATTAAAACAAATATTACATTCGTTTGTATTTTAGATAAACTTTATTTATATAATTAATATACAATATTAATTGTATATACAATTTTTACAATTTTTATATTTTTACATTTTTAAAATTGTATATACTATAAATTTAGAATCAGGAATAGCCTAATTAATAAATAATAAACAGGCAAACGATCAAAAACCGATAAATGTCGGTATGGTTTGGGTTTGGGTTTAGGTTTGAGTTTTCGACAATTTTTTAAAACATATTTTGTAATATTTGAAATATCCACTAATTTCTTAAATATTAAAATTTTCTACATTTGTTTGTATATCAGCTAACATTTATTTTATTGTATATATAGCAATGCAGAATTAAGATTAGCTATAATTAATAAATAATAGATATACAAACAATCAAAAACATAGCAACGCCGTGTCGGGTGCGGTTTGGGTTTAGGTTTTCGAAAATTTTTTAAAACATATTTTGTAATATTTGAAATATTTGGTGTATTTTTTAATATATTTTTCTACTAATTTTTCTACTAATTTTTTAAATATTAAAATATTTTCCTACATTTGTTTGTATGTCAGCTAACATTTATTTTATTTTATATATAGCAATGAAGTATCAGGAATAGCTATAAGTAATAAATAATAGATAGGAAAATAATCAAAACCTAGAAATGTGTACTGGTATGGTTTTGAATTATTTTTTGTATTTTTACCAAATATTTTAGGAATAAATCTTAAAAACTAACAAAGCACATCGGATATAGTAAGAATTATTAAATATTATTTAGAAATAAAATTTAAGATTAGCTATGCATAATTAGGAATAACTATAATTAATAATAAATATACAAATAATCAAAAACCGAGCAACGCCGGGTCGGGTACGGCTAGTCTATTATATAAAAGAAAGTCTATTTAATTATATATATATATGTGTGTGTGTGTGTGTGTATCTGGTGAGGTAACTCGAGAACCGGGGTACGTCGCGAAAATATGTTATACCCGATCTTAATAAATTTGCAACAGTATGGTCTTGGTCCGGAAAATTTTTTGAATTTTATACCGCGTACCCCAGAAAAACCTGAAAAATTGACTTTTTGCCATTAAAATGATTTTTTGTCGTCCAAAATCTTCGGCGTCGCATTTTTGAAATATTTTTTTTACATTTTTTCGAACTATTTTTTTGAATTTTTTTTGATTTTTTTTTGAAATTTTTGGAAATTTTGGAAATTTTTTGAAATATTTTTGAAATATTTTTGACATTTTTTGAAATATTTTTGAAGTTTTTTTTAAATATTTTTAAACATTTTTTTGAAATTTTTTTAAAATATATTTTGTAATATTATTTATATTTTTTGTATTTTAAAAAATATTATTTGAAATAATTTTTTATATTTTTCAACTATTCGTTGAAATATTATTATTTTAAGATATAATTAAAATATTATAATTATATAATAAATATATAAATATTATAAGATATAATAATATACTTTTTAAAATATTTGTAGAACATTTATAAAAAATATATTTTGTAATATTTGGAAATATTTGTCGTATACTAGGAATACAGAATCAGGAATAGCTATAATTAATAAATAATAGATAGGCAAACAATCAAAAATCGATCAACGCAGGGTGCGGTTTGGGTTTTCGATATTTATTAAGTACTATTTTGTAATATTGGAAATATGTGTTGTATTTTTTTAAATATTATTTGAAATATTTTTGAAATATTTTTCCACTAATTTTTGAGATATTAATATTTGTATAAATTTGTTTGAATTTTAGCAACAATTTATGTTATTGTATATGAAAAGCAGAATCATGAATAGCCATACATAATAAATAATAGATAGGTAAGCTATCAAACAACGAGTAAAGCAAAGTTGGGTACGGCAAGAAATTCCAAATCAGGAATAGTTATAATTAATAAATGATAGATAGGCAAATAATAAAAAACCGAGCAACGCCGATTTGGAACTGTTTGGGTTTAGGTTTTCAACATATTTTGGAATATTTGAAATATCTGTTGTATTTTTTGAAATATTTTTTATCTAATTTTTTAAATATTAAAAAAAATATGTTTCTACATATGTTTAATTTTATTTAATTGTATATACTAGAAATGTAGGATCAGGAATAGCTCTAATTAATAAATAATAAATAGGCAAACAATCAAAAACCGATAAATGTCGAGTCGAGTACTGTTTGGATTTGGGTTTAGGTTTGAGTTTTCGACATTTTTTTAAAACATATTTTGTAATATTTTAAATATTTTTTGTATTTGTTAGCAATTATATATTTTAGAATAATCAGGAATAGCTATAATTAATAAAAATAAATAGTCGAACAATCAAAAACCTAGCAACGCCGGGTAGGGTATGACTGCTAATATGTTGAAATATTTTTTATATTTAAAAAATATTTTTAGACACTTTTTAAAAATATATTTTATAATATTTTAAAGTATTTTTGTATTTTTGTATTTTTACAAAATATTTTACGAATAAGTCTTAAAAAGAACAACGCTAGATCTACATCGGATACAGTTAGATTTATTAAATATTAGTTAGAAGACAACAATTAAAGAATAGCTATGCATAATTAGGAATAACTATAATTAATAATTGATAGGCAAATAATAAAAAAACGAGCAACGTCGGGTTGGGTTCGGCAAACAATTCTAAATCAGGAATAGTTATAATTAATAAAGTATAGATAGGCATATAATTAAAAACCGATCAACGCCGTTTTGGGACGGTTTGGGTTTGGGTTTTCAACATATTTTGTAATATTTGAAATATTTGTTGTATTTTTTAAAATATTTTTTGAAATATTTGTTCACTAATTTTTTAAATATTATAAACAATATTTTTCTATATTTGTTTGTATTTTAAATAAACTTTATTTAATTGTATATACTAGAAATATAGAATCAGAAATTGCCCTAATTAATAAATAATAAATAATAGATAGGCAAACAAACAAAAACCAAGAAATGCCGGGTCGGGTATGGTTTGTTTTTAAAACATATTTTGTAATATTTTATATATTTTTTTGCAATTTTTAGCAATTATATATTTTAGAATAATCAGGAATAGCTATAATTAATAAAAAAAATTAATAGGCATTAAAAATCAGATATGGCTACTAATATGTTGAAATATTTTTTATATTTCTTAAAATATTTTTAGACACTTTTTAAAAATATATTTTGTAATATTTTAAATTATTATTTGTAATCTTACAAAATATTTTACAAATAATCTTAAAAACGAACAACGCTGAGTCTACATCGGATACAGTTAGAATTAGTAAATATTAGTTAGAAGAAAACAATTAAATATTAGCTAAGTATAATCAGGAATAGCTACAATTAATAGGCAAATAATCAAAAACCTAGCAACGCAGGGTAGTGTACGGTTTGTGTTTGGGTTTAGGTTTGGGTTTTAGACATTTTTTTAAAACATATTTTTTAATATTTGAAATATTTGCTGTATTTTTTAACATATTATTTGAAAATGTTTTCTACTTTGTTTTGTATGTCAGCTAACATTTATTTTATTATATATATCAATTAAGAATCAGGAATAGCTATAATTAATATATAATATATAGGAAAATAATCAAAACCGAGCAACGCCGGTTTGGGTACGGTTTGGGTTTAAGTTTGGGTTTTAGACATTTTTTAAAACATATTTTGTAATATTTGTTGCATTTTTTAATATATTTCCACTAATTTTTTAAATATTTTTCTATATTTTGTTTGTATTTTAGCTAACATTTATTTTATTGTATATATAGCAATGCATAATCATGAATAGGTATATAATATATCTATAATTAATAAATAATAGATAATAGGCAAATATTCAAAAACCGAGCAACGCCGGGTCGGGTACGGCTATTTTTTGAAATATTTTAAAAAATTTTTTTTCAAATATTTTAAAACATTTTTTTGAAATATTTGTAAACATTTTTGTGGACATTTTTTTGAAATATTTTTTTATATTTTTCAACTAATCTTTGAAATATTATTATTTTAAGATATAATTAAAATATTATAATTATATAATAAATATATAAATATTATAAGATATAAATATTATACTTTTTAAAATATTTGTAGAAAATTTATAAAAAATATATTTTGTAGCAATACAGAAATACAGAATCAGAAATAGCTATAATTAATAAATAATAAATGGGCAACAACAATCAAAAATCAAAAATCGAGCAATGCAGGGTGCAGTTTGAGTTTTCGACATTTTTTAAGTAATATTTTGTAATATTGGAAATATGTGTTGTATTTTTAAAAATATTTTGTGAAATATTTTTGAAATATTTTTCCACTAATTTTTGAGATATTAATATTTGTATAAATTTGTTTGAATTTTAGCAACAATTTATGTTATTGTATATGAAAAGCAGAATCATGAATAGCCATAATTAATAAATAATAGATAGGTAAACTATCAAACAACAAGTAAAGCAAAGTTGGGTACGGCAAGAAATTCCAAATAAGGAATAGTTATAATTAATAAATGATAGATAGACAAATAATAAAAAAACGAGCAACGACGATTTGGAACTGTTTGGGTTCAGGTTTTCAAAATATTTTGGATTATTTGAAATATCTGTTGTATTTTTTGAAATATTTTGTCACTAATTTTTTAAATATTAAAAAAAATATGTTTCCACATTTGTTTGTATTTTAGATAAACTTTATTTAATTGTATATACTAGAAATGTAGGATCAGAAATAGCTCTAATTAATAAATAATAAATAGGCAAATAATCAAAAACCGATAAATATCGAGTCGGATACTGTTTGGATTTGGGTTTAGGTTTGAGTTTTCGACATTTTTTTAAAACATATTTTATAATATTTTAAATATTTTTTGTATTTTTTAGCAATTATATATTTTAGAATAATCAGGAATAGCTATAATTAATAAAAATAGTCAAACAATCAAAAACCTAGCAACGCCGGGTAGGGTATGGCTACTAATATGTTGAAATATTTTTTATATTTAAAAAATATTTTTAGACACTTTTTAAAAATATATTTTATAATATTTTAAATTATTTTTTGTATTTTTACAAAATATTTTACGAATAAATCTAAAAAAGAACAACGCTAGATATACATCGGATACAGTTAGATTTATTAAATATTAGTTAGAAGACTAAAAATTAAAGATTAGCTATGCATAATTAGGAATAGCTATAATTAATAATTGATAGGCAAATAATTAAAAACCGAGAAACGTCGTGTTGGGTAAGGCAAAAAATTTAAAATCAGGAATTGTTATAATTAATAAATAATAGATAGGAAAACAATCAAAAACCTAGCAACGCCGTGTCAGGACGGTGTGGGTTTTGGTTTTAGACATTTTTTTAAAACATATTTTATAATAATTGAAATATTAGTTGTATTTTTTAATATATTTTTTAAAATATTTTTCCACTAATTTTTTAAATATTAAAATATTTTTCTACATTTGTTTGTATGTCATCTAACATTTATTTTATTGTATATAAATAATAGTTAGGAACAAATTAAATATAAATATTTAGCAATGCAGAATTAGTAATAGCTATAATTAATAAATAATAATTGGCAAAAAATCAAAAACCGAGCAACGCCAGGTCGGGTACGGTTTGGGTTTAGGTTTGGGTTTTCGACATCTTTTTAAAACATATTTTGTAATATTCAAAATATTTATTATATTTTTTAATATATTTTTTGAAATATTTTTCTACTAATTTTTTAATTATTAAAATATTTTTCTACATTTGTCTGTATTTCAGCTAACATTTATTTAATTGTATATATAACAATGAAGAATCAGGATCAGCTATAATTAATAAATAATAGATAGGCAAACAATCAATATCCGAGCAACGCCGGTTTGGGTACGGTTTGGGTTTAAGTTTGGGTTTTAGACATTTTTTAAAACATATTTTGTAATATTTGTTGCATTTTTTAATATATTTCCACTAATTTTTTAAATATTTTTCTATATTTTGTTTGTATTTTAGCTAACATTTATTTTATTGTATATATAGCAATGCATAATCATGAATAGGTATATAATATATCTATAATTAATAAATAATAGATAATAGGCAAATATTCAAAAACCGAGCAACGCCGGGTCGGGTACGGCTAGTATTCTATATATCAGCATATGAATTAATTTAAGTTTTAATATTTGAATAATTACAGAAAATATTACGTACATATTATAATATTTAGCCACGACCATATTAAACATGATAATTATCACAACGGTCAACTTCGATATAACATGTTAATTAATTTAAAAATTTAATTCACATTATTATAGTCATTAATAATAATTATATTTAAATATGTTGTAATATATAAATAAGAAATTAATTAAGATTATAAATATTGAATAATAATTTAATATTGGTAATATATGAATATCATAATTATATGATATTACATTATAATAATTATATGAATAAGGTATTATTAAATAATTAATAAAATAATATAGTAGAAATTAAATTTGTCGGATTTGATTAAAATATGATTAAATATTGAGCGATTTATTAAATCATGGTAACTGAACTCTATAGCCACTTGATTTATAAATTAAAGGGATACGACAGCGAGAGTTCAAGGTGGGCGTGTCTAGAAGTAACGCATCACTACACATGTTAGGGAATGTTGAGCAAGGTCCATGTATGTGAATATATTCATGATGGAATAAAATATAATGAATGATAATACTATACAATGCATAGATACACTCTCAGTGTAATATATAATACATTTTTATGTGTATACTTTCTATTATGTATCTACATATCATCTATTAGCTGTATCATACAGTATATGCATTGATGTGTGAATATAAACATATCCTCTATAAATGGTTGAGCTAGTCGCCCTCCTCAAATGATGAATACAGTACCCAACTCATCCAGTAACCTGTTTAATTTCTATATTGAATAAACAAATATTAGGAATGTACGATTACGATTAAAACGCTGTTGTAATTTTATAATATTTATTTTTATATAATATACTTAATTTAATACTAATATATATAATATATTATCCTGTATTATATATATTATATATAGTAACCTGTTTAATTTCTATATTGAATAAACAAATATTAGGAATGTACGTTTACGATTAAAACGCAGTTGTAATTTTATAATATTTATTTTTATATAATATACTTAATTTAATACTAATATATATAATATATTATAATCAATAAGTGATATTACATGTTTAATAGTACAATTTTAGGTTTTAAAATTTTTATTACATTTTATTTGCCCAGTTGTAATTTTATAACAATGCATATGTTAAATATAATTCGATACTATAAATATATAATATATAGTATAATATTAATATTATTACTTCATAAATTTCTAAAAAAAATGCCAAAAATAGTAAAATATTTTCACAAAATTGAGTAAAACTTGGAAGTTTTTCGGATATTATTTATCCAGTTGAAATTACTAATTATATATACGACTTGATATGCCCATTTGTAATATACATATCAGTAGTAATATATAATTGTATATATAGTAATTATATATATACACCAGTAGTAATTTAAATACATTTAAAATTAATTTGTTTACACTGGCTACTATAATATTATACATATATAGTATTAAAGTGACAAATTATGTTATATATCAAATATGTAAATAAATGACAACATATATAAATATGTATTATGCATTGTTAAAATTACAACTGGAAAACACAAATTTAATAACAATCTTTAAAACCTAAAATGTTACTATAAATTATTATTATTTTAAACATTTAATACATAAATTAAACTATACAAATAAATACAACTGGATTTTGGTATATCCTAAAATATTATTAAAATACAATAACAAATGTAGTACACACAATATTTATGTTTAGAAAGATATTATATTTTCTAGGAGATTCTCAGATAATATATTACATAAAATGTAAATCAATAGTTGGGAGTTACTAAAACCCAGTTGTAATTTTATAATACGTATTTTGTATATAATATAATTACTTTAATAATTATATTAATATTATACTATATAGTATCAAAGTGTTAAATTATGTTTAACATGTATTATTATAAAATTACAACTGGTTTACAACTAGGCAATAAATTTATAATAACAATCTTTAAAACCTAAAATTGTACTATAAATACATTACTATTTCGAACATTTAATATCACTTATTGATTATAATATACTTTTTTATAAACACAAATTTAATAACAATATTTAAAACCTAAAATTTTACTATAAATTATTATTATTTTAAACATTTAATACATAAATTAATTACGTAGACACAGGCTAGAGGCGCCAAAAAATCTATGATTAATAGTTTAGTCGAAATCGGAGCGCGCGATTTCGGAGTTGAGACGCCCGCCTCTAGATATGGGCGTGTCATACTAGATAAACGCCGCCTCTAGATATACTACGGACATGTATGTCCTTAGTATATATTACGTGTACATGTAATATACATTACAGTGTAGTACACTGTGTATATATATATATATATATATATATATATATACACACATGCATAATGTGCGTCGCACATACACACATATAGACTATATATATAAGGTATATATCTCTCTATATATATATATAAAGTATATATATTCTCTCTCTCTATATATATATATATATAATTATAATATATTTAATATATATAATGGTTATACAATAACCTATATATATAATACATTATATATTAAATATATATAATAGTTTTACAATAACCTATATATATATATATATATATAGGTTATTATATAGGTTATTATGGAACTATTATATATATTGAATATATATTTAATATATATATATATATAATATATAATGTATTATATATATAGTTAAATTATATATATATAAATAGTATTTACCTGTTTTTTAACAAAGGAAATATGTATTATTATAGGTATTATGTATCTATAGTAACTGATATATATATATATAAATGGTATAAACTATAAAAGATAATTTGATAAAAGACAATGTATTATTATAGATATTATGTATCTATATGCATATGTATGTGTGTGTGTGTGTGTGTGTGTGTATGTGTGTGTGTATGTATGTGTGTGTATGTGTGTGTATACATTAATTATATGTTTTGAAAGAATATAAAATATAAATGATTATTATATAATTTGATCTGTATTTTAATTAAATCATGTAGATGTGTATACTTAATAAATAAATTAATCTCTAAAATCAAATTTTATGTTTATTAGCACTAAAATTATGTATTATATATATAGGTTATTTTATAACCATTATATATATTAAATATATATTTAATTAAATATATATATATATATATATAATATATAATGTATTATATATATATGTTATTATATAATAATTATATATATTTAATATATGTATATATATATATAATGTATTATATATATATATATATATATATATAATGTATTATATATAGGTTATTTTATAAGCTTTTATAACCATTATATATATAGGTTATTTTATAACCATTATATATATTAAATATATATTTAATTAAATATATATATATATATCAGTAATATGTGTACGCGTTGATTTAACAAATACGCATAGCTAAGCTATGACACGCCTATATCTAGAGGCGGGCGTCTCAACTCCGAAATCGCGCGCTCCGATTTCGAATAATCTATTAGTCATAGATTTTTGGCGCCTCTGCCCTGCTATAACCATTAATTACATTTTAGTATATCCTAAAATATTATTAATATACAATAAAAAATGTAGTAGTACACACGATATTTGTTTAGAAAGATATTATATCTTCTAGGAGATTCTCAGATAATATATTACATAAAATGTAAATCAATTATATATGAAACATTTATCAATAGTTATATAGTAGAATAATTATAAAAACATTACATATTATATTACTTATATTATATCATATTATATTACATAATATATAATAAATAGAATAAACTTATTAAAATTGGGTGGTCCTAAAAAGGACCGGTGGTAACAATAATTATTGTTGGGATTGAGAAATTATTTAGAACTGGTGTATTTAGTAACGGCTTTGGTACCTTCACTTACAGCATGTTTAGCTAATTCTCCTGGAAGTAAAAGACGAACAGCGGTTTGAATTTCACGGCTTGAAATGGTCGATTTTTTGTTGTACTTTACTAAACGAGAAGCTTCGTTAGCAATACGTTCGAATAAATCATTGACAAAAGAATTCATAATGCTCATAGCTTTGCTTGAAACTCCAGTATCGGGATGTACTTGTTTCAATACTTTGTAAATGTAGATACCGTAAGATTCCTTCCTCTTCTTGTGGCGTTTCTTATCTCCAGTTTTAGCAGTCTTGGTAGACTTCTGGACAGTTTTCTTTGAACCTTTAGCTGCTGAAGGGAACACCATGTTGAAATAATACTAATGTATAAAATAATGGCGTCGATGCTTCCACTTATATTTACTTTAACGTGGAATGATTAACCAATAGGCTTCGAGTAAAAAAGGGATTATATTGCGCATTTATACAAATTTAACGGTAATTTAACTTTTGCACAAAGGAACAAAGGAATCTGAAATTTAACATTAGTCATCGTGTAGTAATACAAACCGATCTGTATTCTTAACAAAGAATATCCAAAATGAAGTATAATAATTAATACCTTCATAGACTACCGTTTATTGATATATAGATCGTAGAATAAACGAACATAATCATTACTACTCTTTCTATTATCATGTCTGGACGAGGTAAAGGTGGAAAAGGATTAGGAAAGGGAGGTGCCAAGCGTCATCGAAAAGTACTTCGTGATAACATCCAAGGTATCACTAAACCCGCTATCAGACGTTTAGCACGCAGAGGAGGTGTAAAGCGTATCTCTGGACTAATTTACGAAGAAACTCGTGGAGTTCTCAAGGTATTCTTAGAGAATGTTATCCGTGATGCCGTTACCTACACTGAACATGCCAAACGTAAGACCGTTACTGCCATGGATGTCGTATACGCTTTGAAACGCCAAGGCCGTACCCTTTACGGATTCGGCGGTTAAAACTGTTACTTGAACTACTTGAATATTACTTACTGAAACAATCGGCCCTTTTTAGGGCCACCCAAACATATACGAGTATATTAATTTAAACTAATTTTATCATGTAATATAAAAAATGACCAATCATTTTGTATTACTATTATGAATAATAAACATAATTAGTATAGTTATCATTAGTATAAATACAATGTAAGAATATATTTATATAAAATTAAAATAATATACCATATTTATACAAATTATGGATCCACACACAATTCTCTCGATCGTAATGTTTATCTGATTGTTACTACTTTGTATAATACTATGGAATATCGATGTCAGTCGATAATTAAGTTCACTAGATTGTATTTTATTATTACTTATGTCCGTATAGCGTAAATTTAATATTAAATGCTAAAATGAAACAATACTATCAAGTGATCATAACGACCGATGTTAGTCGAATTTTTCCGTTGATCCCAATTTAGTAATATATATAATATATTTAAATATAATTTTGTAGTAAATGTTATATAGAATTTATTGATTTGAATATATAATATCCACACAATTAATTAAATTAGTATCTACTGTTCACTATTTAGTACAATCTCAATAAAATATTTAAAAATATTATTTATATTTTCATTCACTAAATACAAAGCTTTATAATATATATATTGAGCGACTACAATTATTTCAATAAATATTATTGTAGCTACTAACAATATATAGGTTCTAAATTATATATTTAGACTCTAAATTGTAGTGTATTAAAACAAAGTACAATATCAATGACATTAATTAAATTATTAAGAATATAATATATATTTGTTTTTACGAGACGCTATAGCGTCGTTAACAAATATTAAAATAGATATTTGTGTTGTAGCTACCACAAACATATAGTTTATAAACATAGATTTAGAGTACCATTTTGGTACTCTAAATCTATGGTTATAAATAATAGATTATGTATTTAAAGTATTAAATCTCAATTAATTATTAATAATATAATATATATATATTTATATCTACAGGAAGCCATAACATCGTTAACAAATATTAAAATACACTAAAGTATTAAAATAAATATTATTGTTGTAGTTACCAACAATATATATGTTATAAATAATAGATTGTATGTTATATCTGTATTTATTAAAATAATTTTACAAATTATTATCGCCCACATATGTTTATATCCTGTTTACATCAAGGATATTAGAGTGAATTCATTCTAATGTCAGTGATACAAATAGATTTTTAAATTAGAATCTTAATAAACGTTAATAAAAACGTTTTAAATTATTAATATTATAACACATAAATATGATTTGTAATTTTATATGCAACATGTTATAATTAATTTAATAATAAAGACGACTAAGATAATGTATGGTACATTTTATAATAATTGTTATTAAAGGTATACGATCATAACAGACAGGTTTCTAATGTAAATAACTTAATAAGCGCGAAAAAGGACGAGTTGAGTTTTTATATGCTCACTTTGGGATGTAATGCAGCTAAAAAAAACAAAGCATAATAAAACTAAATTAATTAAACCAAATAAACATCAAATATCAATACAAAAAATATATATATATATAATTATTATATATTTACAATAATTTATAATAATAATATAATTATTAATAAATATAATATTTACATTCTCAGCCTTTCCGTTAAAATCGGACACCGTTTGTAATGATATTTATTAAATAATTATAATTATTATAATGGTGACTGAAGAAGCAGGGCGCCGATATATGTAAGAGTTCAAGTTGGGCGGTATAATAGTATAATAATTTCTAATAGTATAAATTAAAATTTAATACAAAATCAAATGTATTAACAAATCTTTAATTATACAGTTACTATAACGGATAACATATCGATGGATTATATTATTATACATATAATTATAATATATATTTGTGTTAATATGATAAAACACATAAGCAGTGTACGGCGTACGTATGTTACTCGTATGGAATATTTTAGCGGGTGAAATCAAGCGTAACATATTTAATTTGAGTGACATATATTTACATCGATGGGCGGCTCTTATATATTAGTAGACCGCCCAACTTGAACTATTAAATATATCGGCGGCCTGCTTCTCCTGTATCAGATTAAATATGGCCATGTTTATTGAAACATATCTAAAACAAATATAATTATAAACGATCGTGTGATATTTTAAATAAATATGTGTACAAATATGATTCTTAGTTAACTAAAGTTGATCTCGTGAGAGTGAACCTGTGCAGTACTGACACCGTTAGTAACGGCAAGTTTATTTTAGAAAAATTAATAAATTTAATTTAGAAAATGTATCATATAGTTACTACTATGATATTATAAATTAACTTAAATTATCAATAGTAGATTACATTCTTGTATTTATGTATTATAATTTATAATATTATATTTTTAATATAAATTTTAAAAATCTGTAATATGATATTAGTAACTGTTAAATAAATATAAATATGGATGAATCATTAATTTAACGATTCATTAAATATATAAATTATATGAGTATTATAATAATATCATATCATATTAAATATTGTTAACAATATTATAGTATAAGTTATACTGTATAACATAATGAAATATATACATAATATATACGATCAGTATTAGTTAAAATCGAAATAATATTAATTTAATATATATACATGTTCTGGGATGTTCATACGATCAATCTATTCGTACAAGAATTGCGCAATTATAAAATTATGTATTTTTTAAATATATTTATATATATATATATATATGTTGTAAATAGTATATATTAATAGTTATTCTAGATAGTATATAGCATAGTTAATGTGTTATGTAATATTGCATACTACAACTCTTTGTGATACACATGAGTAACATGATGCAGTGCGCGACTCATGCCACGCATATTAACGGGTATGTTTACAAAAAAAGTTGCAAGAGATCGTGCTTCCTCATTATTATTATAGTAATAATTTTAATAATAATTATAATTATATTTAATATAGAATATCAGATTAAATATGGCCATGTTTATTTTGAGTGGTTAGGTAAAATTAAAATATTTTACATTCATCGCTATATGAATACCGGATTACGATTAAAAAGAACGAGTTGAGTTTGTATAGGCTCATTTTGAGATGTAATGCAGCTAAAAATAAAGTATAACGAAACTAATCCAAATAACCCACCAATATCAATAATATATATATATTATTTAACTATTTAACTCGCATTTAAAATTTAACCTTTAAACCTCAACTCGTCCTAATTAATCGTCTCCCTGAATAGAGGTTTCGTATTTTATATACGAAACATCTGTATTTAACATAAGAAACAGCTGGCACCCTTGCTATATAATTAAAAATTATAATAACATTTATTTTATATATTTATTATAATATATACTACATTTTCATTATTAATATGATCTGTATCGAATATACCCCTGTTTGTTTTGATTACGCTATATGTAGGTACATTTAATTAATTTGAAAGTTACACTTAACAAACATTTTATATATCAATGGATTCACCGTTAAAGATACATAAATAATATCGATTTTAAAATACTTAAGATTCATCTAAACGACCGGCGCCAAATTATTTATAGCTAAATGTAGTACGGCGGGCGGTGGATCGTGCATCATTTTAATTTGTGAACAAACTTTTATTAATAGGTATGAAATGTGCTAAGTAAATATCCTAGACTATGATTAAATATAATATATATAATACTCACGAGTTGATATTAACATTATATGATTCACAACATTATGTATAGAAATAGATGCACTTATTAACTATCTTAGTGCCTGTATGTGTTTGTATAGATTATATATATATATATATATATATATATATATATATATATATATATATTTGTGTATATTTATAGATTAATATAGATTTATACTAATACAGAAACAATACTTATATACGGATGAAGTAGCTGGGATATTATGACTTCACATCTAAGAATCTGGGATCATCACCAGTAAAGGTCTCCGAATCAGATGTAGAAAACACTTCTATTCCATTCAGGTGTATTCAATATTAACCTTTAGAGTCACTTGATTTTATTATAGAATATTTTATAATTTATAATATATTACTTCATTAATATAATAATAATTTATATTTGTATATTCACTTTCTAGCTAATATAATATATATATATAAACCATTCAGTTATTTGTTGATTAAACCACAAATATATACATAATTATTATATATCTATTAAGCCTATATATATATTTGCATTTTGAATTATCTAACCTCTGTTATACATGTAATATAAATAATAAATCTAAAGTTAACCTGAAAGTAAATTTATCTTAATATAATGTTTGATATTACCATATTTTAGAGTAAATAAATAAGTTTAAATTTCTCCTAAATACGCTAGTTAACTAACTGCATACTACAACTGGTTGACCAAAAACACACCCTTATATATTGTAATAGAATATCTATATATATATATATGCAATCAAATGTATAACTATAATTTATAACTCATTTATATATTTATAATTACTACATTTTATCATCGATTATATATTAAATAATTATCATATATCCTCATTATATTGATATAGAAATCACTTTTAGATTTGTGTAATAAACAATAACCTAACATTACCTAGTTAAGCACTGGAGACAATATACTTTGTGAGGTGGTAATGCAGGAGACATGAAAGGTTTGAATACATATGCTTATTAAGTATACATATATTCATTGCATCACATGGGTGAATTCATCAGATACATCACACAGATAAATTACATATCATCAACTCATTATACACCTTTGAATAATAAAATATTAATATATTAATATATTAATATTATGTTGGTTATAAATAATTTAATATGTATGTCTTTGAAGTTATGTGCATTTTATTTAGATACTAAAATAATAATGTACATAATTTCCCTATTATACAGATATATATGTTACTAAATTCTTTATCAATAAAAATGGTTAATACCTTATATGCATATAAATATAAATAAATTAACTTGATTCATTAATTTAAATATAGGCATATTAATTCATATATATTTTACCATTTTAATAATAACATCAATAACATTTTTTTATTAATTTTTAATTAATCATAATTTATTAGCACATATAAACGAATATTATAAATAATTTAGCAATCGATTTATATAAATGAAAATGCATACATATATGTGATATTTGTATTCATTATAGGATTTTAAAAATGTTATATATTTTTATATAGAATTTACGAAAATAATATTGGATGATTAATGTCAAAGATGTAGACAATTATTGTAGACACATAATTCAAGATATACAAATAATATAACATTATGCTCGTTTATACCTTTTTATTTACATTTAGTAAATAGTTTTTAAATTATTAATATTAATATGTATTATAATTTATTTAGCTAATATATACATACATATATATATATTATAGATTCCATATATAGATTTATATTAATACTGAAACAATACTTATATATGGATGAAGTAGCTGGGATATTATGACTTCAAATCTAAGAAGCTGGGATCATCACCAGTAAAGGTCTCCGAATCAGATGTAGACAACACTGCTATTCCATTCAGGGGTATTCTATGTAAATCTTACAATTAACTTGATTATATTATAGAATATTTTATATATTTAATATAATAATAATTATTATTTGTATATTCAATTTCTATCCACTCAAATATATATAAATCCTTTAATTAATTTTATTTAAACCACAAATATATACATATTAATTATATATCAATTAAACCTATATTTATATTTGCATTTTTAATTATTTAACTTCTGTTATACATGTAATATATATATATATATATATTAAATCTAACGTTAACCTGAAAGTAAATGTATCTTAATGTAATGTTAGATATTACCATAATTTAGAGAAAATAAATAAGTGTTTAATGTGTCCTAAATACACTAGTTAACTTACAGTTTATATTAAAACTGTAGGTAATCTATTACAGAGGAGCAGTAACTCTGGATCACCTGGTTCCTGCTATTATGTAGTATTATGTCTTTGTTGTTAGTTTATTCATAGACGAAAATCTCCTCTAATGCTATCTCTGATAGTATCTATATTTTATCTAGTTATTGATTTTATTTTATAATTTATTTTTGAATGTTATATTTTATTATATATATATATATATGTGTGTGTGTATATGTATTTTATGTATTCATTGTATTATAATATAGCATCAATATTTATTTTAAAAATTACAAAAAACACATATTTATAATATTTTAATTGTTATTAATTATTCCTTCATATATACGTATGTATTTTTGTAATTCTTATATAAAATATAATAGTATAGAAAACATATATTTATATTCATGTAATATACAATAACCTAACATTACCCCTTCAGCTCTGGTGACAAGAAACTGTGTGCAGCAGTAATGCAGGAGGCATGAAAGGTTTGAATACAAATGCTTATTAAGTATTATTAATACATAGTTTCATTGCATCACATGAGTGAAATCATCAGAGTACAATAGCAGATACATATTTTAATTAAATTTTGAATTCAATTATCATGATGCACAATAATGTATATATACAGCTAATTTTTAGCAGATAATATTTAATTCAAATTAATTATTAATATATATCATAAAATATTTCATTAAGCAACTTTTGTAAAGTTATAATACAATATTATATATGTTTATCTATATTGTATAAATGTAGTTTTAATATGAATTAAGGAGTATTCAAACTACAAATATATCTTGTTACATATGAACATATAATAAATTTCATTATTTATTTTTATAACAACATTTTTAAAAACAATTTAAGATTGTTATATTTGTGTGAATGATTTGTTAACCAAGTCATCCCCCCTTGTGATCACTCCTTATCACATGACATTAACTTACATAATAACACATGTTAAGGGGGAGATTATATTCTATACATAGATATGTATATATAATGTTTATGACAAGGATGTAATGTATATGACACATATGTGTTTACTATAGACAATACTATTCATTCATAATTGTTTTCATTATTAAAATAGTACACACGATGGAAAATATTCTATTATAAGTAAGTATTTATGCATTATGGAAAAATTATAGAAAAACTATCACATTTATATTATTTATATTACATATTACATATTATATATATAAATATTTATAATATAGAAATAAGTATATACATAAAATTTATAACATATTAGATTAAAACTCCATACATTTATAATTAATTATTTATTACATTTAAAAAACTATTATTTCGTAGTTATAATTCACTTATAAGTATACTTATGTTCTATATATCATTTTAAAGATACACATTATTATTTAACCTCTTTATTAATAACTTACAAATACATTTTAAATAAATATTTAAATGTGTTGTTATCATTTCAGAGGTTGTTCTTCTCCTTGATATAATGTTAACATATGTAATATATTAAGTATTACATGTCTCAATTTAGTTTGTAATATATGTGGGATATTTATAATAATAAAACTACTAATTTAATGCACAATATGAACATAATAACACACACTATATAAATTACATAGTATATTTTGTTATATAAATATGTTATATATTTTATTATATGACCCACAAATAATAAAAAAGAATGATATACACTAATAATTTCAATGACATTTCATAATTAACTTACTTAGGGTGATAATATCTGTTATCCCTATATATATATAACAAATTAGCTATATTGTATGTGAAACTCATATTTATATTGTAATCAAATATTTTTTATAAGATTGCTTTGTGGTAAGTAAGTATCATTATATATCACTTAAATTTGCATCAAGCATCTTTTTAATTTCATGAATAGAAATAAATGGACAATATTGTATCAAAAAAATCAAGTATTTAATATTAAAATAATTTATTATCATATATATATATACTATAAATCTTTATCCACATTATTTTAATTTATTTAAGCAATACATTTAATCATTGCTATACAGATGGGCCTGATAATAGATAAATAATTATGTTTTTATGTCTAATTAGATGCATTTTGATACTGAGATTACATGAATATATTGAATCTAGTTTAACTGAATCTTCTTTCTCATTGCTGCTTACCTGGATTTCTGCTTTCAGATATGATATTCATGTTTTATAATGAGAATGTATTATGGCTTTTGAAAATGAGAATAAATCTATGTATGCATATAAAAATGACACCGAGACTGTATTGATGATTTTGAAAACGAGACTGAGACTTAGTTGATGCTTTTGAAATTGAGATTGAATCAATGCCTTTAAAAATGAGACTGAGACAGAGATGATGCTTTTGTATATGAGACTGAAACTGAGTCGATGCTTCACAAATGACCATCATTCATATCACTAACATATATATATATATATCATATTATATGTGCATTAATATGATTAATTTGAATAATTAATATTAAGAAATTATTTTTATATTATCCACAATATAATACATTCATAATCAATAATATAATACATATACTTATTATTTTTTAAACTTTTCAAAATATATATATATCACTGATACATACTCATATCATAGGTATAGTCATTGTATACCTATATTACTGATACCTACTCATACCAACAATATATTCGGTGCATACCTTACATTTGGTATGTAATATATTGAGCTATTATATAATTGTATATATGATTTTTATATTTCAACTGAATTATACATTTACGGGTATTTTTTTTGTAACTTTACAATTTATTATATTAGTACGATTACTATCTTTAAACTGAATTATACTTATACTGTAACTTTTTTGTAACTTTAAAATTTATTATAATAGTACGATTATTACTCCAATTATATATTACATTATATAATACATAAAATATATTCAGATGCCGCTGTAGAAAAACGAGCCAAAATCACTATCAAATTAAAATACATTTCAATATGTAATATTGATAGATGATATGTTATTTGTGTCAAAAAATGATCTATAAATCTGTTTAGAAATAGCATAAAAAGTATTTTATATAGCGCACCATTATAAAAATAATTATAAATTATTAAATAACATATCATATACGTAGCAATGTGAATTATCTATTTCATACATCACTGTTAACGTATACGCATACACAACTATTATATAATACGATACACTTGCCGGTATTAGGTTATGATCAATCAGGTATCCATCGTCCACGTAAACCACGTCTACTTCCTGTGTTCCAGATATGCGTATTCGTGTCGCCAATATACGCTTTATTTGAAGATATACGAAGATAACGCTGTTGTCACTGATGTCGCACGACGGATGTCGCGATGTCACTCAATGTTTGGAGAAGAGTGTTTTTATGTCGTAATCTGTATTCAAATCACCGTATATACGTTTGGCTTCGTCTACATATAACAATATATGCATATAATGCGTCTCGCTATGAATCGTAATCCGTAATGATATCGATACGTAAACAGTGACCGGTCGTGGTCACTGAAGCGAGACCTCGCATGCGTCACGTTACGCATGACCAGACATTGATATTATGTAATAGTTGTGTATGCGTGTATGTTAACAGTAATGTATAAAATAGATAATTCACATTGCTACATATAGATACGGAAAAATAATATTATTACTTTATAATATTTATTTATTGAATTTGAATTATTGACATTTCAAAAGCGTATTATTCGGAATATTTTGGTTGTGCTACCTATATGTATACAATCTACTGATAGATACAACTAGTAAAGCTATCTACCTCATTTATATATCTGTATGTAAATAACATATGTATGTATAGTAATCTGAAGCAAAATGCAATAATATAATTACTAATATATTTATTGACTTAAAAACTATTGTGTTATGTATATTGTTATATATATATATATATATATATATATATATATATATATATAAAATTGTATTATTATCTCTTCAGATTATATTAGATATGAATGTCCTTTTTATATAATAATACAACTTAGTTGAATTAATTGAATATTTGTTTAGTTCAGTGGCCATATAGCAATATATTCTCTATCTTTTAACATGTGTATACATGACATGGTGTACGCACTGTGGAATCCCCTTAATAATATACATGTGTTTGATTAATACATTTGTAATGTTATCTAATTTATACGAAAATTCTTAAATAACTTTAAATATTGTTATTAAATATATAGATTAAATTGAAATCTACCCCAATATATAATTTAATTCTATAGTATAACTAGATGTATCCAAACCAACATTGCTTAGTTATTGATATTTGTATGTAATCAACTTATGTTAATATGCAATTAAATATGTCAAGTTTTACACACTATTTAGTTTATTTATACACACTTTATTCTCTATTTCACATAACTTTGCTGCACTATGTGTTTTATATAGCTGCGTTGCTCTCGCAATATATACTTTAGTTAACTTAGGGAGAGGTGTTGGTAGCAAGACAGCTGGACAGATGAACAGTTGAATGCACTGTGTTTATAACATGGACGGTACACTTATATATCTATGTGCATTTATATTTATAAATTTTTATACCTGTGTTCTATAGGTTTTTACCGCCTATGGTAATAACCGGTAATAGCCTGTCCGGTAAAAACCTAGTTTTTTCTATATAATTAAATATAATATTATCTATTTTATTAAACCCCAAGGGGTTCAGCTCTACTTTTATATGTAATAAACTCTAAAAAAATTAGCATTTAATGAATGAATGAATGAATGATTGAATCAATGATTGATACGATCGGAGTGCCAAATTATTAAGCTAGATATAGTGCGGGGGGGGGGGGGTATTTTATCATGCGTTATTTAAACTAGACCCACACATGTCAATCTATGTCAATCATTAAAACCAGTTATAAGAGATAATATGGTTCTCAAGTTTATTCTACACACATATATATATATATATATATATATAGATACAATTAAATATACTTTATTTTATATAGTTGACTATAATGTGCCCAGCGTTACCCAATTTTAGATTTTGTTATAAAGTTAAATTATGTATTTAAATCAAATTATATACATAAATGTGTTTATTTATATAATTTTAAATTAGGTACTTACATATAAAGTTTAAAAATGTAATAATGTATTTTTTCTAGAGGTATATATAATATGTGTTTGTTTGATATGTGTGTGTATATAGTAGAGTATCCATATGTATTACAATAATAAAATAAAATAAATTTGCAATGTAATAATAATAATACCAATGCAATAATAAATTAATTTATTATAGAAAATTCTAAATTAAAATTTTTAAATTTGTATCACAAAATGACAAATTTGATGATTAATTTAGTTAATTTCAAATCTAAATTAAAATTATAAATCAGCGAATGCTCACGAATAAAGTTGTTTTTACTGCGTGACAGTATGGTCATTATGTAAATTGTGATTTAGTTTCTAAATCCATTATAATTCTATTTCAAGAAAAGCAATTTCCACATCTATCTCAAGCTGCGTTCACATCAACACATTACAGCCATAGATATCGGCTGCTTCTAATTATTTATTTTAAAATATTATTAGTATCAGGCAAGTCAAAGATTTATTACAAGATAATGGGTAATTTATTATTAAACGCATACAGTAGGTTTGTGAAGACAAAATTAAATTGAATAACAATGATAATATGATAATTATTTAAATAGAGGTTAAAGTAAACAATATTTTGCTATATTGCCAACATTTTTTAATGAAATCAGTATTTTTTATATGCCCAATATCAGCCTGTTATTATAGCTTTCACACTGAAACTGTTCTATTTTGATATTCAATGATATCTATCTATACAAATAATGCGGATATCAGGCAGCTGTTTTGTGTTGGTGTGAACGCAGCTTTAGCCATATTAGGCCTCTGGGGGCGGTTGCTCTAGATTATGTCTGGGATTGTCCAGAGACAATCCCAACCAGGACAATCCAAAGACAATCCAAAGACAATCCTTATTTATAGGGATTATTGGGTTGCTCTGGGATTTTGTACACATATCCTAGCTGAGATCAAACTCAGCAATATTTCTACTAACATCCTTATTTTATTTTCGAATATTTTAAAATATTTAAAATATAAGAATTATATTTATAAATTACTTGATCAAAATTCTATTATTAAAGGAAGTACATATATGTACATAGGAGTTTTATATAGTTTCGAAAATCCCATTTAATTTCAATTAGAATCAATAGATAATATATGTATAATAAGTTAACAAAACGATATAAAAGTGTTAAATATTATTTGAAATTACTTAATTATACTATCATATAATTTCTAATATTACAGTTAAATTATATTATTATTATCATTAGTTTATTATATTATTTAATTTATTCCTATTAATACATATTTACATGAATATATTACATATTTAATAAGTAAATATTAATAAAATGTATGTTATTCAGTTGCATACTATTAATTATAATATTAAAATTAATTAGGATATCTATATAGTTTCTAGATATAATACATATTTACATGAATATATTACATATTTAATAAGTAAATATTAATAAAATGTATGTTATTCAGTTGCATACTATTAATTATAATATTAAAATTAATTAGGATATCTATATAGTTTCTAGATATAATAAATAATATATTTATAATATGATAACATAATAATAGATAAAATATTATATTATAAATATAACTCCATTCTAATTCTATTTATAATTAAATTTAAACTATCAACACTATTAGTAATTATACATAATTTATAAAATAGGATTACGATCAGGTGTACGAGAAATTCGTATTCACTGCATGTAAAAATCCAACTGTTACAAAACACGTCTGGTTGTGCTATTTATTCGTACCACAGCACTTGCCATCTGCGCCACACTAGTGTATCATAGATCCAGAGAGAACTTTCTCTAGCTCTATGCTTTGAACGCACGCATAATAATCTCTGCCTATGAAATGAATCATAAAATACATCACAATTGTGACGTTATTGCTATTTTTAGATATGCGCAAATTTATTTATCAAAAATTAAATTGAAGTTATGTATGTGAGCGTGTATGTATGTATGTATACATCATATATGTATATATATAATAATATATATATATATATATATAAATATATTATTATTATATATATAATATAATAATAATATAATAATAATATAATATATATTATATATTATATTATTATCACATAGTACTGAGACTACTTTAATAAAGTTAACTAATGATATAATAGGCTACTTAGATGATTCAGAACATGCGCAGTTACTTCTTCTTGATCTATCAGCTGCTTTCGATAGTTTAGATCATAATATTCTTATATCTAGACTAAGATCAATAGGTTTTAATGGTGCTGCACTAAATTGGTTAATTTCATATCTATCTAATAGAACATACTCTATATATATTAAAGGTATTTATTCACCAAATGAATCTCTAATATATGGTGTTCCACAAGGATCTGTATTGGGCCCGTTATTATTTATGATTTACATTATTCCTCTTTCTAAAGTTATTAAACAATTTACTAATATAAACTATGTAATATATGCTGATGATATTCAGTTATACTGGAAAGTACCTACTAGTAGCAATAATGTACCTAATGAGTTAACCTTGTGTGCTCGAAATGTAAGAAAGTGGCTTATTCTAAATAACCTTTTTCCTAACTCTTCTAAAACTAAACTACTTAATATTTCCCTTAAACCTTTTATTTTTCCCACTATTACATTTGATTCTACAGTTATTATTCCAAGTGATTGTGCTAAATCTCTTGGAGTAATATTAGATTCAAAATTAGGATTTACTCAATTCGCCACTTCGCAATGTAGATCCGCTAATTTTAATCTTTTTAATATTAGAAAAATTAGAAAGTACTTGAGTACGGAATCAACAATTGCGTTAGTGCAATCTCTTGTGTTATCTAGATTACAATATTGCAATAGTTTACTAATTAATTCCAAACTGAAATTATTTTATGGATTAAATAGGGTTATTAAATCATCTACAAGATTAATCTTTAATATTAAGAGGTGTGACCAAATAAGTATTACAAAAAAATTAGGCGATTTAAATTGGTTCCTTATGGACAATATGTGCAAATTTAAAATACTAAGTATAACTCATAAAACTATTATTTTGAAAAAGCCTATATATTTAAATAAACTCCTTAATGAAGAGCAAATGAGAAACACTCGTCTGCAATATTCAAATTTACTTTCAGTGCCGAAAATAAATCTGATGAGAATTGGGAAAAGATCGTTCGGCTGGGCCTATATATACATATATATATATATATATATATATATATATATATATATATATATATATATATATATATATCAGTGTTCATTCTAGAGCTACCCAGCTACCCACATTGGGAAGTGCCCTAATTTTGTGGGTAGCTGCCCTAAATATATAATTATATGGATTAAGTTTAATTATTAAGTTATTATTAATATACTTGTAATATCATTAATTAAAATTGTTATATCTATAATTAAAGGAATATAGTATTTAATAAATGTCAGTTTTCCAATGAATATTTATAAAATGAC
The DNA here is from genome assembly GCA_964019155.1 of Osedax fenrisi. NCBI lineage: Eukaryota > Metazoa > Annelida > Polychaeta > Sabellida > Siboglinidae > Osedax > Osedax fenrisi. The sequence continues at coordinate 36,589,177 of OZ025242.1, forward strand.
GATTAAATGTGTTATTATTATTATATTATTTTTTAAGTATTAAAATAATGAAGAATTTATTATTTAATAAATGGCAGATTTTTAATAAATATTTGTAAAATGGCGATTAAATGTATTATTATTATTCTATTATTATTTAAGTATTAAAATAATGGAGAATATGAATAACTTCTGTCATAACATTAGGATAAATTCATTATTTTTAAAATAATGGCGAATATATACTATTTGCCCTTTGTTATATCCATTTGACATTTTATATAAACCATAGATTTATAGTGTAAACTATAAATCTATGATATAAACAAACAATTTAGATTCAAATACAAATTAAATATGATAATAAACTGCTTGATCTATATTTAGAATAATCTATTTTAAGATTGGGTAGCAAATTCACTACCCAAAATAAAAATTGGGTAGCAAACTTTAAATATTGGGTAGTGAATTTGCTACCAATTTATATTTATAATAATATATGAAAATTAATTCAATAATTATTTTTATTCCAATTCTTTTTCTCCCAATATATATAAATCACATGATTGTTTTATTTAAAATTTGTAATTTTTATATATTTATTCAAAATCCTATTTTAAAACGTAATATTAAAGTGATATATGATATATTAAAAACCATGAAAATATAAAAATAATGAAACATTTAATCACCAATATTATTAATAAGTTCACTGTTTTTTATATTCATAATTATTAAACTGTATACTTTTTAAATGTATTATAATCTAATTATTAAATTTAAAATTATTATTTTTATTATTACATTAATATTTAATAATATCATATTATATATTAACTATCATACTTATCATAATTATTATTCTTATATATAATATATAATGTTTAAAATATAATGTCATAAATATCATGTATTATACTACTTATTAGTTATATATATTGAATTTAAAATCAACTGTCGTACGGAGTACGTACTGCATGTTGATACATGAGCATGACATATTTTATATTGATTTTATTATGATAAAATTGGTATCACTGGAAAGCTTATTAAATTATATAATACAATTCATATTATGTTTTTTTTAATTTGTATTTAAACAAAAGTTATTAACAAAAATGTGCAAACAAATTATTAAATTTTATAATCAATACAATTATAATATACATTCTAATTAATTTTTTATATTATGAAATTAAAATATCTTATATAAATTATATATAATAATGTGTACCAATATGATATAATAATATTAATATAGATAGGTATTTTTGTATATTTGTATCTTCCTATAAGTATTTTTAAGTATTTATAAGTATGATATATTATATATCGTTAATTGTATATATATAATATATAATTAATGAAAATAATTACTATATATATTATGCAATAAACTAATAGTAATATAAATATGGCGCCGCTAATGCATAACAACCGTAATACCCAAATAATATATTATTTTATAATCAATATTAGGTTTTTAGTAATATAATAATTGTATATAGACTAGAGCTCCTACAGGTGAAGTATATTAAGTATTGCCTTTAGTTGACTGTAATTAAATTAATTACAGTAAATTAATTACTAATTAATGTGTATTAATTAGAACATTTAATATTACATTATATTTAAATATTCTTTAAAATATAAATAAGTACTCAATCATTGGGTTATTTGATAATTTGCATTGAGTCAATGCAAATTAAAAATATTTATTAATAAAATAATATTGATTATACATAATTAAGGTATTATTTAAGAATCTATAAAATAATAGAATATTCATTAAAATGTATTGAAATATATTTAATATTAATATATTAAATGCTTAAATATTTAGAGATTTAATAAAATTGTATTAAAATGACACGGTATAGTTATTAAACAATAGATAGTCCATAACTTATATATAGTGTGTTATATTAATATATATTATAATTGAGTGTACTACATTTTATGAAATTATAGATTTATAATTGTAAAAGTATTTAAAATAATAACGTATTTTTTGTCATATTTATCCGATTTATTTATCCGCTTTATATGGATATTTATATCTCGCCACCTATCATTAGAATGTTATTATAATCCTAAATTATAATAATAAAATCCTTGAAATAACCTTGAATTTAATATGTAATATCGCCCTTATTTATTTATATAAATTTGTATTATAAAAATACAATATAAACGTATAAATATGTTAACTCATCTCTAATGAATACTTTTATATATCTTATATTTGTATTATACTATATTTCATATTAAATTTAATTAGATTAAATATGACTAAAATACAGTACGGTACATTTTTTATTGATAATTTATCATAAACTTATGCCAAATTTTAATTATTTAATTCAACTTTATAACATACATTATTCTATAATGTATAATAATATATTCTATATATATAGATATATTAATTAATGTCGATTTTTTTTGCATTATAAAATATATAAGTAATATGATTTATATTTTATATATATATATGTACAAAAACGCAATTAATGACGAATTCTGAAGGTAGATTTACATCTAATATTAGTATAAATAACACACCATTAAAAGTAGTTGATTCATTTAAATATCTAGGAGCGATTATTGATGACAAAGGTTCTAAAGCTGAAATTCTATCTAGAATTGGTCAAAAAATCGCAGCCTTATCAAATTTAAATGTAATATGGTATGACACTTCGCTACATCTTAAAGCCAAAATTCAATTAATGCAATCTCTTGTGAATTCAATATTCTTATATGCATGCGAAACTTGGACACTAAGTAAAGATCTGCAAAAACGAATACGTGCTCTAGAGATGAGATGCCTTCGGAGATTACTAAATATTAACTATAAAGATAGAGTCACGAACGTGGAAGTTAGAAGACGGGTAACATGTCAAATCGGCCCACACTCAGAACTATTAGCAAAGGTTATTGAAAAGAAACTCAAATGGTTCGGTCACGTTATTAGGTCTGACACAATATCAAAAACAATTCTGCAAGGAACTGTTGACGGTATAAGAAGAAGAGGACGACCGAAGTTACAATGGCAAGACAATGTTGTCGAATGGACTGGCATGGATATTGTAAAAGCAATGAGAGCGACGATGAGCAGAGAAGGATGGAGAAAAGTTATATGGAATTCAACGGCGCCCCTACGGCATCCAAATGCTATGGGATAGGTTAAAGGTTAAAGGTTAAATAATATAATATAATAATTATATATAATATTTAATTTATAATCTATATGATAATTATTATAAAAATGCATCGATATTTTCGATTTATAACATAAAATCTATCATATGTCGGTATAGTAATTAATATCAGCAAAATAATGGATAATAATAATATCAGATTCAGTTCATGACCGAGATCAAAAACCCAGGTATGGTATAGAAGTTCTATTGAACTTATCGAGATACCAACATGCTCTTGGTAATGAGAGAATTAATACAAAATGAATAAATATAAATAAATATTTTACAATTCTATATTGTTCATTCGTGTTCTGTCTCATAAAAAATAAAATAAAATCATAATAAATGTTTCAAAATATTTGTTACAAATGTTGTATTTATTACTTAATATAATTTTATATAAGTTGGAACATCTATTATACTTAATAAAATAACATTAGTAAGGTATATTCGCGATCAGAAAGTACTAAAATATTAACATTACTTTTAATTGTTAATAAAAAGTAAAACGAGAATATCACATTCCCAAATAAATTCAGAACACATGAATTATAGTCCCAATACGCTGAGTAGTAATTGACATGTAACATATCACATCTTCTATTCATTCTCATATAACATTTATATATTATTAACTCTAAATATGTAGTCACTAATAATCATAATAACTTTCCACCAGTATAAGCGACAATAATAAAATATACACCATTATGGTGACTATAACTCCTCTTCATACAAGAATGAATATTATATGATAGCTTCGATAGTGAAATACATCATAAGTAGTGTATAACTAACAAGTATTTCTAATCGATTACATTTCTGAATGTAGATTTTATTAAGACCCATTAATTTTGTATGAATCTGATGCGAATTTGACATGAGATATTCCAAATAATTTTCAGTTTACAGAAAGCAAACTCTGGTGTTTTACGGCCAGTTCCATATTATCAACCCCCCCTTTCCAATAGTTTTTCAGCACACATGGTATTGTGTAGTCCAAAAATTGCGTAAAGTAGTTATCAGATGTTCATGATGAATCTCGTCTATAGCCTATCATAACTATGTAATTAGCCTTGCCGCCATCACAAACTTTCTCATAGTATGTGAATGATACTTACTCAATTATGCGAAGAAAGTTCAACGCCCAAATGTTAGAGATCAACGATGTGTATTCAAATATACGAAGGTAAAGTTATTAATAAGATTGTAATGACCTATATAAATTAACATATAGTATATAAGACATGCTATGAATACATATTAATAAACCATATTATATTGTATATCTGATAATATAATAGATATATAATATATGTTGTAGTGATATTTAATATATAAAATATAGCTTGTGATGGAACCAAATATACTCATATAATATGTAAATTTATTATTAAGATTAAAATAACCTATATAAATTATTAATAATATGAATGTAAAAATCTAATCTATTAAAAAATACTCCAAATCAGTAGGTCATAATTTCTTATTCAGTGGTATTCAATGTTAATCCATATAATATTACTTGAATATTTTATTATATATTGATAATATATTACTTTACTAACGTGAAATATATTAATTAGTGTAAAAAAAGCATTAATTTAGAATACAAAAAATAGTTAATTAATATTTATATTCCTTCAAATTAAATTTAAATATCTAGTTAAAAGGTTCACAAAATAATGCGAAGTCAGTATTTTATATATTAAATGTTAAATAATCTTTACCATAATACTTTTATAAATGTAAAATGACTTTGATTACATAATAAATTATCACTTATTTAAATAAACTAGAAAATATTAAAAATATACTTAAATTTAAAATTTTATAATAAAAGTTTTTTAAAAAAATATTTAATTTACTGAATATGTAGTTATTAAAAACACATTATACTATAACAATACTTTTGTATGTAAAAGTATATTCACATTAAAAATAAAATATTCAGATATTTACAATGTTACATTATTAATTCTGTAATAAGATTAATTTTAGGAATAAATAGTTAGCTATAAATTAATCTAGCTTATTAAATATATATTATAATAATTTGCCAAAATAAAATTATATTTAAATTAATGTGAAGGTTTTTACGAATAAACTGGTTTAATTTGGGTGGCCCTAAAAAGGGCCGATTGGTATAGAAGATCCGAATAGAATTAAGCACGTTCACCACGAATACGACGAGCGAGTTGAATATCTTTGGGCATGATAGTAACACGCTTGGCATGAATGGCGCACAAGTTAGTATCTTCGAAGAGACCTACTAAGTAAGCTTCACTAGCCTCTTGAAGAGCCATAATAGCGGAACTTTGGAAACGTAAGTCAGTTTTAAAATCTTGAGCGATTTCACGTACTAAACGTTGGAAAGGTAACTTACGGATAAGTAATTCAGTAGATTTTTGGTAACGACGGATCTCACGAAGAGCAACGGTACCGGGTCGGTATCTATGAGGTTTCTTAACTCCACCAGTAGCAGGAGCACTCTTACGAGCAGCCTTGGTAGCCAATTGTTTACGGGGAGCTTTACCTCCGGTAGATTTACGAGCAGTTTGCTTTGTACGTGCCATTGTGGAAAAATGATAATGAATGATTTTAAGGAAAATCAGCAGCTTATATAGTGTTTTGCGTGTTATTAAACGTGAATAAATCGCTGATTGGTTGGATTCTCAAACAAATATATAATTTAAAATAAAATGAAACATAGAGAACAATGTTAACAGCTCAATAATGATTGGCTTATTTATTCTCTTTGTATTGGCTAATAATAACTGACCAATTAAATTTCGTTGACGTAGTCTATTCCACGATAAAGCCTATATAAGATGCGAAATTGATTAGTATATTTATTCTTATATTTTGAACGCTCAATCTATATCTTATTATCATCATGTCTGGACGAGGAAAAGGAGGTAAAGCCAAGGGAATCAAGTCTAAGACTAGATCTTCCAGAGCCGGTCTACAATTCCCAGTAGGTCGTATTCATCGTCATTTACGAAGAGGTAACTACGCTAAAAGAGTAGGTGCTGGTGCACCAGTATATTTAGCTGCTGTTATGGAATATTTAGCAGCTGAAATTCTCGAGTTAGCTGGAAATGCTGCCCGTGATAACAAGAAATCCAGAATTATCCCACGTCATCTTCAGTTGGCCATCCGTAATGATGAAGAATTAAACAAATTACTTGCCGGTGTTACTATCGCTCAAGGTGGAGTATTACCTAATATCCAAGCTGTTCTCTTACCAAAGAAAACTGGTAAATCTGCTTAATCTGTCAACTTCTCCTTACAACAATCGGTCCTTTTTAGGACCACCCACATTTAACATGTTTATTCAATTTGATGTGTTTAATAAGTGATAGTTAATTAATATCTAATTTAGATGTATAATTTTGTTACAAATTTATGCTATTTAGAGCCAAACATATTTGTTGAGGTATTACATTTTAATAATCAAATCTATATAGTATATATGATGATTAATTCAATACACATTTCTCATAATTCATATAGTTTAATTATATGTGGCATGCTAGTAAATATACTATTATTACACATATATACTAATATTATATTTGTTATACTCATTGATTATACAGTAATATAAACACACATACAGAGATTCATACACAATATTTAACAATAGTTATTTACCATTTATTTCTATATCATTAGCGCCCTGTAATGCTACATGCATAGTATTGTTTAAGTTGAGATACAACAAAATAACTTATAATATGATAGTATCATATCGAAGGTAACCGCTGCGATAATTTTCCTATTTATTTTGGGTGTGGCTAAATATTTGGATATGTAAATATTAAAACATGTAAATGAATGTAATGCGTATGCAGATATATATATAATATACAGATATATACTAATATATATTATATCATTCAAATATTATACAGTGATACCTATATATTTATTATTTAAAATGTATTCAATACAAATACTGAGATATTGTATACTTATAAATAAATAGTTATTCAATAAGTATATAAATTGAATATTTATTATTATAGTATATAAGTTATTTAAATTTATACGATTCATATAATTAATATTCAAACTAATATACTTATAAGTAGCTTTTGATGAGTTTCAACTAAACTAGGCATATAATATTAAATACACTAAAACATGCATGTGTACTAATCATAAGAGGCTCACTGTGGTATGTAATGCAGTTAAAAACACAGACAAATAATTCCATACAAAATGAATCGAACAACCAATCAAAATATTGATGCGTAAATATATTTATTAAATTTGAATATTTAAATAACCTCTATATGTATTATCTAATTTCATATGTTAAATGAATGATATAACATATGAACTATAATGTTATGAATATGCACGCATATATACTTATTGCTTATCTGTTTATTTATTCGTATACGATATCCTCGTATTTATTTTGAATAAATTATAATCTTTAGACATTTAAATAATATCTATACATATAATATATGTTAGATGAATACTATACTATATATATATATATCAGGGTTGAATGGGTTTTTTCATTTGGGTTTTATCGTGGTATTTTCAGTATAATTATAAATAAATATATTTTCATAACAATAATTAATATTTTGATATAAAATTGTTAATTATATAATTTTATTTACATAAATAATTTGCAAAGTTAATCAGGAAGTATTTCAAAATCCTTGTTATATATAAAATATTTAATAAAATTAATAATCTTTTAATAAGAGTTTTTATAAATATTATTTATATATATTTTCTTGTATATCATATAACTCTGTTTGAAGATAAAAGATTATTTAATTAATAACATGTATCATAAATTATGATTCATAATAAAACAATATATTTTTTTTATTATTAATTATATGATAATATTATCGATAAGCTATTATTATAATAACTTCTCTTTGATGATTTTAATTTTTAAAAAAATAAGGAATTCACACCATTAAAAGTAGGCTGCTTTTTCACCGATATCGTACCGATTTTTAACATATTTTCTTTCTCTCTCTATGCGACACCCCTACCGATATATCACCGATATCGCTATTCATCATTTGGAGATGTCTCTACATATTTAATGATTTCTCGACGATTTCATTACTACGTATATCTGTGAAAGAACGGATGATTTTTTCGGTGTGAATTGGGCTTTATATATATAATTTAAAAAATTATATATTTTTATATTATTATTATATTTTATTTAAAATAAAAATTACTTTCATTCATTATTTTATTAATATATTCAAATAGTATTCAATTCAATAGTAAATAGTGAAATTTATTCTGTACCTTAAAGTATAATTTTACAGATATAAAAATCATATCTCAATCAAATCTATTATAACAAAGTTTAAAAATTCACTATCATTATTCTTAAATTTTAACTAAATATACAATCAAACTAAACATATGTGTACATCATACTAAAAACTAATTTTTTTTTTAATTCCTATATCTTTTTATGCAATAATATATTAATGACAACATATAATATTTCATTGAAATATTATATTTTTGAAAAAACCGAAAAAACGGGATAAAAACACAAATAACCCAATAAACCGAGTTTAATAGTTTTAACGAAAATAACCTCCAATCCTGATATATATATATATATATATTATTTATTTGTATATATTCTATATATCAGCATATGAATTAATTTAAGTTTTAATATTTGAATAATTACAGAAAATATTACGTACATATTATAATATTTAGCCACGACCATATTAAACATGATAATTATCACAACGGTCAACTTCGATATAACATGTTAATTAATTTAAAAATTTAATTCACATTATTATAGTCATTAATAATAATTATATTTAAATATGTTGTAATATATAAATAAGAAATTAATTAAGATTATAAATATTGAATAATAATTTAATATTGGTAATATATGAATATCATAATTATATGATATTACATTATAATAATTATATGAATAAGGTATTATTAAATAATTAATAAAATAATATAGTAGAAATTAAATTTGTCGGATTTGATTAAAATATGATTAAATATTGAGCGATTTATTAAATCATGGTAACTGAACTCTATAGCCACTTGATTTATAAATTAAAGGGATACGACAGCGAGAGTTCAAGGTGGGCGTGTCTAGAAGTAACGCATCACTACACATGTTAGGGAATGTTGAGCAAGGTCCATGTATGTGAATATATTCATGATGGAATAAAATATAATGAATGATAATACTATACAATGCATAGATACACTCTCAGTGTAATATATAATACATTTTTATGTGTATACTTTCTATTATGTATCTACATATCATCTATTAGCTGTATCATACAGTATATGCATTGATGTGTGAATATAAACATATCCTCTATAAATGGTTGAGCTAGTCGCCCTCCTCAAATGATGAATACAGTACCCAACTCATCCAGTAACCTGTTTAATTTCTATATTGAATAAACAAATATTAGGAATGTACGATTACGATTAAAACGCTGTTGTAATTTTATAATATTTATTTTTATATAATATACTTAATTTAATACTAATATATATAATATATTATCCTGTATTATATATATTATATATAGTAACCTGTTTAATTTCTATATTGAATAAACAAATATTAGGAATGTACGATTACGATTAAAACGCAGTTGTAATTTTATAATATTTATTTTTATATAATATACTTAATTTAATACTAATATATATAATATATTATAATCAATAAGTGATATTACATGTTTAATAGTACAATTTTAGGTTTTACAATTTTTATTACATTTTATTTGCCCAGTTGTAATTTTATAACAATGCATATGTTAAATATAATTCGATACTATAAATATATAATATATAGTATAATATTAATATTATTACTTCATAAATTTCTAAAAAAAATGCCAAAAATAGTAAAATATTTTCACAAAATTGAGTAAAACTTGGAAGTTTTTCGGATATTATTTATCCAGTTGAAATTACTAATTATATATACGACTTGATATGCCCATTTGTAATATACATATCAGTAGTAATATATAATTGTATATATAGTAATTATATATATACACCAGTAGTAATTTAAATACATTTAAAATTAATTTGTTTACACTGGCTACTATAATATTATACATATATAGTATTAAAGTGACAAATTATGTTATATATCAAATATGTAAATAAATGACAACATATATAAATATGTATTATGCATTGTTAAAATTACAACTGGAAAACACAAATTTAATAACAATCTTTAAAACCTAAAATGTTACTATAAATTATTATTATTTTAAACATTTAATACATAAATTAAACTATACAAATAAATACAACTGGATTTTGGTATATCCTAAAATATTATTAAAATACAATAAAAAATGTAGTACACACAATATTTATGTTTAGAAAGATATTATATTTTCTAGGAGATTCTCAGATAATATATTACATAAAATGTAAATCAATAGTTGGGAGTTACTAAAACCCAGTTGTAATTTTATAATACGTATTTTGTATATAATATAATTACTTTAATAATTATATTAATATTATACTATATAGTATCAAAGTGTTAACTTATGTTTAACATGTATTATTATAAAATTACAACTGGTTTACAACTAGGCAATAAATTTATAATAACAATCTTTAAAACCTAAAATTGTACTATAAATACATTACTATTTCGAACATTTAATATCACTTATTGATTATAATATACTTTTTTATAAACACAAATTTAATAACAATATTTAAAACCTAAAATGTTACTATAAATTATTATTATTTTAAACATTTAATACATAAATTAATTACATTTTAGTATATCCTAAAATATTATTAATATACAATAAAAAATGTAGTAGTACACACGATATTTATGTTTAGAAAGATATTATATCTTCTAGGAGATTCTCAGATAATATATTACATAAAATGTAAATCAATTATATATGAAACATTTATCAATAGTTATATAGTAGAATAATTATAAAAACATTACATATTATATTACTTATATTATATCATATTATATTACATAATATATAATAAATAGAATAAACTTATTAAAATTGGGTGGTCCTAAAAAGGACCGGTGGTAACAATAATTATTGTTGGGATTGAGAAATTATTTAGAACTGGTGTATTTAGTAACGGCTTTGGTACCTTCACTTACAGCATGTTTAGCTAATTCTCCTGGAAGTAAAAGACGAACAGCGGTTTGAATTTCACGGCTTGAAATGGTCGATTTTTTGTTGTACTTTACTAAACGAGAAGCTTCGTTAGCAATACGTTCGAATAAATCATTGACAAAAGAATTCATAATGCTCATAGCTTTGCTTGAAACTCCAGTATCGGGATGTACTTGTTTCAATACTTTGTAAATGTAGATACCGTAAGATTCCTTCCTCTTCTTGTGGCGTTTCTTATCTCCAGTTTTAGCAGTCTTGGTAGACTTCTGGACAGTTTTCTTTGAACCTTTAGCTGCTGAAGGGAACACCATGTTGAAATAATACTAATGTATAAAATAATGGCGTCGATGCTTCCACTTATATTTACTTTAACGTGGAATGATTAACCAATAGGCTTCGAGTAAAAAAGGGATTATATTGCGCATTTATACAAATTTAACGGTAATTTAACTTTTGCACAAAGGAACAAAGGAATCTGAAATTTAACATTAGTCATCGTGTAGTAATACAAACCGATCTGTATTCTTAACAAAGAATATCCAAAATGAAGTATAATAATTAATACCTTCATAGACTACCGTTTATTGATATATAGATCGTAGAATAAACGAACATAATCATTACTACTCTTTCTATTATCATGTCTGGACGAGGTAAAGGTGGAAAAGGATTAGGAAAGGGAGGTGCCAAGCGTCATCGAAAAGTACTTCGTGATAACATCCAAGGTATCACTAAACCCGCTATCAGACGTTTAGCACGCAGAGGAGGTGTAAAGCGTATCTCTGGACTAATTTACGAAGAAACTCGTGGAGTTCTCAAGGTATTCTTAGAGAATGTTATCCGTGATGCCGTTACCTACACTGAACATGCCAAACGTAAGACCGTTACTGCCATGGATGTCGTATACGCTTTGAAACGCCAAGGCCGTACCCTTTACGGATTCGGCGGTTAAATCTGTTACTTGAATATTACTTACTGAAACAATCGGCCCTTTTTAGGGCCACCCAAACATATACGAGTATATTAATTTAAACTAATTTTATCATGTAATATAAAAAATGACCAATCATTTTGTATTACTATTATGAATAATAAACATAATTAGTATAGTTATCATTAGTATAAATACAATGTAAGAATATATTTATATAAAATTAAAATAATATACCATATTTATACAAATTATGGATCCACACACAATTCTCTCGATCGTAATGTTTATCTGATTGTTACTACTTTGTATAATACTATGGAATATCGATGTCAGTCTATAATTAAGTTCACTAGATTGTATTTTATTATTACTTATGTCCGTATAGCGTAAATTTAATATTAAATGCTAAAATGAAACAATACTATCAAGTGATCATAACGACCGATGTTAGTCGAATTTTTCCGTTGATCCCAATTTAGTAATATATATAATATATTTAAATATAATTTTGTAGTAAATGTTATATAGAATTTATTGATTTGAATATATAATATCCACACAATTAATTAAATTAGTATCTACTGTTCACTATTTAGTACAATCTCAATAAAATATTTAAAAATATTATTTATATTTTCATTCACTAAATACAAAGCTTTATAATATATATATTGAGCGACTACAATTATTTCAATAAATATTATTGTAGCTACTAACAATATATAGGTTCTAAATTATATATTTAGACTCTAAATTGTAGTGTATTAAAACAAAGTACAATATCAATGACATTATTTAAATTATTAAGAATATAATATATATTTGTTTTTACGAGACGCTATAGCGTCGTTAACAAATATTAAAATAGATATTTGTGTTGTAGCTACCACAAACATATAGTTTATAAACATAGATTTAGAGTACCATTTTGGTACTCTAAATCTATGGTTATAAATAATAGATTATGTATTTAAAGTATTAAATCTCAATTAATTATTAAGAATATAATATATATATATTTATATCTACAGGAAGCCATAACATCGTTAACAAATATTAAAATACACTAAAGTATTAAAATAAATATTCTTATTGTAGTTACCAACAATATATATGTTATAAATAATAGATTGTATGTTATATCTGTATTTATTAAAATAATTTTACAAATTATTATCGCCCATATATGTTTATATCCTGTTTACATCAAGGATATTAGAGTGAATTCATTCTAATGTCAGTGATACAAATAGATTTTTAAATTAGAATCTTAATAAACGTTAATAAAAACGTTTTAAATTATTAATATTATAACACATAAATATGATTTGTAATTTTATATGCAACATGTTATAATTAATTTAATAATAAAGACGACTAAGATAATGTATGGTACATTTTATAATAATTGTTATTAAAGGTATACGATCATTATGATCATCATAACGGACAGGTTTCTAATGTAAATAACTTAATAAGCGCGAAAAAGGACGAGTTGAGTTTTTATATGCTCACTTTGGGATGTAATGCAGCTAAAAAAAACAAAGCATAATAAAACTAAATTAATTAAACCAAATAAACATCAAATATCAATACAAAAAATATATATATATATATAATTATTATATATTTACAATAATTTATAATAATAATATAATTATTAATAAATATAATATTTACATTCTCAGCCTTTCCGTTAAAATCGGACACCGTTTGTAATGATATTTATTAAATAATTATAATTATTATAATGGTGACTGAAGAAGCCGCCGATATATGTAAGAGTTCAAGTTGGGCGGTATAATAGTATAATAATTTCTAATAGTATAAATTAAAATTTAATACAAAATCAAATGTATTAACAAATCTTTAATTATACAGTTACTATAACGGATAACATATCGATGGATTATATTATTATACATATAATTATAATATATATTTGTGTTAATATGATAAAACACATAAGCAGTGTACGGCGTACGTATGTTACTCGTATGGAATATTTTAGCGGGTGAAATCAAGCGTAACATATTTAATTTGAGTGACATATATTTACATCGATTGGCGGCTCTTATATATTAGTAGACCGCCCAACTTGAACTATTAAATATATCGGCGGCCTGCTTCTCCTGTATCAGATTAAATATGGCCATGTTTATTGAAACATATCTAAAACAAATATAATTATAAACGATCGTGTGATATTTTAAATAAATATGTGTACAAATATGATTCTTAGTTAACTAAAGTTGATCTCGTGAGAGTGAACCTGTGCAGTACTGACACCGTTAGTAACGGCAAGTTTATTTTAGAAAAATTAATAAATTTAATTTAGAAAATGTATCATATAGTTACTACTATGATATTATAAATTAACTTAAATTATCAATAGTAGATTACATTCTTGTATTTATGTATTATAATTTATAATATTATATTTTTAATATAAATTTTAAAAATCTGTAATATGATATTAGTAACTGTTAAATAAATATAAATATGGATGAATCATTAATTTAACGATTCATTAAATATATAAATTATATGAGTATTATAATAATATCATATCATATTAAATATTGTTAACAATATTATAGTATAAGTTATACTGTATAACATAATGAAATATATACATAATATATACGATCAGTATTAGTTAATATCGAAATAATATTAATTTAATATATATACATGTTCTGGGATGTTCATACGATCAATCTATTCGTACAAGAATTGCGCAATTATAAAATTATGTATTTTTTAAATATATTTATATATATATATATATATATGTTGTAAATAGTATATATTAATAGTTATTCTAGATAGTATATAGCATAGTTATTGTGTTATGTAATATTGCATACTACAACTCTTTGTGATACACATGAGTAACATGATGCAGTGCGCGACTCATGCCACGCATATTAACGGGTATGTTTACAAAAAAAGTTGCAAGAGATTGTGCTTCCTCATTATTATTATAGTAATAATTTTAATAATTATTATAATTATATTTAATATAGAATATCAGATTAAATATGGCCATGTTTATTTTGAGTGGTTAGGTAAAATTAAAATATTTTACATTCATCGCTATATGAATACCGGATTACGATTAAAAAGAACGAGTTGAGTTTTTATAGGCTCATTTTGAGATGTAATGCAGCTAAAAATAAAGTATAACGAAACTAATCCAAATAACCCACCAATATCAATAATATATATATATTATTTAACTATTTAACTCGCATTTAAAATTTAACCTTTAAACCTCAACTCGTCCTAATTAATCGTCTCCCTGAATAGAGGTTTCGTATTTTATATACGAAACATCTGTATTTAACATAAGAAACAGCTGGCACCCTTGCTATATAATTAAAAATTATAATAACATTTATTTTATATATTTATTATAATATATACTACATTTTCATTATTAATATGATCTGTATCGAATATACCCCTGTTTGTTTTGATTACGCTATATGTAGGTACATTTAATTAATTTGAAAGTTACACTTAACAAACATTTTATCTTTGGATTCACCGTTAAAGATACATAAATAATATCGATTTTAAAATACTTAAGATTCATCTAAACGACCGGCGCCAAATTATTTATAGCTAAATGTAGTACGGCGGGCGGTGGATCGTGCATCATTTTAATTTGTGAACAAACTTTTATTAATAGGTATGAAATGTGCTAAGTAAATATCCTAGACTATGATTAAATATAATATATATAATACTCACGAGTTGATATTAACATTATATGATTCACAACATTATGTATAGAAATAGATGCACTTATTAACTATCTTAGTGCCTGTATGTGTTTGTATAGATTATATATATATATATATATATATATATATATATATATATATATATATATATATATTTGTGTATATTTATAGATTAATATAGATTTATACTAATACAGAAACAATACTTATATACGGATGAAGTAGCTGGGATATTATGACTTCACATCTAAGAATCTGGGATCATCACCAGTAAAGGTCTCCGAATCAGATGTAGAAAACACTTCTATTCCATTCAGGTGTATTCAATATTAACCTTTAAAGTCACTTGATTTTATTATAGAATATTTTATAATTTATAATATATTACTTCATTAATATAATAATAATTTATATTTGTATATTCACTTTCTAGCTAATATAATATATATATATAAACCATTCAGTTATTTGTTGATTAAACCACAAATATATACATAATTATTATATATCTATTAAGCCTATATATATATTTGCATTTTGAATTATCTAACCTCTGTTATACATGTAATATAAATAATAAATCTAAAGTTAACCTGAAAGTAAATTTATCTTAATATAATGTTTGATATTACCATATTTTAGAGTAAATAAATAAGTTTTAATTTCTCCTAAATACGCTAGTTAACTAACTGCATACTACAACTGGTTGACCAAAAACACACCCTTATATATTGTAATAGAATATCTATATATATATATATGCAATCAAATGTATAACTATAATTTATAACTCATTTATATATTTATAATTACTACATTTTATCATCGATTATATATTAAATAATTATCATATATCCTCATTATATTGATATAGAAATCACTTTTAGATTTGTGTAATAAACAATAACCTAACATTACCTAGTTAAGCACTGGAGACAATATACTTTGTGAGGTGGTAATGCAGGAGACATGAAAGGTTTGAATACATATGCTTATTAAGTATACATATATTCATTGCATCACATGGGTGAAATCATCAGATACATCACACAGATAAATTACATATCATCAACTCATTATACACCTTTGAATAATAAAATATTAATATATTAATATTATGATGGTTATAAATAATTTAATATGTATGGCTTTGAAGTTATGTGCATTTTATTTAGATACTAAAATAATAATGTACATAATTTCCCTATTATACAGATATATATGTTACTAAATTCTTTATCAATAAAAATGGTTAATACCTTATATGCATATAAATATAAATAAATTAACTTGATTCATTAATTTAAATATAGGCATATTAATTCATATATATTTTACCATTTTAATAATAACATCAATAAAATTTTTTTATTAATTTTTAATTAATCATAATTTATTAGCACATATAAACGAATATTATAAATAATTTAGCAATCGATTTATATAAATGAAAATGCATACATATATGTGATATTTGTATTCATTATAGGATTTTAAAAATGTTATATATTTTTATATAGAATTTACGAAAATAATATTGGATGATTAATGTCAAAGATGTAGACAATTATTGTAGACACATAATTCAAGATATACAAATAATATAACATTATGCTCGTTTATACCTTTTTATTTACATTTAGTAAATAGTTTTTAAATTATTAATATTAATATGTATTATAATTTATTTAGCTAATATATACATACATATATATATATTATAGATTCCATATATAGATTTATATTAATACTGAAACAATACTTATATATGGATGAAGTAGCTGGGATATTATGACTTCACATCTAAGAAGCTGGGATCATCACCAGTAAAGGTCTCCGAATCAGATGTAGACAACACGGATGATCACAAGAATCCAACAGCAACACTGCAATGCAAGGACATGAACTTTAAATATACTGCGCGCGCGCGCAAAATAGTTTGCTATAGGCTCGTTACATTCAGTGATGTGTTATGCATTTAAATGATTTGCAATATAATTTATATTCATACGCGATTATTCAGATATATATTATATAATACGCATACATGTATATAATATATATATATATTATATATATATATATATATATATATATATATATGCTGTGTATATATATATAAATATAAGATATATATTATAAATAAATATTTTTTTTTAATTAAACTAAATTTAAATTATTACTATCAGAAATTACTCGATTATAATTCGAATATGTTACGTACGAATGAGATCGATATCGTTTTAGAATGTCCATTTAAGTAGAATCGATATATTATATATGTATAATACTATACGTCATAAATATGCTATCCGTTATAGTAACTGTACAATGAAGTATTTGTTAATAAATTTGATTTTAAATTAAATTTAAATTATTACTATCAGAAATTACTCGATTATAATTCGAATGTGTTACGTACGAATGATATCGATATAGTTTTAGAATGTCCATTTAATTTCAAGTAGAATCAATATATTATATATGTATAATAATATACGTCATAAATATGCTATCCATTATAGTAACTGTACAATGAAGTATTTGTTAATAAATTTGATTTTAAATTAAATTAAAATTATTACTATCAGAAATTACTCGATTATAATTCGAATATGTTACGTGCGAATGAGATCGATATAGTTTTAGAATGTCCATTTAATAATTTAAATTTAATTAAAAATCAAATTTATTAACTAATACTTCATTGTACAGTTACTATAACGGATAACATATTTATGACGTATAGTATTATACATATATAATATATTGATTCTACTTGAAATTAAATGGACATTCTAAAACTATATCGATCTCATTCGTACGTAACATATTTGAATTATAATCGAGTAATTTCTGATAGTAATAATTTAAATTTAGTTTTAAAAAAATTATCTATTTATAGTATATATATATAGAAATGTTTTTTAAATAGGAAAATGAATAGCATAATATATAACATGGGTTGTGGCTCAGTGCTATAAAGGATGCGTTCTAAGCAGAAAGTCCCGATCGAGTTCGAATCTAGCTGGAGCTAGATTTATTTTTATCACACACATACATACATATATATATAATTACTATATGCTAGGATCTACTTTCATTCGGATCTACTTTCACGCGTATGTATATTTATTTGAATATTTCAACTCCCGCAATATAAATATAACTCCCGCAAGTATGTGTTCGTGTCCTTGCTGTCGAATTCTTGTTATGATCCGACAACACTGCTATTCCATTCAGGGGTATTCTATGTAAATCTTACAATTAACTTGATTATATTATAGAATATTTTAGATATTTAATATAATAATAATTATTATTTGTATATTCAATTTCTATCCACTCAAATATATATAAATCCTTTAATTAATTTTATTTAAACCACAAATATATACATATTAATTATATATCAATTAAACCTATATTTATATTTGCATTTTTAATTATTTAACTTCTGTTATACATGTAATATATATATATATATATTAAATCTAACGTTAACCTGAAAGTAAATGTATCTTAATGTAATGTTAGATATTACCATAATTTAGAGAAAATAAATAAGTGTTTAATGTGTCCTAAATACACTAGTTAACTTACAGTTTATATTAAAACTGTAGGTAATCTATTACAGAGGAGCAGTAACTCTGGATCACCTGGTTCCTGCTATTATGTAGTATTATGTCTTTGTTGTTAGTTTATTCATAGACGAAAATCTCCTCTAATGCTATCTCTGATAGTATCTATATTTTATCTAGTTATTGATTTTATTTTATAATTTATTTTTGAATGTTATATTTTATTATATATATATATATGTGTGTGTGTATATGTATTTTATGTATTCATTGTATTATAATATAGCATCAATATTTATTTTAAAAATTACAAAAAACACATATTTATAATATTTTAATTGTTATTAATTATTCCTTCATATATACGTATGTATTTTTGTAATTCTTATATAAAATATAATAGTATAGAAAACATATATTTATATTCATGTAATATACAATAACCTAACATTACCCCTTCAGCTCTGGTGACAAGAAACTGTGTGCAGCAGTAATGCAGGAGGCATGAAAGGTTTGAATACAAATGCTTATTAAGTATTATTAATACATAGTTTCATTGCATCACATGAGTGAAATCATCAGAGTACAATAGCAGATACATATTTTAATTAAATTTTGAATTCAATTATCATGATGCACAATAATGTATATATACAGCTAATTTTTAGCAGATAATATTTAATTCAAATTAATTATTAATATATATCATAAAATATTTCATTAAGCAACTTTTGTAAAGTTATAATACAATATTATATATGTTTATCTATATTGTATAAATGTAGTTTTAATATGAATTAAGGAGTATTCAAACTACAAATATATCTTGTTACATATGAACATATAATAAATTTCATTATTTATTTTTATAACAACATTTTTAAAAACAATTTAAGATTGTTATATTTGTGTGAATGATTTGTTAACCAAGTCATCCCCCCTTGTGATCACTCCTTATCACATGACATTAACTTACATAATAACACATGTTAAGGGGGAGATTATATTCTATACATAGATATGTATATATAATGTTTATGACAAGGATGTAATGTATATGACACATATGTGTTTACTATAGACAATACTATTCATTCATAATTGTTTTCATTATTAAAATAGTACACACGATGGAAAATATTCTATTATAAGTAAGTATTTATGCATTATGGAAAAATTATAGAAAAACTATCACATTTATATTATTTATATTACATATTACATATTATATATATAAATATTTATAATATAGAAATAAGTATATACATTAAATTTATAACATATTAGATTAAAACTCCATCTATTATATAAAAGAAAGTCTATTTAATTATATATATATATATATGTGTGTGTGTGTGTGTGTATCTGGTGAGGTAACTCGAGAACCGGGGTACGTCGCGAAAATATTTTATACCCGATCTTAATAAATTTGCAACAGTATGGTCTTGGTCCGGAAAATTTTTTGAATTTGTTACCGCGTACCCCAGAAAAACATGAAAAATTGACTTTTTGCCATTAAAATGATTTTTTGTCATCCAAAATCTTCGGCGTCGCTTTTTGAAATATTTTTTTTACATTTTTTCGAACTATTTTTTTGAATTTTTTTTGATTTTTTTTTGAAATTTTTGGAAATTTTGGAAATTTTTTGAAATATTTTTGAAATATTTTTGACATTTTTTGAAATATTTTTGAAATTTTTTGAATTATTTTAAACATTTTTTTGAAATTTTTTAAAAATATATTTTGTAATATTATTTATATTTTTTGTATTTTTCAACTATTCGTTGAAATATTATTATTTTAAGATATAATTAAAATATTATAATTATATAATAAATATATAAATATTATAAGATATAAATATTATACTTTTTAAAATATTTGTAGAATATTTATAAAAAATATATTTTGTAATATTTGGAAATATTTGTTGTATACTAGGAATACAGAATCAGGAATAGCTATAATTAATAAATAATAGATAGGCAAACAATCAAAAATCGATCAACGCAGGGTGCGGTTTGGGTTTTCGATATTTATTAAGTAATATTTTGTAATATTGGAAATATGTGTTGTATTTTTAAAAATATTATTTGAAATATTTTTGAAATATTTTTCCACTAATTTTTGAGATATTAATATTTGTATAAATTTGTTTGAATTTTAGCAACAATTTATGTTATTGTATATGAAAAGCAGAATCATGAATAGCCATAAATAATAAATAATAGATAGGTAAGCTATTAAACCACGAGTAAAGCAAAGTTGGGTACGGCAAGAAATTCAAAATCAGGAATAGTTATAATTAATAAATGATAGATAGGCAAATAATAAAAAACCGAGCAACGCCGATTTGGAACTGTTTGGGTTTAGGTTTTCAACATATTTTGGAATATTTGAAATATCTGTTGTATTTTTTGAAATATTTGTTATCTAATTTTTTAAATATTAAAAAAAATATGTTTCTACATATGTTTAATTTTATTTAATTGTATATACTAGAAATGTAGGACCAGGAATAGCTCTAATTAATAAATAATAAATAGGCAAACAATCAAAAACCGATAAATGTCGAGTCGAGTACTGTTTGGATTTGGGTTTAGGTTTGAGATTTCGACATATTTTGTT
The DNA here is from genome assembly GCA_964019155.1 of Osedax fenrisi. Classification (NCBI taxonomy): domain Eukaryota; kingdom Metazoa; phylum Annelida; class Polychaeta; order Sabellida; family Siboglinidae; genus Osedax; species Osedax fenrisi. The sequence continues at coordinate 36,611,455 of OZ025242.1, forward strand.
ATATTTTAAATATTTGTTATATTTTTTAGCAATTATATATTTTAGCATAATCATGAATAGCTATATATTATAGCCTATCATTGATTTTTTTATAATTGATTTTTTTTAAATATATTTTGTAATATTTAAAAAAATATTATTTTTTATATTTATTATATTTTTCACTAAATGGTGAAATATTATTATATTAAGATATAATTAAAAGATTATAATTATATAATAATTATATAAATTATATAAATATTATATTTTTTTAAATATTTTTAGAACATTTAAAAAATAAATATTTTGTAATATTTGTTGTATACTAGCAATGCAGAATCAGGAATAGCTATAATTAATAAATAATTATTTATTATTTATTATTTATTATAATAGATAGGCAAAAAATCAAAAACCGAGTAATGCAGGGTACGGTTTTGGTTTGGTTTTCGACATTTTTTAAGTCATATTTTGTAATATTGTAAATATTTGTTGTATCTTTTGAAATATTTTTTGAGATATTAAAAACTAATATTTGTCAAAATTTGTTTGTATTTTAGCAAAGATTTATGATATTGTTTATACTAGAAAGGCAAAATCATGAATAGCCATAATTAATTAATAGTTGATGGGCAAACTATCAAAAATGAGTAAAGCAGGGTTGGTTACGACAAGCAATTCCAAATCAGGAATAGTTATAATTATTAAATGATAGATAGGCAAATAATAAAAAACCAAGCAACATCGGTTTGGGTTTGGGTTTTCAACATATTTTGTAATATTTGAAATATTTGTTGTATTATTTAATATATTTTATGAAATATTTGTTCACTAATTTTTGAAATATTAAAAAAATATATTTCTACATTTGTTTGTATTTTAGATAAACTTTATTTAATTGTATATACTAGAAATGTCGAATCAGGAATAGCTATAATTAATAATTGATAGGAAAATAATCAAAAACCGAGCAACATCGGGTTGAGTACGGCAAGCAATTTAAAATCAGGAATAGTTATAATTAATAAATAATATATATGAAAACAATCAAAAACCTAGCAACGGCGGGTCGGGATGGTTTGGGTTTTGGTTTTAGACATTTTTTTAAAAAATATTTTGTAATATTTGAAATATTTGTTGTAATATGTCTTTAATATATTTTTTAAAATATTTTTCTACTAATTTTTTAAATATTAAAATATTTTCTACATTTTTCAGCTAACATTTATTTTATTGTATATAAATAATAGTTAGGAAAAAATTAAATATAAATATTCAGCAATGCAGAATTAGGAACAGCTATAATTAATAAATAATATATAGGAAAATAATCAAAACCGAGCAACGCCGGGTCGGGTACGGCTAGTCTATTATATAAAAGAAAGTCTATTTAATTATATATATATATATATATGTGTGTGTGTGTGTGTGTATCTGGTGAGGTAACTCGAGAACCGGGGTACGTCGCGAAAATATTTTATACCCGATCTTAATAAATTTGCAACAGTATGGTCTTGGTCCGGAAAATTTTTTGAATTTTATACCGCGTACCCCAGAAAAACCTGAAAAATTGACTTTTTGCCATTAAAATGATTTTTTGTCGTCCAAAATCTTCGGCGTCGCATTTTTGAAATATTTTTTTTACATTTTTTCGAACTATTTTTTTGAATTTTTTTTGATTTTTTTTTGAAATTTTTGGAAATTTTGGAAATTTTTTGAAATATTTTTGAAATATTTTTGACATTTTTTGAAATATTTTTGAAGTTTTTTTTAAATATTTTTAAACATTTTTTTGAAATTTTTTTTAAATATATTTTGTAATATTATTTATATTTTTTGTATTTTAAAAAATATTATTTGAAATAATTTTTTATATTTTTCAACTATTCGTTGAAATATTATTATTTTAAGATATAATTAAAATATTATAATTATATAATAAATATATAAATATTATAAGATATAATAATATACTTTTTAAAATATTTGTAGAACATTTATAAAAAATATATTTTGTAATATTTGGAAATATTTGTTGTATACTAGGAATACAGAATCAGGAATAACTATAATTAATAAATAATAGATAGGCAAACAATCAAAAATCGATCAACGCAGGGTGCGGTTTGGGTTTTCGATATTTATTAAGTACTATTTTGTAATATTGGAAATATGTGTTGTATTTTTTTAAATATTATTTGAAATATTTTTGAAATATTTTTCCACTAATTTTTGAGATATTAATATTTGTATAAATTTGTTTGAATTTTAGCAACAATTTATGTTATTGTATATGAAAAGCAGAATCATGAATAGCCATAAATAATAAATAATAGATAGGTAAGCTATCAAACAACGAGTAAAGCAAAGTTGGGTACGGCAAGAAATTCCAAATCAGGAATAGTTATAATTAATAAATGATAGATAGGCAAATAATAAAAAACCGAGCAACGCCGATTTGGAACTGTTTGGGTTTAGGTTTTCAACATATTTTGGAATATTTGAAATATCTGTTGTATTTTTTGAAATATTTTTTATCTAATTTTTTAAATATTAAAAAAAATATGTTTCTACATATGTTTAATTTTATTTAATTGTATATACTAGAAATGTAGGATCAGGAATAGCTCTAATTAATAAATAATAAATAGGCAAACAATCAAAAACCGATAAATGTCGAGTCGAGTACTGTTTGGATTTGGGTTTAGGTTTGAGTTTTCGACATTTTTTTAAAACATATTTTGTAATATTTTAAATATTTTTTGTATTTGTTAGCAATTATATATTTTAGAATAATCAGGAATAGCTATAATTAATAAAAATAAATAGTCAAACAATCAAAAACCTAGCAACGCCGGGTAGGGTATGACTGCTAATATGTTGAAATATTTTTTATATTTAAAAAATATTTTTAGACACTTTAAAAATATATTTTATAATATTTTAAAGTATTTTTGTATTTTTGTATTTTTACAAAATATTTTACGAATAAGTCTTAAAAAGAACAACGCTAGATCTACATCGGATACAGTTAGATTTATTAAATATTAGTTAGAAGACAACAATTAAAGAATAGCTATGCATAATTAGGAATAACTATAATTAATAATTGATAGGCAAATAATAAAAAAACAAGCAACGTCGGGTTGGGTTCGGCAAACAATTCTAAATCAGGAATAGTTATAATTAATAAAGTATAGATAGGCATATAATTAAAAACCGATCAACGCCGTTTTGGGACGGTTTGGGTTTGGGTTTTCAACATATTTTGTAATATTTGAAATATTTGTTGTATTTTTTAAAATATTTTTTGAAATATTTGTTCACTAATTTTTTAAATATTATAAACAATATTTTTCTATATTTGTTTGTATTTTAAATAAACTTTATTTAATTGTATATACTAGAAATATAGAATCAGAAATTGCCCTAATTAATAAATAATAAATAATAGATAGGCAAACAAACAAAAACCAAGAAATGCCGGGTCGGGTATGGTTTGTTTTTAAAACATATTTTGTAATATTTTATATATTTTTTTGTAATTTTTAGCAATTATATATTTTAGAATAATCAGGAATAGCTATAATTAATAAAAAAAATTAATAGGCATTAAAAATCAGGTATGGCTACTAATATGTTGAAATATTTTTTATATTTCTTAAAATATTTTTAAACACTTTTTAAAAATATATTTTGTAATATTTTAAATTATTATTTGTAATCTTACCAAATATTTTACAAATAATCTTAAAAACGAACCACGCTGAGTCTACATCGGATACAGTTAGAATTAGTAAATATTAGTTAGAAGAAAACAATTAAATATTAGCTAAGTATAATCAGGAATAGCTACAATTAATAGGCAAATAATCAAAAACCTAGCAACGCAGGGTAGTGTACGGTTTGTGTTTGGGTTTAGGTTTGGGTTTTAGACATTTTTTTAAAACATATTTTTTAATATTTGAAATATTTGTTGTATTTTTTAACATATTATTTGAAAATGTTTTCTACTTTGTTTTGTATGTCAGCTAACATTTATTTTATTATATATATCAATTAAGAATCAGGAATAGCTATAATTAATATATAATATATAGGAAAATAATCAAAACCGAGCAACGCCGGGTCGGGTACGGCTAGTACATTTATAATTAATTATTTATTACATTTAAAAAACTATTATTTCGTAGTTATAATTCACTTATAAGTATACTTATGTTCTATATATCATTTTAAAGATACAAATTATTATTTAACCTCTTTATTAATAACTTACAAATACATTTTAAATAAATATTTAAATGTGTTGTTATCATTTCAGAGGTTGTTCTTCTCCTTGATATAATGTTAACATATGTAATATATTAAGTATTACATGTCTCAATTTAGTTTGTAATATATGTGGGATATTTATAATAATAAAACTACTAATTTAATGCACAATATGAACATAATAACACACACTATATAAATTACATAGTATATTTTGTTATATAAATATGTTATATATTTTATTATATGACCCACAAATAATAAAAAAGAATGATATACACTAATAATTTCAATGACATTACATAATTAACTTACTTAGGGTGATAATATCTGTTATCCCTATATATATAACAAATTAGCTATATTGTATGTGAAACTCATATTTATATTGTAATCAAATATTTTTTATAAGATTGCTTTGTGGTAAGTAAATATCATTATATATCACTTAAATTTGCATCAAGCATCTTTTTAATTTCATGAATAGAAATAAATGGACAATATTGTATCAAAAAAATCAAGTATTTAATATTAAAATAATTTATTATCATATATATATATACTATAAATCTTTATCCACATTATTTTAATTTATTTAAGCAATACATTTAATCATTGCTATACAGATGGGCCTGATAATAGATAAATAATTATGTTTTTATGTCTAATTAGATGCATTTTGATACTGAGATTACATGAATATATTGAATCTAGTTTAACTGAATCTTCTTTCTCATTGCTGCTTACCTGGATTTCTGCTTTTAGATATGATATTCATGTTTTATAATGAGAATGTATTATGGCTTTTGAAAATGAGAATAAATCTATGTATGCATATAAAAATGACACCGAGACTGTATTGATGATTTTGAAAACGAGACTGAGACTTAGTTGATGCTTTTGAAATTGAGATTGAATCAATGCCTTTAAAAATGAGACTGAGACAGAGATGATGCTTTTGTATATGAGACTGAAACTGAGTCGATGCTTCACAAATGACCATCATTCATATCACTAACATATATATATATATATATCATATTATATGTGCATTAATATGATTAATTTGAATAATTAATATTAAGAAATTATTTTTATATTATCCACAATATAATACATTCATAATCAATAATATAATACATATACTTATTATTTTTTAAACTTTTCAAAATATATATATATCACTGATACATACTCATATCATAGGTATAGTCATTGTATACCTATATTACTGATACCTACTCATACTAACAATATATTCGGTGCATACCTTACATTTGGTATGTAATATATTGAGCTATTATATAATTGTATATATGATTTTTATATTTCAACTGAATTATACATTTACGGGTATTTTTTTTGTAACTTTACAATTTATTATATTAGTACGATTACTATCTTTAAACTGAATTATACTTATACTGTAACTTTTTTGTAACTTTAAAATTTATTATAATAGTACGATTATTACTCCAATTATATATTACATATAATCTGTAATTTATAATTAAAATTAATATTATATTATGTCTAATTTAATATAAGTTTAACTATAAAAATATGTATCCTACAATATTATCCTACAATTAATATTATATTATGTCTAATTTAATATAAGTTTAACTATATAAATATTTATCCTACAATTATATAATCAATGACATGTTACATTGAGAATATTTTCCATAAAACATTATTTAGTAAAACATATATTTTTAGAATATTCTTATTAATATCAGGAATACTTTTAGAAAGAATATTACATATTTAACTAGATTATAAACATACATTTACAATTGTAGTGCATAATTTGTTAATAGTCAACCTATCATATATATTTATAAATACATATATTCATATAAAATGCATTTTATATAGTTTTCAATATCTTCATAGTCATGACTACTACAGTATATAGGTATATAGTATTGTAAACAAACGCGTTTTTTATTAATGTTCATTTAAAACATGTTTTAAACGATTTTTTTCGTTTTTAATTTGTTTTTTTTCGTTTTTTATCCGTTTTTTTCTGTTATAAAAAATAAAATTATTTAAATAAATAGATATGTTATTAAATAATAATAAAGTAACTACATATTATATGAATAATCAGTAATAATTCAAATAATATACTATCTGTATTATTAGCATCATTAAATCATATTGTCAAACATTAGTATTAAGACATGACAATTATAATAATTATAATATTTATTTTGTTACAATATAACACTGAGTATTTCTATATTATTTAATGTTATAGACATGGAGAACGAATCACAATCTATAGATATATGTACATTATATAATTAATATTATAAAAGCTGTATGAACTTTCATATTTATTTTATAATAAATTATTATAAATAATAAAGTAAAATTAGATTTCTTTTATGTTCTGATAAAATAAATTATATAATAATATATATTATGAACTTTCATATTTCTTTTATATTAAAATATTATTATTAAAAAAATATGAAAATTCATACTATTTTTTTATATAATATTACACATAATATATATTATTATACAATTTATTATATCAAAACATAAAAGAAATCTAATTTAAATTTATTATTATAATAATAATATTATATTTTTATACATTTATTAAATAATCATTTATTTTTCAATTATTATACAATTTATTATATCAAAAAAAGAGCAGAGAAATTATTATTTGTCAAATTAAATTTAAATTTAAATTTTTAATATTAACAATTAAGTAAATATATGTATTAATGTATGTCTCTTGTTTTTTTTTCTGTTTTTTTCGTTTTTTATTCTATGTTTAAAACTCGTTTAAAACGTGTTTTTTATTAACTCACAACACTATAGGTACACTTAGTGATAATGAATACATATATGTAAATTCAATAATATCAGTCATATCCAAATATTTATATTATATACAAATTGGTATTTTAAAGGCTAACATTTATATATAATACCAATATCTCCTATAACCTAGAGGTCTTGATAATACCCATAAGGATAATACCAAAGGGTTTTGATAATACTATGCATAATTCACCAAATGAAGTGACTAAATATATCGAAATATAACGGAATATATACTAACTAATAAAGTAAATGATTATAATTTAATATAGACTATTATTAATAGAGTAGGCAAATATAGTAGTATTCATTATGCATGGTGTATAAAACTTGTATGTTTTAAAATGTGTTTATAATGTATAATTAATGAGTTTATATACACACTAAAGTTATAGTCTATAACCACGTAAATATTATAATTTTAATAATATATTATTATAATAATTATACAATACAATATATTGAGTATTGCCGTAAGTTGTGGTCATATTCAATATATGATATTCAATAGCACGCAACATCATATTGTGTAACCAAACATGTATAGTTTCTATATATCTAACTATTATAGATTATATTATATTTTCTATGCACTTAATTTATTTTATATACACTTAATTATTAAAACTTAATAATAATTTAATAAATTGAATTTGTAAAAATATATTGAATTTAAATACTATTTAAAATAATTTTAAATAGGCTTAATTATTAGCTTAATAATTATCTTATTCGTGTATATATTTACTTTTAACGTTTTTTTATAGTATCTAAGTAAGATACTTTTTGTTGGTTAAATAGTATCTTAGTTAATAGATACCATTAACATATTTAGTCAGATATTGTATTTAATCTTGATATTTATATAATAAATATAATATTTTAATCCAAATTTATATTTTAATTCTATTGATGATAAAACCACGCCTAGTTTTTAAAAGAAACACGCCCATGTTTATTTTATAATATCAAATATTAGTTAATAAATTATATAAATAATATTAAATGGTGTATGCACAATTAGTAATTAATTAAAAGTATGTTATGGTTTATTTTATAAACATTATATACATTATTTCTATAAATTTCTTTGAAGTAATAACGTGAGTGACAATCCTCGTATGCCTTACCATCCTCGCATACGACACCGGCGCCACATTATTTATAGCTAAATGTAGTACGGCGGGCGGTGGATCGTGCGTCATTTTAATTTGTAAACAAACTTTTATTAATAGGTATGAAATGTGCTAAGTAAATATCCTAGACTATGATTAAATATAATATATATAATACTCACGAGTTGATATTAACATTATATGATTGATAATATCATGTATAGAAATAGGTGCACTTATTAACTATCTTAGTGCCTGTATGTGTTTGTATATATTATATATATATATATATATTTGTGTATATTTATAAGTTATTATTTATAGATTAATATAGATTTATACTAATACAGAAACAATACTTATGTATGGATGAAGTAGCTGGGATATTATGACTTCACATCTAAGAAGCTGGGATCCTCACCAGTAAAGGTCTCCGAATCAGCTATAGACAACACTTCTATTCCATTCAGGGGTATTCGATGTTAACCTTTAAAGTCACTTGATTTTATTATAGGATATTTTATAATTTATAATATATTACTTCATTAATATAATAATAATTTATATTTGTATATTCACTTTCTAGCCAATATAATATATATCTATTATTATATATATACATATATATTAGAGTTATAGACTGTTATTATTTTGAAGTTAGGAAAATTACCCGTAACACTAAATCAATGTTTAGAAACAGTAAACTATTTCAAACAAATTAATATTTCAGAAGACATTTTTATGAACAGTTTATAATTTGTATACAATTACATATAGTTACCATTAACAATTGAATACTAAAATAACTAAAACGATTATTGCCTATGTATGTACAACTATTCTCTGATTAGTACTGATATGCATAATCATATCATAGATATCATAATAAAACCATCTATTTCTATAGTTCTAAATTAAATATATATAGTATTTAAACATATGCATATGTTAACAATTACAAATTGGCTACAGCTTCAATAATATTAATATCTAAAGAATAATAAAAAATGCATATATTATACAATGTTATAATTTTAACTCTATATTAACTAAAATCTTATTAACCCGAAAACAAAATCATAAGTGTTAGGAATGTAGAAATCTAAAACTATTGTGGTAGTCAATTCCCCTAGACTACCCGATAATACCCATGATAAATACTTATTTACAACATATATATATATATATGTATATAAAACTAAAAAAAACTCGGTTTAGTCAAATTGTCTGTAAATCAAATTAAAATGTTATTCCCATAAATTGTAATATATGACACCATATTAAAAATATTATTTTGTTATGTTATTATAAATTACTGTATACAATGTGATACATTGAATGTATATATAATAAATAATAACATTCAAATATTTGTTTAGTATATTATCTAAACAATTTATTAACTTGAATAATGTATAAAACCGCGTTCATACCAATAAATCCTGCCTGATTTGTATAGCCAGATATCAGCTGCTTAATATTATATCTTTCAACTTATTATAATTTGCTTAGAATTACTTACCCGATATTTAGTAAATGTTCACAAATCTGGTTTAAGGGGAGGCCGCACACCGCCGCCATTTTGTTTATTTTACATGTATTAGATAGGAAATTCATAGTGTTATTCAAAAGCCTACTACTCAGTAGATATTGTATAAATATATGAGAAATTTTTAAATTATACTAAGGGTATATATATCTACAATAAAATGAAATATTTTTCTAATATATTATATAAATTATTTATATATATGTATTTATATATATTTGTTCATATAATGGCATATAAAATAGAATTTATAAAAAAAAAATACTATTATTGAGGCATTACTATATTCTTATAAATGTTATTTATATATATCAAGAAAAATTAGATTGATTCTATTCATATTCAGAGAGTAGTGGGCAATTGAAGTCTATAGGTATTGATAACAAATTATTCTGAGTAATTTGTATTCAAAGTTTATCAATTATAAATTCAATAATTCAATAAATAAAACATTATTTTATATAAATATATTATAATTCAATATATAAAACACATTATTTTATATTTATTATATTTATATACATATTATGAATTCAATAGTTATTGTATTTATATTATATTTTATATATAAAAACACACTATTTTACAATTATATGGAAATAAATTAGTATATTTCAATACACACAATATTACATTTATATATTCACATTATATTATTTTTATTGCAGTTCTAGTTATTATTCATTATAATTTGTTTACAGGTACTAAATAACATTCTATAAATGTATATTTTATAATAAAATTTATTTTACTTTTTTTTTATTTTATCAAATTGCAGCTATGCGGCCTCCCCTTAAGTCAAATAAAATCTCTTAACATTAACCTTATCTCCTATATACTGTATATATATATAGGCTATATTATAAATATGTATTAACAGGCTGTAATGATGTCACGGACTTGATCTAAATGGTAGATACTGAGGTGATGATAATACATGAAATACTACTAGACGGCTGATGGCTCTGACTACTTTACCAGCGGAGAATATCATATAATAAAATAGTATCATATATTAATAGGATATCCTATTAAATGCATTAATTTTACATAGAAAACCCATCTTAATTCTCAGAAATATTATTTAAATAAAATAATTTTATTCTATGGATTTTATAGATATATATTTTGTAAACTATGATTATTTTTAATTACAATTTTATTATTTGTTAATAATTTTTAATATTATTTTCTAAAATTGTTAAGAATTAAATTAGAATATTAATACAAAATATTTAATTTAAATATATAGTTACAATAATATATTATCACAATATCGCAGGTATGCAATAGCATGCAAAGTTGTCTGAGAAGAGTTCATGTGAAGTTACTACTGAGATCTGGTTCTACACAATATGGTGACTTGTGTTTGTATTACATATCATTATATTAATTAAAAGTTTAATTATATTAAAATTGTAATACTTTATTTAAAAGATTTGCCTGCTAATACAAAATTCTAATGTCATGTTAACATGGTGAATAAAACAGCACACTCATCAATCTGTGATGATATCACAGCACACTTAACAAGTCTATATCTACCTTTACATTGAGTCATGGAAGTATGTCCAAATACTTGTAGTTTATCATCATACTTTGTTGTCGTGTTAATACTAAAGTATGATGATATTATATAAAATACAGTACTTATTTTAATAGATTAAACAATAACAGTAAACAAAATACAAAAAATAGAATGTAAAAATATATATTGCCTGTGTAAACAAATGTCATAAATATAAACCTGTCATAATCATTTTGTAGAAGGATTGCTGGGTACAAATAAAATCTGATATATACAGTAGATATTAGTAATGTAAACAGTTGTGTTTTTAGGTTCGAATATCGAATAATCAAACAATTTGAAAATGTAAAATAGTTTATAAATAAATATTCAATTATTCAAAAATATCGAGTTATTATTTTCACTATTCGAATAAATCAAATATTTATAATATAATTGTAATAATTAAAAATATATAAACTAATAATATAATATTCAATATTATTATTTAATTTTGTTGATATATTAAAAGTTAGTATATGTTTGATAGATATCTGTGAGCAATTATTTAAATTATTTGTTATAATATAATATTTTATATCATGTTTATAACCAAGGGGTACAGCTCTACATTTGTTGTGTACGCGAATCATGAGATTTGTTTATAACAAAAAGTAAACGAAGTGATTTGATGATTAATGTTAATTTTTCAATTTATTTTCATTTTATTTACATACATTCACTTTTTATCATATTATTACAGACTTATTATATGTAATTTATATATTTATAAATTATTTAAATACTTTGTTATTTTTATTTATTATATATATATTAAATAAGTTTGATTAGTACTACACTAAAAAAAAGGAGCATTTGCCAAACTATGTAAGCTAGATGTAGTGCAGCGGGGGGTGACGTACGATCTATTTGAATTTGTAAACATGAATGTATTAATAGATAAGGGAGGAGCTAAGTATGTATCATATCCTATTATTATATAATACTCACAAATTATGTTTGTATGATTCATAACGATAAGTATAGAAATACGTGACCTTATTAACTATCTTAGGGTGTGTTTCTGCTGGTCAACCACTGATCATATAACTACAGGTGGCAACGGCAGAAACTTGTATTCACTGCATGTACAAATCCAACTGCTAATTAATCCATCTGGTATTACTATTTTGTCTAACCAGACCATCTGTGGTTACAATCACGTTAGTTATGTATTTAGTTTGAACGCGCGCATAATAAACTTCGCCCATGAACTGAATCATAAAATACGTCACAATCGTGACGGTATTGCTATTTTTAGTTTGATAGTATAATTGTCCTTATGGGTAATTGTATTTATAAATAATAATCTGATATAGATAATTCTTATTGAATAAACATTATTCAGAATATTATTTATGAGATCAAACAAATTGAATTTATTGAAAATATATATATACATAATTTGTATTATTTAAAATTATTCAGTATTATTTATATATTGTATACAATATAATATAATAAATAACTAAGTAATATTATAAGTTATATATAAGTTATATTTTTAATTTTAATAAATATAATTAATTTAATCTTATAGCTTTGTTAAAGGGGTTTCACACCAACTCGAACACACTTATTAACTCTAATAATTAGGTGTAAAACCGAAAGATTTAAATAATATAGTTTATACTTTAACCTCTAATAATTAGAGTTAATAATTGCGTTCGAGTTGGTGTGAAACCCATTTAGATATAAGATACAAATTTATTTTTAAGATATTAATAATAATTTATTCATTGAATATAGATTATTTATTATTTATTTATTTAATAAGTTTTAGTTTTTTGCCATGGTGGTTTAAACACTGTCACACACACATACTATATATATATATATATTATATTATTATATTTACATATACAAGTAGTATGTATTCAACAACATAAATTTCACTATTCGAAGATATCGACATCTTCTATATTCATAAAAGTGTACATCACTAATAGATATACATGTCTGACATAATACTTATGTTAATCATATACATTTTCTATATAGTTGAAGCAACTGCATGACTTCACATCTAAGAAGCTGGGATCATCACTATCAAAGGACTACAAATCACCTGTAGACAACACTTCTATTCTGTGCAGGGGTATTCTGTGACAATATTACAAGTTAATTGATTATTGTGCTATATATTTAATATTTATAATATATTACTCTAATGGTATTAAATATATTTAAATTATACTTAATTATGATTACATTTACTTTCAATGTTATAACATCCTATATTTTATAGTAATATAATAATACATTAATATATTATGGATTACTTTTCTTTTCAGCTATTCTTATAATCAATTCTAAATATTGAATTTGTATTATTATTTTTGTTTATTTATTTTATTATCTTGATTATATTTTCATTAAGGGGATAACGCAATATGAAAACTAGCCACAATGTGTAAACAAATTACAATACATTTGAATATATAATATTAATTAATGATATGTCATTTAGTATCTGTCAACAAATTATGAAATCAATTTAGGAATAGCATACAAAGCATATTTTATATTACATATTTTATATTACTTTAACATTATTTTAACAATTATTATAAATATATCATATTATTAATATTAATATGTTATTTGAAAATACTTCATATTCTCAATTAAATTAATATAAGTATATTTCCTAATTAATTAATATATAAATAAATATATTTAATTAAAATAATTACTTATAAGCTAAATTACTATCATCTATAACAGTTATGATGAAATATTATAAGTTGTATATTATAGAGATTATAATATATTACCCTTATATAAATATATTAATAAGTTGATGATATTCAGATTTGTCAGAGATAAGCACACCTGAATGAACAAACTGATATTATAAAAAGTTTTATATAATTGGATATAGAATTAAATTATATAAATTATCTATTTATGATATATTTTTAATCTATAAATTTATTTCATTAATGAATTCTATAAAGGCTGTTTTATTTATTATTTATAATATTTTTATGGTATAGATAATTTACAAATATAATTTGATCTATATAAATAAATAGTATACAAATATTATTTGTATAATTAATTACTTTTTAATTGAGAACTTATTCTCGTAATTAATTAAACTAAAGTAGCATTAGCTAACTTCATTAATAGCACTTGTAATATATATCACAATAATTACTATCTATATATATATGATATAGTATACTAAGATAATATTTCATACATGTTTTAATAGACTTATTATTTTCAAAAATGGAAAATAATTTTAACTTAAATTATTTATATATTAAATTTTATAATTATGACCTCAAATATAAATAAAATATATTTTAAAATACATATAATAATTAAGTTTAAAATTTAATATTTCCATAATTAATTCTTTAAATGATATTCTTATTTTATAGTTTTCATTATTAATGTTTATAGTTAAATAAGTTAGTCTAATTAACTATTTACATGTGAAGCAATACGCCCTTATTAGGGTATTTAAATATATACAAGCTTACAGATTGATTATTAAATTAATCAACATTCATGATATAATATAAGGTATTTGTTTTTTTAAACTTTATATTAGTCTTATTAGTCAATAGTAGTACAAATATAATTTGTATATTATCAGTTTATTTCGGGTGAATAAATAAAATGATCCACAATTTGTATTTTCACTGTATTTTTAATTTATATTTTATTTTTAGGTTAATTAATTTATTTCATATATAATTTTTATATTAAAAATATATTGATAATTGTAGATACTAAAATCATTAGCAGATATTTATTATATATTAATATACCTAACTAATGTATTATATGATATAGAATAGATAACGTTATTTTTAATTTTAATTATAACACTAGAGATTATAGATTTATAAATGAAATTTTCTATATATCATTAAGAGGAAGTGATACTATTTATCACACTACATGTACAATATATGGAAAATATATCAAAATAGTATCTACTTTTATAATAATTATGTTTTTTTAATAATTCTAAAACAATCTTATTAAAAACATAAATGTGTATTATATGGATGAATATTTTATATTAATATTTAATCTAAATTATATAAAATTTAATTATTTTTCATAATTAATTAATTATAATATTTTTCCAAAAAGTAGCCATAAATTGACTACATATATATTGATATATCATACATGTATTGCCACTATAAACAGAAGTGTTGCTAGACTTCATTAGTCATGATGAGTCATCTGTAAGTAGGGATAGTGTGTTAGTTATCACTGATATCTGTACACAGTTTACTAATGAGGTTCCACTTAGAAATAAACTAGTGGTAACAGTAGTAAAAGTCATCATGAATGAATATATTAATTATAGGAAACTAAATAGGATACACATGATCAGGGGTGAACTTTCCAGGTGGAAGTAGTGGCATAATTATGTAATTTGTTTGGGATTAAGCATGAAGGATGAAGGATTAAACATTAAGCATTATGACCACAAGGACATGAAAACATTAAGAACTTTGAATCAGAATGATAAGAGTAAGTGAACATCACCAGAAGCTAATACATTCTTATAACGTAATGCCACATGCAGACACTGGTTTTACACCTTTCTTTATGATGTTCGGCAGCGAAGAGAAAACCACTGTTAATAATGATACGTTACAAAGGCTATCAAAGAAAAGTAAAAAGGTAGTATCTTAAAACAATGAATGCTTAAATATTATACAAATCGGCTCTTTTCAGAGCCAGCCATTTTTAACAAGTTTCTCATTTATTATCTTATAATACATATATATTGTAATATTAAAATATAAATAATATGTTTAAGGGTTTAAGGGGTTACACTTGTTTTGAAAATTTCTGAAAATTCAATTAAAAAGGTAGGGATTTTTATATTTTTGTAATTGTCAATAAGTTTAAAAATTCTTAAAAGATATTACAATTCTATAAAATGCATATCGAAGGGAGGATTTCTCTGTATAGTTTGATATAGAACAATGAGAAAATATTATATATTTTTGGAATATAAATACTCATCATTAAATAATGGTAGAAATGTAGTTTACTTTTTATTTTTTTTTAAATTATATTTTATATATGATATAATACAAATAATTGTATGATCATCTATTCAGTCAATAAACACATAATAATTAATATATTCTTAAAATGTCACCAATATTTGAGTATTATTTATATAGTTATTGAATTTTTTAAGAATAAAATTATGCTAAAATAATTATTCTGAGTAAATCAAGTTTGAAAATGACATATATATTTTATTCAAATATATAGTTTATTTGAATAAAAAGAGTATAGTATATGTGTTTGTATGTTAATTACACAAATATTATATGTATATGTATATTATACATAGTTATGATAATATTCCACAATATGATATGTATATTATATATATTTTATAGTAATCAAAAATTTATATGTATATTATAGTAATCCACAATATGATATATCTATATATATATATATATATATATATATATATATATATATATATACATAATTATGATAGTAATAATAATCCAAAATATTATATTAGATAAGAAAATAATAATTCTGTAAAATAACTTTATATAAACGTATTTATGTAGTATTTTTAGAGATTATTTCTTATCGTTATTTATTCTCAAAAATAGGTCGTGTTATAAAACCTTTATTTTTATATTTGATCAATCATTTTCAGCTCTAATATTTTAATGTGAGTATATTAACATCTCAAATATTACATATTTCAAATAATTTTTTTTTTATTTTTATTTTTTCTAAAACGCTCGTATCCCCTTAAATCTATTATTTTATTAAGATATAATTATAATAATATAAGATGATGGCAATATCTAACATTCATATAATTATGTTTATTTACGTGTAATTAAGAATTTAAAATAATTAGAATTAACTATATTTTATAATCAGAGCTTATATATACATATAGATAACAAATTTGAATTTAAATGTTTTCATCATTTAATGTATATCCTAACAACAAGATTTTTACAATGTAGTTTTCATACCCACTATACCTTATATACACCTACACATTCTAGAGCTCATAATGTGAATTTTAATTAAATACATATGTGTTTTATACATTAATAACATATAATTATATAATATATTCGAGTAGCCTAAAGTGAGACATTTATTTAAAATTAAACTATTTAGTTTATTTAACTTATTTGAAATAGAACATTGAAAATACATATTAAGAGATAGAGATATCTTATGAATAGAGCTTAAATAAAGACAATGTAATAGTATGTCAATTTATACACTTGTATTTATAAATACATATATATATATATATAATTAATATTCAAGCTTATATAAGTAGCTGTTTATGAATTTGAACTAAACTAGGCACATAATATGACTACTATAAAACACATGTAATAAGTTACAATATTTTATAGGCTCACTTCGGTTTATAATGCAGCTAAACAACATCAGAAAAATAATTTCAAACCAAATTAATCGAACAAACTCAAAATATTGATCCATAAATATATATATATATTTATTAAATTTGAGAATTTAGACATTATAAATAATGTATATATGTATCATAATATATCATAAGAACGATATAACATATGTACTATCATGTAATGAATATTCAAGCTTATATATATTATTCCTACTTATTGAATTTCTGTTTATTTATTCGTATGCGATATCCTCGTATTATGAATAAATTGTACCTGAATATAATCTGCACATTGAAAATTAAAATTCGACATACATTACATATTATCTGTATATAATTATTATGATATGATTTACTAATATATTTTTCCATATATCTTATAATTTATATTTAAAACTTGTGATTATCATTATGATACAACTAATATACATTTTCCACTATATATTACGGTATTAATAATGCATTAATACCTCATATAGTACATAAGTCATGCTACAAATAAATATGTATAAACTATATTATATCATATATCTGATATATAATATTATTCCCTATATATATATTAGTAGTTGCACAATAAAATGTAATATATAAAATATAGCTTGTGCGGATTAAATACCACTGGGTAATGTTAAATGAACAATATACTATAAATTAGTATTTATTTGTATATATTCTATATATCCGCATATGCATAATATTCATTTATGTTTTAATATTTTTTAAATTATTATTAATATTATGTACATATTCCACAAGCCCAAATTAAACATGAACATTATCACAGTGGAAACTTTGATATGCTTGATATAATTAATTTGAACATTTAATTCACATTATATTTAAATATTTTGTAATATATAAATAAGAAATTAATAAAGATTAAAATATTATTTTAATATAGTTAATATATAAATAAGGTATTATTTATTATTTAATAATATAGTAGAAATGAAATTTGTTGGATTTTATTAAAATTAATATATTAAATGCTTATATATTGAGCGATTAAATAAAATTGAAATTAATTTGTACGGTATAGTTGTTAAATTATATACATTCTATAAATCATATATAATATTTTATAATAATACATATTATAATTGAGTGAACTATAATTGTTATTAAATTATATTATATTTATAATTGTAAAAGTATTTCAAATAATAAAATATTGTAGGTAATATTTATATATCGCCACCTATCATTGGAATGTTATTAATAAAATAAAAACAAAATTTATATCCTTGAATTTTATATTAATTATCGCCCTTGTTTATTTACATATATTTGTATTCTAAAATACAATATAAACGTAGTAATATGTTAATATATAGTTAATGAATAATGTGTTATTTCTTATCTTATTAATATACTATATATCATATTAAATTTAATTAGATTAAATATGACTAAAGTACAGTACGGTATGTTTTTTATTGACAATTTATCATAAACTTTGTCAAATTTGTATTATTTAAACCTTATAAATTTAAACTTTATAGGATTTAAACTTTATAATGTACATTGTATTATAATGTATAATACCATTTATAATATATTCTATATATTTATTAAATAATTTATAATTTTAGTAATATTATCATAGTTAATATGTTATATATTAAATATAATATTTATTTTAAAATAATTATTATAAAAATTCGTCAATATTTTTGATTTATAACAACCAAGTTTGTATATTAATTAATATCAGTAGAATAATTGATAAACATTTTTTCAAATCAATCTTATCTATTACTTAACACAATAGTATATTATTATGCATATTTATCATAAAATTATTGGGTGCAGGTAAATGCGGGACACGTAAATGCAGGAAAAGAAAATGCGGGATAAGTAAATGCGGGACAAATAAAAGGGTATGCGGGACAAATTTAGGTAAATGCGGGAAATATTAGGTAAATGCGGGACAAATATAATAATTGTTAATTATTTTATAATATTTTAGTTTATTCGTATTATATACACATATCAGTACCAAAGATTTTCCGAAGAATTTTATATATATATTGCTTCGCAAAATCTTTGTCAGTACTATATATAAATATTTGTTCGACTATTACAACTTGTTCACACGTATTCTATTAAATATTTATAATAAATTAAACAAATAACACAAATGTCAAGCTGTCAATCAAAAGTAGACCATGTAAACATATAACAGTGTATACGAGAGTGAATTACGTAATAGTACAATGATACAATAGAATACGTTTAAAAATAAGTATATACACAAATTAAAGTGTTAATATATATTGTAATGTTGTGTATAATTGATTAGTTTTATATTTATATGATAACTAATACACATACATATTTAACTTCCAAAATTAACAAGTATATAAATATGGATGAAATATCTCGTCTCTACATAAGAATCCAGGATCATCACTATCAAAAGACTCGGAATCAGATATTGACACAACTTCTATCATATTCTGGTGTATTTAATGTTAATCTACAAAATATTACTTGAATATTTGACTAAATATTGGTAATTTATTACTTACTGATATGAAATATATAAATTACACTGCGTATTATATTATTTTAGAGAAAACTATATTTTAAAATAAATGAATAATGAATTAATAATATAGTATGAATTAATTTCACTTTTTATGAAATATTTTACAAATCGGCCCTTCTCAGGGCCACCTATTCTTACCAAGCTTATAATTTATTAATCTATTTCCTAAATATTTAAACATTTATCATTTAAAATATTATTTTATAAAATGACAAATTTCATTATTTTAAATCAAATATCAATTATTTATTTTATAATATATATAGTGGTCATGTATAGAACACATGTAGTTATAGATCATAGTTTATAAATTCAAAATAGGTATGTGTTTTTTTTCTGCGATCATTGCATAAATGCAATGCTCATGTGAACACCCTAAAATTTATACAGCTAGGGAATTTTGATATCGTAAAATTATGTATTTTTTCTGCGACAATTGCATGAATAGATTGCTCATTTGAACAACTTTTTACAATAGCATCAATATTAAAAATATCATGTTTATATATAATATTATATGGTATATAGTATATACTTAATATTTAGTATTTAATATATAGGTAATTATATAAATATATTTAATTAGTATTTAAATATTAAAATTATTAACTAAGGATAATATAGGATAATATTAACTACGGATAATAATACATAATGTAATGTATATTTTATCATAAAATTTATAAAATATAATTATTATAATATTCTATATTAAATAATTAACCTAAATTACCATTAACATTTAACGTTACGCACGTAAAAATTAAAAATAATATATATATATAGTATAATGAATATTTATATCATACGTGATAAATGTTTTAATACAAATATTTATTAAATTTTAATAAAAAATCATAGATTTTGTATATGATTTTTCTTATATATTTAATATACCAGTCATAATATGTCTTGAAACTGATCACATTTAGAGATTTTAACAAATAAGCTCCACTTACAATCATAGAATAATGATATCGGAATATTATTTATAGAATATAATTATAAAACCAATATTAAAATACGTTTGATGTGTTTACAATTTAATTATAATTCTGGTTACATAATTAACATTTTATTTCACCATTTATATATATATATATATGTATATTAAAATTTAATAATATTATTAAATTAATATTAATGTTTATAATATATATATATATATTGATATATTGATTCAAAATCTATTTAATATATTTTCATTATAGAAATATTATATACATACATATATATATATATATATATACTTCATATTTAGAACATATATAATCGTGTAAGTAAGGGGTTATACTATCTCGTATATATTTACGGATTGATATTATTGGTAAGTTTTATTTTGTTTTTCTGTTTTTTTAGGCAGCATTACATCCCAAAGTATCGAATCACTGAAATAGATTTAGGTTCAGCGCAGTTACCATTACATGCAATATAAATTAGATTTTACCTGCCACATATATATTTAGAGCATTAAAAACAAACATATCCTATTGCTGTTATATTTTAACAATGAAAACTTTCATCATATCAATAATAATTAAAAACATATTATTTTACATTTTAAAAGTGTAATTTGATACAAATTTACATTATAAACATTACATAGTTCCTAAAATTAACTCACTAGTTTTTTGTATATAAAATCGAATTAAACGATTTCGTGTTATATCTTTCCTTAGAAAAGTCTTTGTTTTCTGATTTATTTCTAAGCATTATATTTTGAAAATTATAAAATATATAATGCCTTAAATATAAATTTGTAATTTATATAAACGATATAATTTTAATATATATATATATATATATATGTAAAACATCTTAAAATTAACATGAATATATATAATTTGGTGTTTGAAAAAAAAATTATATCATATATGAATAAAGTTGTTATTATTCAATAATTATACTATTTTAATAATATATTTATATTAAATGCATATATATATTATCATATAGCTTAGTACTAGAATCCTTATTAGGAGATTATCCGATAAAAATACATATATATACATTATCATGTTATTAACATATAATAAACTATATTTTATGTAAAATACTTATAAAAACTATTAAAATAAATATTTATATAAAATATATAATATAATAGAATTATTCTCATTATATAATAAATTGAATAAACTTATTTAAAATAGGGTGGCCCTAAAAAGGGCCGATTGGTAGGATCGGTAAGGAAGATCAGAACAGAATTAAGCACGTTCACCACGAATACGGCGAGCAAGTTGAATATCTTTAGGCATGATAGTAACACGCTTGGCATGAATGGCGCACAAGTTAGTATCTTCGAAGAGACCTACTAAGTAAGCTTCACTAGCCTCTTGAAGAGCCATAATAGCGGAACTTTGGAAACGTAGATCAGTTTTAAAATCTTGAGCGATTTCACGTACTAAACGTTGGAAAGGTAACTTACGGATAAGTAATTCAGTAGATTTTTGGTAACGACGGATCTCACGAAGAGCAACGGTACCGGGTCGGTATCTATGAGGTTTCTTAACTCCACCAGTAGCAGGAGCACTCTTACGAGCAGCCTTGGTAGCCAATTGTTTACGGGGAGCTTTACCTCCGGTAGATTTACGAGCAGTTTGCTTTGTACGTGCCATTGTGGAAAAATGATAATGAATGATTTTAAGGAAAATCAGCAGCTTATATATTGTTTTGCGTGTTATTAAACGTGAATAATTCGCTGATTGGTTGGATTCTCAAACAAATATATAATTTAAAATAAAATGAAACATAGAGAACAATGTTAACAGCTCAATAATGATTGGCTTATTTATTCTCTTTGTATTGGCTAATAATAACTGACCAATTAAATTTCGTTGACGTAGTCTATTCCACGATAAAGCCTATATAAGATGCGAAATTGATTAGTATATTTATTCTTATATTTTGAACGCTCAATCTATATCTTATTATCATCATGTCTGGACGAGGAAAAGGAGGTAAAGCCAAGGGAATCAAGTCTAAGACTAGATCTTCCAGAGCCGGTCTACAATTCCCAGTAGGTCGTATTCATCGTCATTTACGAAGAGGTAACTACGCTAAAAGAGTAGGTGCTGGTGCACCAGTATATTTAGCTGCTGTTATGGAATATTTAGCAGCTGAAATTCTCGAGTTAGCTGGAAATGCTGCCCGTGATAACAAGAAATCCAGAATTATCCCACGTCATCTTCAGTTGGCCATCCGTAATGATGAAGAATTAAACAAATTGCTTGCCGGTGTTACTATCGCTCAAGGTGGAGTATTACCTAATATCCAAGCTGTTCTCTTACCAAAGAAAACTGGTAAATCTGCTTAATCTGTCAACTTCTCCTTACAACAATCGGTCCTTTTTAGGACCACCCACATTTAACATGTTTATTCAATTTGATGTGTTTTTAATAAGTGATAGTTAATTAATATCTAATTTAGATGTATAATTTTGTTACAAATTTATGCTATTTAGAGCCAAACATATTTATTGAGGTATTACATTTTTAATAATCAAATCTATATAATATATATGATGATTAATTCAATACACATTTCTCATAATTCATATAGTTTAATTATATGTGGGTTGCTAGTAAATATACTATTATTACACAAATATACTAATATTATATTTGTTATACTCATTGATTATACAGTAATATAAACACACATACAGAGATTCATACACAATATTTAACAATTGTTATTTAACAATAGTTATTTACCATTTATTTCTATATCATTAGCGCCCTGTAATGCTACATGCATAGTATTGTTTAAGTTGAGATACAACAAAATAACTTATAATATGATAGTATCATATCGAAGGTAACCGCTGCGATAATTTTCCTATTTATTTTGGGTGTGGCTAAATATTTGGATATGTAAATATTAAAACATGTAAATGAATGTAATGCGTATGCAGATATATATATAATATACAGATATATACTAATATATATTATATCATTCAAATATTATACAGTGATACCTATATATTTATTATTTAAAATGTATTCAATACAAATACTGAAATATTGTATACTTATAAATAAATAGTTATTCAATAAGTATATAAATTGAATATTTATTATTATAGTATATTGTTTACTTATGTTATTTAAATTTATACGATTCATATAATTAATATTCAAACTAATATACTTATAGGTAGATTTTTATGAGTTTCAACTAAACTAGGCATATAATATTAAATACACTAAAACATGCATGTGTACTAATCATAAGAGGCTCAATGTGGTATGTAATGCAGTTAAAAACACAGACAAATAATTCCATACAAAATGAATCGAACAACCAATCAAAATATTGATACGTAAATATATTTATTAAATTTGAATATTTAAATAACCTCTATATGTATTATCTAATTTCATATGTTAAATGAATGATATAACATATGAACTATAATGTTATGAATATGCACGCATATATACTTATTGCTTATCTGTTTATTTATTCGTATACGATATCCTCGTATTTATATTGAATAAATTATAATCTTTAGACATTTAAATAATATCTATACATATATTATATGTTAGATGAACACTATACTATATATATCAGGGTTGAATGGGTTTTTTCAACTGGGTTTTATCGTGGTTTTTTCAGTATAATTATAAATAAATTTATTTTCATAACAATAATTAATATTTTGATATTAAATTGTCAATTATATAATTTTATTTACCTAAATAATTTGCAAAGTTAATCAGGAAATATTTCAAAATCCTTGTTATATATAAAATATTTAATAAAATTAATAATCTTTTAATAAGAGTTTTTATAAATATTATTTATCTAGGCGGCCGGGGCCCGGCTTCGCCCGTGATCGCGCGTAACGTTCACTTAATGATGTAATGTACTCGGGAGGTGATGTAATGTACTCGGGAAGTGATGCAGCTAAAAAAAACCACCAATATTAAAACTTAATCCAATCTAACCACAACTATGAAAATAACTATATAAATAAAAATGCTTTTATAGGCTCAATCGGGAAGTGATGCAGCTAAAAAAAACCACCAATATTAAAACTTAACCCAACCTAATCACAACTGTGAAAATAACAATATAAATAAATATGCTTTTATAGGCTTACTCGGGAAGTAATGCAGCTAAAAAAAACATACCAAAATTAAAACTTAACCCAACCTAACCACAACCGTGACAATATATTTGTATAGGCTCACTCGTGAAGTAATGCAGCTAAAAAAAACCTCCAACAATTAAAACTTAACCCAACCTAACCACAACCGTGACAATATACTTGTATAGGCTCATTCGAGAAGTAATGCAACTAAAAAAAACCTACACAAATTAAAACTTAACCCAACCTAACCATAACAGTGAAAATATACTTTTATAGGATCAATTGGGAAGTAATGCAGCTAAAAAAAATACCAATATTAAAACTTAACCCAACCTAACAAAACTGTGAAAATAACAATATAAATAAATATGCATGTATAAGCTAACTCGGGAAGTAATGAAGCTAACAAAAACATACAAATATTAAAACTTAACCCAACCTAACCACAACAGTGAAAATATACTATTATAGGCTCACTCGGGATATAATGCAGCTAAAAAAAACCTACACAAATTAAAACTGAACCCAACCTAACCACAACTGTGAAAATAACAATATAAATAAATATGCTTGTATAGTTTCACTCGGGAAGTAATGCAGCTAATAAAAACCTACAAACATTAAAACTTAACCCAACTTAACAACAACTGTGAAAATAACAATATAAATAAATATTCTTTTATAGGGATCACTCTTGAAGTAATGCAGCTAAAAATATCACAAATATTAAAACTTAATCCAATCTAACAACAACAGTGAAAATAACAATATAAATAAATATGCTTTTATAGGTTCACTCGGGAAGTAATGCACATAAAAAAACCTAAATAAATTAATACTTAACCCAACCTAATCATATCTGTGAAAATAACAGTATATATTACAATACTTTTATAAACTCACTCGGGAAGTAATACAGCTAAAAAAAACCTACAAATATTAAAACTTAACCCAACCTAACCACAACCATGAAGATATACTTTTCGGGAAGTAATGTAGCTAAAAAAAACCTACACAAATTAAAACTTAACCCAACCAAACCACAACTGTGCAAATATCATTTTATAGGTTCACTCGGGAAGTAATGCAGCTAAAAAAAACTACACAAATTAAAACTTAACCCATCCTAATCACAACTGTGAAAATAACAATATAAATAAATATGCAGTTATAGTCTCACTCTGGAAGTAATTTAGCTAAAAAAAACTTACCAATATTAAAATTAACCCAACCTAATCACAACATTGAAAATAACTAACACTCACAATATCAATGAACACAAACACACACATATCACTATACTTTTAAAGGTTCAATCGGTATGTAATACATATATAATTATAGAATAGATTTTAGAAAAAATATTTTTTTATAAATCTATATTTTTTTATTGACCAAATATATGATGACATTTGTCGAAATATTAAAACAGAGATGGAAACCCTATTATTCATATTTTCATGATTTTTCTCATTTTATTGTATGTATTTTCGTACTCCTAATCTGATGAATCCATAATTTATATGAAAATATGACCGGAAGTCGGTCTATAGACTACTCTAAAATCATGTATTTTTCACTATTTCAGCCGTAGCTAGAAGTATATTAAACATAAGAAGTCACAATTTATCAAAGTATATTCTATTTTAATTATATATTTAATAAAGTTAAAATTATTGAAATCGAATAATTATTGTAGATTTTGATTTTTTACATTATCGTATCGTATCACATATGTTTAATTATTTATGTTTACATGGCGTAGATAGGAAATAATTAATATTAACTCGATTTTACATATTCTTGAATTTCACCTCAATAATACGGGTAAATAAATTCCGATGCAACAATTGTTATTTCGATATACAAACCGGAAGTACCATTTCGTAAATCTACGTAATGTATTCGAAATTAAAGAAACTCATTTTTACGAAATTATTTACCATCAAATTATTCACGATAAAGTTTGTTATTAAAAATTTGCGTCGAATTTAAATTTTTCGATTACGTAAATCGACTAAAAAATGACACTATTTAACGATTATTGGTATCACGTGAATACATATTCAAAAAAGTAAATCATCTATTAAAACCCCGCTGCCCCACTTTATCACCTGTGGTTTTCCTTACGGATAATAAGGGTGAAAGTTTGTGATATAATGATAAAGGTAGGGGATCAGTGGGGGAGGTACAGTGAGATTTCATGAGTAGGTCATTTACTTCATACAGTGAAGGAATAGTGAATGTACTTAATGAGTCAATATGATGGGTAATATATATGGTAGGATTGAGTATGGGTTGAGTAGATGCGCAAATAATATTATTAATGCTTGCAATTTTATGTTTAAAGAATTTTTCAAAAAGAGAACACAGTTGAAAATTTGACGTGCTAGGTAAAATGGGGAGGATTTTTTCATCTGGAGGAGAGAATTTTATTTGCTATTTTAAATAATTTGCGAGGATTGGAGGATATCAATGCTATCTTTTTGTTATAATAGATAGATTTTGAACGAGATATAGTAGATTTGTAATTTTTTCTAGCTAGTGATAGTGCTAATTTAGTTTCAGTAGAAGGATTTTTAAGAAATTTCTTCTCAAATTTTCGAACACTCTTCTTGAAGATGAAAAGTTCGTGGGAGAACCAGGGAGAAAAAGGGCGGTCGGTAATTAATGTAGTTTTTGTAGGTGCATGTATATTGATAATATTTAGGAGAGTGGAGTTTAGGAGTACCGGACAGAGGGAAGTTGAAGAAGAGATCTCAGTTTTGATATTGTTTACAAATCTTGGTAGGTCGATAGACTTAAAATCTCTATATGTAATACGTTTTCGTTTAATATTTGTGAATTTTAGATTTATAGAGAATTCAATAATAAAATGATCAGTTAGTAGTTCAATTTTTTGAAAGGAGTTAGGGTTTATACATATAATAAGAGGACTGGATAGGGGTGTAAATATCATATCAAGTGTATTGCCACTAGAATGGGTAGGAAATGATATATGTTGGCACAAGGAAAGAGACTCAGTTAGGAGTTTAAAGTCACCATGGGGATAGATGGGAGAATTATAGT
Source organism: Osedax fenrisi (assembly GCA_964019155.1). Taxonomy (NCBI): domain Eukaryota; kingdom Metazoa; phylum Annelida; class Polychaeta; order Sabellida; family Siboglinidae; genus Osedax; species Osedax fenrisi. Next base: position 36,639,935 of record OZ025242.1, read on the forward strand.
GATAGTTTAAGTCACCAAGAACTATTGGTAGATAGGATGAAGATGAAGGAAGTTTATGGATAAAATCATGAAATTCATCAAAGGATTATCCATTCCTCAATACGTACTACTTACTGTTTAACTCGACTGGATCACTCTACTACAACATCTCATCAATCATCTCGTATGTGGCTACCCTTCTCCCTCAGGTGTAAATTACGTATACTATCTATAATCCATAAATCAATATATTCTTTTACCCCTAGCTATATCTCTGATCTAATTAAAAAACGTACTATATTATCTTCTCTTCGTTACCAAAATGCTCCTCTACTTATCTCCCAGAACTCTAGTAAAACTTCCCTAAATTCTAGAGCTTTTAAAAATTCCGGTCCAACCCTATGGAATTCCCTCCCTCCTACCATTCGTTCTATTAGATCCCACAAAAGATTTATAAATCTTACTTCTTCTTTTCTCTCTACCCATAATCATTAAATCATCCAACTTATTATTTGTATCCGTGTTATATTAAATTTATATCATTATTAAATTGTTATTGTATTATTATTATCTTATTATTATATAACACTATACTATATCAATGCAGTCTGTAGTATATACAACTACACCATATCAATGCAGACTGTAGTATATAATAGTCATTTATATTGTTTATTATTGTTTTTCCGTTATATATTGAATGTATATTATTATCAAATTATTATCGTATTACTATTATTTTATTATTATTTTCTTCCCGCACGAGCGAAGGGGTCTACATGACCCTATTTTAGTGCAAATAAACTCAATATCATCATCATCATCATCATTTATATATATTTTCTTGTATATCATATAACTCTGTTTGAAGATAAAAGATTATTTAATTAATAACATGTATCATAATAGAACAATATATTTTTTTTATTATTAATTATATGATAATATTATTGATAAGCTATTATTATAATAACTTCTCTTTGATGATTTTAATTTTTTTTTAAATAATCTTTGATTTTTATTAAGCCCCTGTCACACCGAAAAAATAGGCTGATTTTTAAAAAATTATATATTTTTATATTATTATTATATTTTATTTAAAATAAAAATTACTTTCATTCATTATTTTATTAATATATTCAAATAGTATTCAATTCAATAGTAAATAGTGGAATTTATTCTGTACCTTAAAGTATAATTTTACAGATATAAAAATCATATCTCAATCAAATCTATTATAACAAAGTTTAAAAATTCACTATAATTATTCTTAAATTTTAACTAAATATACAATCAAACTAAACATATGTGTACATCATACTAAAAACTAATTTTTTTTTTAATTCCTATATCTTTTTATGTAATAATATATTAATGACAACATATAATATTTCATTGAAATATTATATTTTTGAAAAAACCGAAAAAACGGGATAAAAACACAAATAACCCAATAAACCGGGTTTAATAGTTTTAACGAAAATAACCTCCAATCCTGATATATATATATATATATTATTTATTTGTATATATTCTATATATCAGCATATGAATTAATTTAAGTTTTAATATTTGAATAATTACAGAAAATATTACGTACATATTATAATATTTAGCCACGACCATATTAAACATGATAATTATCACAACGGTCAACTTCGATATAACATGTTCAGGGGCGGATACAGGAATTTTTCAAGGGGGGGGGCTGACATTCAAATAAAACTATATTTTTAAAATAAGACATATTTACTATGCTAATATTCAATTGAATAATATTGTTGTATATATTATGTATATATATAAATTAAATACTATATTAAATTAAATAGAATAATATTTTATATTTTATTGAATAAAAACTATTAATTATATTAATCAATTGCATTCTTCTTGGATTACATAATGCAAATTTGGAAATAATATAATCAAAATCGATCTGTATGTCTTTATGTGTATTATATATATATATATATATATATATTTATATATAGTATATATTGTATACTATTTATAATAAAGAAAGTCTATTTAGTCGATCTTCACTCATAGTCGAAGGTAAATATGTCTTTATTATTCTTAATCGGATAAATGAACATATGAATTAGTAAAAGATGATTTACCAAAGATACATTTAATAAAAACCTAATTGATTTTCTGGGAAGTTAAATGGACAGAGAATAAAGATCTATATATATATATATATGGTATATATAGGTATATACCTATATATATATATAGGTATACCTAATACGATAATAATTGTTAAGTACTGGACCAAGAGATATATACAATATGTATTTATTTAATCTTTCTTTCATCTCCATTATCAAATGATCCAAGAATGTAATAGATATTACTTTTTTTAAATACTCTTCAGATGATGAAGCAGGTGTCTTTTATTTAACCTTGGTGTAGAAATTCCTTCATTTGAATATGATAATATTATCATTATATAAATATGATGCTTCTTCATTAAATTATAATCCTACTTCATCAATATTATCTCTACAAACTTGTATCCCTTTAATTACACTTTGAATATCTTGATGTGCCTTATATACATCTATTGACCTACTCTGGAGAGCAGTTGTTAACTTTTCTATGAAATTAATTATTACATACAATTAATGACATAATAAATTATGTATTAATCATAGAATTGTAAAGACCGTTAGATTTTGTTATACTTTCTGAATTCTATGTTTTATCTTCATATATGTCTAACATTTTTTCAAGTATGGCTTGATAATATTCGATAAATACTCGCAAAGCATCATGTCTGGCAACCCATTTCGTTTTACTTAAACTAATTTCTTTTTAGAAGATTCAACACAAATTTGTGTAATATTTTCTTCTAATAAACCTTGCTTCTTAGCAGAATATTAAAAAAATATGCAGATTTTTAATAATATGCCCATCATATTTTGAACTAATGGCATTTTGCATTCATTTACTATTGATAGATTTAATACATGTGATCTATAGTGTACATATGTTGCTTTAGGGTAATTATTCAGAATTATAGTTGACACTCATTTTAATTTGCCAGACATATTTCCTGCTCCATAGTATCCTTATCCTCTTAAATTTCAATATTTAATTCAGCTTTAGTTAGTGTATCCATAATCAAGTTAGCTTTACTTTCTCCACTAAGATGTTCACATCCTATGAAAGATTTAAACTTTTCAGTGATACAATTACCATTATAATATCTAATTTCTAAAGCTATTTGTTCAGTATTATATATATATATATATATATATATATATATATATATATATATATATATATATATATAATGTATACATCTGTGGTTTCATCAGCTAGTACACTACAATATTTAGCTTTTTTTATATCATTAATTATAATTGAAGAATAATTATTCTTTCTTTAATGTATTCACCACATTCAAATATCAATTCATTGTGTGTTGTTTTTGAGATGTATTTAGCATTTTTACTGCACATTAATAAGTGTTCTTTTAATATATAATGTCCAGAGTTTATATATAGTTTTAGAAGTGCATTGAAATTTCCTATATTAAAATGTGGATCAGTAGAATACTCATTATGACCATGTAATGACATATTTTGTCTTCTATAAAGAATGATTATATCTAAAGGGGGTATCCCACTACAAGTATTTCCGGCAAGTTGCCGGAAATATTTTAACTTTAAAACGATTTTCTATCAAGTTAACTACAATTTTAGTGGGAAACCCCCTTACTTTCCGGCAACTTGCTTGAAATATAATAACTTTATAGGAGGTATCCCATTACAACTTGATATAAAAATGTTTTAAAGTTACAATATTTCCGTTAAGTTGCCTGCTTATATACAAGTATAGTAATACCCCCTTAACATTGATTTCAATTTTTCTCTGTTGTATTACATTTTACTTAGATATGTTATTATTGACTTGCATTATAGCTGATTGCAGAAGCATGCTTCTTATTTTCTATCACTGCAATAAAACGAGAATTTTCTTTCAAAGAGTTATTGTGGTAAATAGTTGATTCATGTTTTCTTAAATCTGCAATCGAATCTTTAAACTTAATCATGGACGAAGTGATACATTTTCCAACTTTATTGTGATTAATTTTTAAATGAAAAACACACGATATGTATACCTATATACAATAGACCATTTAAAGATTCACTGTAGGATAACCAAGGATATGTGTGTAACCACTTGATTTGAAATGTACGAGTATTTCCATTTTCTTTATGTGATTTATAAACGTATTATTTGATGGATTGTTGTGCGAGTATTTTCTTTAGCAGAATATACCTTTCTTCGTGTGTTTTATTGTTAATTCATTCTAAATAGTGCCAATATCTTTAAATTAGATTAAAATTAATGAATATACTTAATAAAATATGAAAATAAAATATGTATAAACCTACCTATAATTGATATTATAGGTTTTGCTGATTTAACCATATTATCTATTTTAAAATCATATATTTTACAATCATGAGGGGGGGGCTAGAGCCCCCCTAGCCCCCCCCTGTATCCGCCCCTGATGTTAATTAATTTAAAAATTTAATTCACATTATTATAGTCATTAATAATAATTATATTTAAATATGTTGTAATATATAAATAAGAAATTAATTAAGTATTGAATAAATATTGAATAATAATTTAATATTGGTAATATATGAATATCATAATTATATGATATTACATTATAATAATTATATGAATAAGGTATTATTAAATAATTAATAAAATAATATAGTAGAAATTAAATTTGTCGGATTTGATTAAAATATGATTAAATATTGAGCGATTTATTAAATCATGGTTACTGAACTCGATAGCCACTTGATTTATAAATTAAAGGGATACGACAGCGAGAGTTCAAGGTGGGCGTGTCTAGAAGTAACGCATCACTACACATGTTAGGGAATGTTGAGCAAGGTCCATGTATGTGAATATATTCATGATGGAATAAAATATAATGAATGATAATACTATACAATGCATAGATACACTCTCAGTGTAATATATAATACATTTTTATGTGTATACTTTCTATTATGTATCTACATATCATCTATTAGCTGTATCATACAGTATATGCATTGATGTGTGAATATAAACATATCCTCTATAAATGGTTGAGCTAGTCGCCCTCCTCAAATGATGAATACAGTACCCAACTCATCCAGTAACCTGTTTAATTTCTATATTGAATAAACAAATATTAGGAATGTACGATTACGATTAAAACGCAGTTGTAATTTTATAATATTTATTTTTATATAATATACTTAATTTAATACTAATATATATAATATATTATAATCAATAAGTGATATTACATGTTTAATAGTACAATTTTAGGTTTTAAAATTTTTATTACATTTTATTTGCCCAGTTGTAATTTTATAACAATGCATATGTTAAATATAATTCGATACTATAAATATATAATATATAGTATAATATTAATATTATTACTTCATAAATTTCTAAAAAAAATGCCAAAAATAGTAAAATATTTTCACAAAATTGAGTAAAACTTGGAAGTTTTTCGGATATTATTTATCCAGTTGAAATTACTAATTATATATACGACTTGATATGCCCATTTGTAATATACATATCAGTAGTAATATATAATTGTATATATAGTAATTATATATATATATATATATATACACCAGTAGTAATTTAAATACATTTAAAATTAATTTGTTTACACTGGCTACTATAATATTATACATATATAGTATTAAAGTGACAAATTATGTTATATATCAAATATGTAAATAAATGACAACATATATAAATATGTATTATGCATTGTTAAAATTACAACTGGAAAACACAAATTTAATAACAATCTTTAAAACCTAAAATGTTACTATAAATTATTATTATTTTAAACATTTAATACATAAATTAAACTATACAAATAAATACAACTGGATTTTGGTATATCCTAAAATATTATTAAAATACAATAAAAAATGTAGTACACACAATATTTATGTTTAGAAAGATATTATATTTTCTAGGAGATTCTCAGATAATATATTACATAAAATGTAAATCAATTATATACGAAACATTTATCAATAGTTGGGAGTTACTAAAACCCAGTTGTAATTTTATAATATGTATTTTGTATATAATATAATTACTTTAATACTTTAATAATTATATTAATATTATACTATATATTATATATATATATAGTATCAAAGTGTTAAATTATGTTTAACATGTATTATGCATTGTTATAAAATTACAACTGGTTTACAACTAGGCAATAAATTTATAATAACAATCTTTAAAACCTAAAATTGTACTATAAATACATTACTATTTCGAACATTTAATATCACTTATTGATTATAATATACTTTTTTATAAACACAAATTTAATAACAATATTTAAAACCTAAAATGTTACTATAAATTATTATTATTTTAAACATTTAATACTTAATACATAAATTAATTACATTTTTAAAATGATTTTAGTATATCCTAAAATATTATTAATATACAATAAAAAATGTAGTAGTACACACGATATTTATGTTTAGAAAGATATTATATCTTCTAGGAGATTCTCAGATAATATATTACATAAAATGTAAATCAATTATATATGAAACATTTATCAATAATTATATAGTAGAATAATTATAAAAACATTACATATTATATTACTTATATTATATCATTACATAATATATAATAAATAGAATAAACTTATTAAAATTGGGTGGTCCTAAAAAGGAGCGGTGGTAACAATAATTATTGTTGGGATTGAGAAATTATTTAGAACTGGTGTATTTAGTAACGGCTTTGGTACCTTCACTTACAGCATGTTTAGCTAATTCTCCTGGAAGTAAAAGACGAACAGCGGTTTGAATTTCACGGCTTGAAATGGTCGATTTTTTGTTGTACTTTACTAAACGAGAAGCTTCGTTAGCAATACGTTCGAATAAATCATTGACAAAAGAATTCATAATGCTCATAGCTTTGCTTGAAACTCCAGTATCGGGATGTACTTGTTTCAATACTTTGTAAATGTAGATACCGTAAGACTCCTTCCTCTTCTTGTGGCGTTTCTTATCTCCAGTTTTAGCAGTCTTGGTAGACTTCTGGACAGTTTTCTTTGAACCTTTAGCTGATGAAGGGAACACCATGTTGAAATAATACTAATGTATAAAATAATGGCGTCGATGCTTCTACTTATATTTACTTTAACGTGGAATGATTAACCAATAGGCTTCGAGTAAAAAAGGGATTATACTGCGCATTTATACAAATTTAACGGTAATTTAACTAATGCACAAAGGAACAAAGGAATTAGAATATTAGTCATCGTGTAGTAATACAAACCGATCTGTATTCTTAACATAGAATATACAAAATGAATTATAATATTTATAATTATATACGTTATGGAATATCTATTATTTAATAACTATACCGTGAAATTTTAATACAATTTTATTAAATCTCTAAATATTTAAGCAATTAATATATTAATATTAATCATATTCCCACAAATTTTAATATTCTATTATTTTATCGATTATTAAATAATACCTTAATTAGGTATCAATATTAATCTATTATTACATATTTTTAATTTTCATTGAGTACTTATTTATATTTTAAGGAATATTAAAATATAATGTAATATTAAATGTTATAATTAATACACATTAATTACAGCCAACTAAAGGGAATACCCTGGGCAATACTTAATATACTTCACCTACAGGGGCTCTAGTCTATATACAATTATTATATTACTAAAAGCCTAATATTGATTATTATATAATATATTATGTGTGTATTACGGTTGTTATGCACTAGAGGCGCCATATCTATATGACTATTAGTTTATTCGATAGGTCGCTCGCCTCTAGATATTAAGAAAGTGGATAAACTATTGAATGTAGTGTATCCACTACAGTCGCTGCAGTCGAAACCTACTATCTGGCCCACTACATTTTATTTATAATAATATTTATTTATAGGTATTTATATGATAATTACTACCAATTTTAATGTATTATCTATACTCAAAATAAAATTATATATTTAAAATACATCATATCAACATTCCTCATAATGTTGAGTATTTAAATTCAACTTATATTATTTTATTAATATTTATAATCTAAATAAATTGATATAGATAGAAGTCACTTTAATCTATTTCGACGAAAAGCCTACTGTTTTAATATTTGACATATATAATATGAATAATATCCAATCAAAATCACTGATACAATTTTGTTAATTTATCGATAAAAGTTCTATTCACGTATCTATATTTTACATGCATTACGTGCATCAATTGCTTATCCACTTTCTTTATATCGATGGGTGATGTGGATCAGTGATTAGTCATAGCTAAGTTTTGTGTATTTGTTAAATCAGCATATTATTGTTTACACTTTTATCACATATACATACACACAATGTGCGACACATATACATGTTTATGTACATAAATACATACATAATATAAACTATATATTAAGAAAACGTATACATAATATTATACGTATTATTAATATTAGTACTTATATATATATATAATAGGAGACAAATGTATGTGTATATCCGAATATATCTGTATATCTATAATTATACAGGTGACTTAGATTATAATAATACACTATTAATGTAAATTTTCATCCATAATTGTATGTAGAAATACACAAACACACACACACACATTATCTACGAAGAAATACACTCTATATTGTTACTACTTACAAATATATGTTTATATTGTATTATATTTATATATAAGTTTATATATTATATATAGATGGAAAGCCGCTTACTTCGACAGTCATGTACATCAATAATTCGGCGATATCGACATTTAGAGATTTTGTTGTTGGATTTACACATATTTGAATGTAAATTAATCCGCGTACATCGATAATTCGGCATTATCGACATATTTATTAAGTAAAATTTTTAATTTAATCTGCTTATATCGACAAATTTGACTATAAAACAAATTATAATTTTAATGAGTATTATTCCCATAGTGCTCATTGATATCACATAGTTCCCCTATACTCAATATTGGCAGTATATCTATAAATAACTTTATCTTTAATATCTTATTTAATTGGTAAATATTTAGATACGCCTACAAATATGTATTGTGATATAATTACATAAGAAATATTATTTATATACAAATGTCTAATATTATAAATTATTTAAAAAAATGATAATTTGTATAAACAATGAACCAGACGATTGTACAATTATATATTAAAAATTGTGATTATTTCGAATTACCTAAATTAATACCTATTTATAACAATAATAACAATTAAAATAAATCTTATAACGATTATGTATCAATTGATAATAATGTATTACCGTACGATAATGAAATTATTATCTATTCCGTCGATTATACGATTACTTTCACTCATAGAACATAAAGAAGATGTTAATGATTTTACAGATGATCCAAGTATTGTAAAAACAACGTCTGTAGTTTTAAAAATGTTATAAGATATCCAATTGTATATAAATATTCATACTAATCATGATAACCATAATATAAATACATGCATACAACAAATATAATCACATATTGATAATATATTATCAATATATATCAATATATTATCTATATATACACTTAACAAAAATAAAATCAGCTACAAAATCATCGATTACAAAATATCAGGGTTGTCGGTTTTTATGGTTTTTATATGGTTTTTTTGGTTTTTTTGTGGTTTTTTTGGTTTTTTTGGTTTTTTTATAATTAAATGTTAAGATTATTAATTAGAAAATATTATATATACCTAGATCGATTATTAAATGTCTGTGCAAAACATACATATATAGAGTAAGTAAAATATACAACACTAATGAATATTATTTATATATATTAATTATATATATATATATTATTAATACATTATTAATATATTATTAAATGTTAATACAATTATTTTATTAAAATATATTTATTATAAAAATAAAGTAAAATATAATAAACAAAATATTTACAAATTGTAACAAAATAATAATTAAAAAAAATAACAATATAGTAATTAGAAATATAATCAATATAATTCTCGCAATAAAATAACAAGTTACAAATTGTAACAATATAATAATTTAAAGTATAATAATAATAATAATTAGATGATTTCTAATAGAAATATAATAAATATAATTCTCGAAATAAAAAAACAAGTTTTACAGCCTTATCATTGCCTAATCGATTCCTTATTTTGATTGAACGCTTTTATATTGTTAAAAAAACCAAAAAAACCAACAAAACCAATGGTTTTTTTGATCAAAAACATTTTTAGCATCAAATTTTAGCAAAATATTGTTAGTTTATATACATTTATTATAAAATAAATATGTAATTAAACCTTTTGTATTATTTTATATGGATATATATATATGATTACGTAAAATAAATTATAAATAAACTAATACGTTATATACCATTAGGCTCCGAAATACAAATAATGAGGACATTCAGTTGAATGCTTATTAAAAATGACGAAACTTTTGACCATATTACAACTATTGTAACAATTTTATTGTCAGGATATATATTAATCCTTATAATTATCCCCTTAAATAATGAATAAATTATATATTAAAATTTGTTTTACCCAATAATATTTTATTATTAAAATTCTATTATAATTTAATTGTATAAATATATAATCCTGCTAAATTAAATCACACTATTATAGTGACTATAGTAATATATATTTCAGAATACAATTTATTATATTTGAATAAATATTAAAAATTTCCTAAATTATACTTTCAAATTAACTTTGTATTTAATTATAATTATTTGTATTAATATACATAATTGTTATTTATATATCAAATAATGTACTCTATTTAACTCTATATAACTATTATTTATCTTACTGGTTCTATTGTAATCATAGTTGGCATCGTGAGGTTTTTTGGTTTTTTCATTGGTTTTTTGGTTTTTTCAAATTGCAGGTTTTTTGGTTTTTTGCTAAAATATAAATTAAATAGCATATATTAAATATATGATATATTCTATTTTATTATTATAATAATTATATACACTTTAATTAATAATTAATTTTAAAACTTCAATTTTATTAAATAAATAATAGTTAATTAAGCCTACTTTGTTTTTTGTCTAAATATAAATTAAATCTCATATAATATGATTTACATTTAAATGTATTAAATTCGAGTATATTATGTTTATACTTGTAGTTTATTTATATAAGTAGCAAAGTTTTTTCTAAGGAAAGATATGAGTTATATGTATAAAATTGAATCACACGATTTTATCGTAAGTTTTAGATTAGTTTATACAATGTAAAGATGGTATATATTATGAATGTATTTTCCGTAGACATACCAATGTACCATCAGACGTTGGTATATTACAAAAAATGCTCTCTTATATCATATAAAACTTACAAGAAATATGTGTAATAAAATACCTAAAGCGCCACCTATATCGGGTTAATTATGATTTTGAATGATATACATATATATGTACCGAGTAAATTCTAATTTATATTGCATGTAATTTAATTTAGCTATATAGATATTGTTGTATGAAACCGCGCAGTACCTAAACTATTTAGGTGATTCGATACTACTACTAGTAGCAGCAGATAGTAGTTATTAATTATATTGAATATATATGTTATATATTATGATATATACTATATATATATATATATATATATTATATAGGGAGTGTTAGATATAAGCTTTAAAACATTTTTGTTAGTAGTAAATTAACTTGATTATTAATATTAGTTTTTTTATAAATATTAGTTTTTTGGTTTTTTGATTAAATATAAATTAAATAGCTATTCTATTATATATAAATATTATGTATTTACATACTATATTAAAATGACCATATATTACAAAATATAATTTTTATATTATTACACAATAATTATAATTTTATTAAATAATTATTTTCATCAACGAAAAAACCAAAAAACCATAAATAAACCTTGAAAAAACCATAAAACCACGAAAAAACCCAAAAATCTAGCAAAAAACCTATAAAAACTAGGAAAAAACCAAAAAACCAAAAAACCTGGAGCCAAAAAAAAGGTTTTTTGCCAACTATGATTGTAATATTATAGAAACATATTAATCTATTATTTATCTTACTGGTTCTATTGTAATATTATAGAAACATATTAATTGTATAATATATATTATTATAATTATCTATAATATTATTTAATTATATGTAATTGTTTATATTTTAATATTACACTAATATTAAATAAAATATTCAATATTAATATTTATATGATAACCAATATAGAAAATAATAAGCTTGTTAAAAATGGGTGGCCCTAAAAAGGGCCGATTTAAAAAAAATAATATTAAAATCAAGCCTTAACTGTTTTTTTGACGGATTTCTTAGCGACGGTTTTTTTTGTTACTTTGGAAACTGCCTTTTTGGTTTTCTTTGGTGAAGCCTTTGTAACTGAAGATTTAGCTTTCTTAACGGTTGGTTTAGTTGTCTTCTTCACAATTTTCTTAACTGATGTTTTTTTTGCATCAGCTTTCTTTGGTGAAACTGGTTTCTTGACTACTTTCTTTACTGGCTTTGGAACAACTGCAACTTTAAAACTACCGGTAGCACCAGTACCTTTAACTTGGTTCAATAAACCATTAGTCACACCATTACGTAAACAAATTTTCAAATGAACGTTAATTTTCTTGTCATCATTTCCTAATTTATAATTAGCGGCAATGTATTTGAGTATAGCGGTACGAGATGATCCGCTACGTTCCTTCAATGAGACAATAGCTGCAACAACCATTTCATTGTACTTTGGGTGAACCACTACAACTTTAGCTTTGACGGCTTTCTTAACTTGAGTAGTCATGATAATAAACAGAATGAATAAATTTATTCTAATGATAATATTATATATCCTACATATTATATATATTTAAAAACGGATGTGAAAGTAAGAAATTAAATAATGGCTAAGAATATTTTACATTTTACTGATTTTGTGTTTAATTCTAAAGTTTAATTACAACTATCCTAATATATATCAAATAATTAGATTATTTTTTTTACATTACAATATATATCCTATTTTAACTTAGTAGTGTGTCTAAAATTAATATTATGAAAATTTAAATTATAACTAGAAAAAATCCATAAACCAGTAACTTCATAATTTTTAAACTTGTCTTTTCGATTATTTGACGATATTTTATGTAATTTTTGATACATTTTTATTATTTTATTAACAAATTATTATAATTAGATACCAATCTAGAATAATCACAAGAAATATTTAAGATTAGTTTAATCTATCATATTCCATTTATACATACAATATTAATAATAAACACAAATATTTTGTGAATTTGACATGTCAAATAATATTTAATTTCTGATATATATCGATATAATAAACATATATCATATGAAAAGTATAATTATATAGTTCTAAATTATTATTAAAAAATGTGTATTAATTATAATAAATATAATTTTAACATAATTTTAATATCATTTTAATAATATATCTTGTATATATTTATGTCTGTATACAATTTAATGTTTATTTAAATATTAACTATTTTTTACTTTAAATTATTCTAACATTCTCATAATTATTAATATTATTGTAAATATGTTATAACATTTTCATTTAAATATAGATTTAGTATAGATTTCATTTTAATACCTTTGTATTTTTTGAATTACTGAAACCTATATAACTGTAGATACACCTCACACCTACAATACATATTATAACTAACTGAATTAACTATGTTCTATATTCTGCTCAGGATGTCACAAATTCTTTGAAGGCAATTAGGACTAAAATACTACTGTAATGACATAATATAACTTATATAAATAATATAACACATAAATACCCTAGAGATTGTGTAAATAGTATGTATATACTATACTGTATTCTATACGAATAGTTGTGTTTATATAATTATTATTAAATATTACCACATAATGTATATCTCATATATTTATACTAAATATATGAATAAATTGTGTAGTAATACTATAATATATATAACTTCGAGTTGTAATCATAATCACCCATAAATAAGCTGATCTTTGTTTGAATTCCTCACATATAATACCATCATTTGAATGTGTATTAATATTTCCTCGCAACAAATACATTGCATATATCTCCTCTGAAACGTATTTTTTACAAATATATTCCTTATATCACAACGCACTCTTATCTTCCCTTTTACATTACAAAATGAAAATGAGCACATAACATAAATTTAAAAAACGAAATCTTGATAAATCATTTCTAAATATCTTGCTCCAAATAACACAAACGTCAACAATTTAAATACTTCTTGAACGGATTGTTGCTTCACAACTACATTATCACTATAATGAGATATGATCCATACTAAAGTGCTTACCTTCATTCCCACATTACAGTAACTGCTCTCCTTATAATATCTGATGGCATTAACATTTAACTTTATAATGGAGAGTCAGTTGTACTCATACTTCTTGAATTTTCTACAGCTTTTGATACTCTTGATATCCTACTCATATCATACTGCTAGACCATCTACCTGTTATTGGTTTTAAGGATCAAGTTATTTATTGATGTTCCTCTCTTATATCCAGTCATACTTCTATAATCTCTATTAATTCTACATATTCTGCTACTACCCAGATAAAACATAATGTTACACAGAGACTATCCTTGGGCTACCTTTGTTTACAATTTATATTCTACCAATTTCATCTATATCATCTTCCTTTTCAAATGTTTAATAACATATTTATACAGATAACCTATAAAAGTAATAAACTATTTAATGATTACAATAACTCTATCATCACTCTCATCTTATATATTTAAATAACTACAGCATAGTTCTCATTAACTCACTTGCCTTAAATCTTTCCAACACTGAATCCAACATATTTTAATCAGTCTTCTCCAAACACTATCACACATTTCTATCATAATAAACCCATCTCATTTCATCTTACAATTTCTATCAAGTCACACTCCTATCGGGTCACACTGTGTTATATTTGACTCTTATTTCTCAATGAAAACCCAGATCACAAAGTATTTAAATCTATATTATCCTTAGATATAGCATGAGGAATACAGTGTATAGTCAAAGATTTTGCAAAGCAAAGATATAACACTTCCTATGCATGCAACGTAATTTAGTAGTATCCCCAACCGCTGCTAGCAGTAGTATCGAAATCACTGAAATAGATTTAGGTTCGGATCTGTTTTCATACAACAATGTTTTCATTGCTCTATTAAATTACATGCAATATAAATTAGCTTTTACTCATTAAATATATACTTATAGCATTTAAAACATACATATCATATTTGTTTATTATATATTAGTAATGAACACTTAGTTTTCATCATATAAATATTAATTTAAAGCATATTATTTAACATTTTAAAAGTGTATAGTTATATACGAATTTACATTATAAACAACGCATAGTTCCTAAAAGTAACCCGCTATAGGTGGCACTGGGGTATTTTGTATATAAATTCGAATTACACGATTTCGCGTAAGTGTTATATCTTTCCTTCGGAAAATCTTTGGTATAGTTAACACATGAATGCCCATCACTAACTATAAGATAGCATGTTCCAATATAACATAATACATAATACGCTCTTGAATATGTATGTAATGTGAAATATTCAATTTCCATATATGGACAAAGAATAAAACCTATTGGTTTTACTTCATCACCGATTTATATAAAATTCAATAAGATTTCTTAAACAGATACTTTATTAACATATATATTCATAAATAACTTTCTCATTAATGATACTCAAAGAAATATAATTGGAAATAAATAGATACAAATTTTAATATATTAATATCTATAATATAAATATATGGAAATAAATGATTCGTAAATTATGTATTCAAATATATACATATATAAATAAATATATCACTTTTTAGATATAAATAATAATAATAAATATATAACTGACTAAGTAGTAAATATTAGGTTATTATTATCATGTGTTATTAAAATAATTAATAATATTTATATACATATATAGTTAATCAAAATACTTAAGAAATTATATTCAATATCATATCGAATATGAAAGAATATTATAAAATATCATAATACAAAATTAATCATATTATGTCACATATATATTGACTAGATAAGGAAAGTATATAGGTACCTGTACATTGTAAAAAGTATGTACAAAGTATTTATAATGTAAAAAGTATGTACAGTGTAAACAATAATATAGCGTATATGATATTACATAATATATACAGGGTATATTCAGATCAATTGCCTATTAAAATTCACCCCGATGTTAAGATAGAGTTTCAGTGTGGCGGGTATCTGTAAGCTGTGTATCCGCTCCTGCAGTCTGTAGCTGCCTATCTGGTTACGTATAGCTATCTGAGAGAGGTGACGCAGCCGAAATGGAAAGTTGCGTCTGTGCGTCAAGTAATCTCTCCCCTTTGTAGCGTCGGTGGTGGTGATGATGACCTGGCTGAGGTCACTGAGCTCGTAGCCAGCATCCACCAATAGTCCGGCTATACGATAATGTCTGTCCCTCACCGCTACCTCGACCAGAAGACGACAGTCACTAGGCACCCGTCTCACGTTACGACTGAGATGTTGTTCTACTAGACTCGTATGACCTGAACGTACGGCGTACTCTAGTGCCGTACGACCTCTACCGTCTAGTGTGGTGACGTCCACGCCCCCATCCAGCAGTAGCTCCGCCCCCTCGCTGGTAACTCCTCCCCCTTCTCGTAGCGCCACTAGGTGGAGGCACGTTCTGCGACAGTAGTTACGAGCCGTGACATCGCTGCCCGCCTCCAATAGTTGTCTGATGACGCCCTCCTTGCAGTGATGCTTGCAACTGTGTGGAGTTATATGTTATCATCACGGAATACACGTGGCCTTATTATTATAGTGTGTATATATATTGTTATTGTTATTGTTATTGTTATTCTATTTTAGTGAAGTCATTTCATCCCATCAAGGAACTTAGATGAAGTTGTCACTTATAACCATTTGGCTCTAATGTCCATTCGAAGCCGCTATCATATTAAGGCATCCATAGTTTTAACCTGAGCCAATACATTGTTTATATGCAATTATATAAGATCACTTCTAAATAATATTTTAAGACCTA
Organism: Osedax fenrisi; assembly: GCA_964019155.1. Taxonomy (NCBI): domain Eukaryota; kingdom Metazoa; phylum Annelida; class Polychaeta; order Sabellida; family Siboglinidae; genus Osedax; species Osedax fenrisi. The sequence goes on from OZ025242.1 coordinate 36,657,127, forward strand.
TTTTTATGGTCCGGATGGGGCTTAAACCCACTGCCTACTGCTTATGTATCTGACGCCTTAGCAAACTGAGCTACACAGGCAATTATAAATATATATATATATATATATATATATTATATACTATTTTATTAATTATATATTTACATAAAATTCTATAGGCTTACTATATTATATTTGCAATAATTATTTATTATCAAAATATAAAATATAATTATAGATGTTTTATATATATATATATATATAATATACTATTTTATTGATTATATTTACATACAATTCTATAGGCTTATTATATTGTAAAATTTCTTTTTTGAAATATGTATCATAAAAGATTATTTTTATGCTATTTCTAAAACTATTTAATTTTTAGTTTTGTGACATATACTAAATAACACTACATTAATTAATATTCCATTATAATATTTTGTTGATATTGGTTTATAACATATTTTACTATGAGGTATCCCCTTAAGACTTATTTTATTTGTCCGGAAAGGGGCTTGAACCCGTATCCTACTGCTTGTGTGTCTGACACCTTAGACAACTGAATATATATATATATATATATGTGTATATTATAATCACTAGGTTTTGATACGATAATAATGTAAATCGCGATGAAAGAGAATGAAAAGAGATAAAACATGGATAATAGAAATGTATAGAGTCAATTAATAATATAAATTGTTAGGTAAATATGTATATAATCTTTTAATTGGTTACAGATATTTGTTATGGATAACTCTTGAGTATGTCTTAATTAAGTGGAGGAAGATTTTTTTAATAAAACGGCATTATATTTCTAAAACTATTTCTACCACTAAGTATAAGAAGTTTTAATAATATTAATTACATTCATTTTGAATTTCAGACGGTTAATCGAAAGTATTACATGGTTCATGTGATACAAATAATGACATAGGAGATATGTAGATGAGATAGATTTGTATGTTATTTGTATTAACACGTTGTATGGCATGCCAACATTGCAGAATATATAGATATAATACAATATCTCATGGTCAGCATAAGGGGTGTTTAAGATCCTGTGGATTTGAGGTGGGTATGCCTCTAGATAGACTAACAAGTGTGATGATACAAATATCATAGAAAACGTTCTAGTACTTTCGATAAGGGAGGGTGACGGTGGATTGTCCGGTGGATGTTAGTATAGGGATTGAATCTTATACATGCGAATGATAATTGTGTATATATATATATATATACATATGTAGGAAATTACCTCGTCAATAAAGGTGTTTCGTTAAGGTGATCCTTAGCGTTTACATCTGAGCCTGCCCTAATCAGACAGGCTATCAGCTGGTGTTGTACTGTGTCTGAGATAGAGGAGTTTTCAATGACCGCACGATGCAGGGCAGTCTTACGGCTATTGTCCATGTGGTTTAGTGCTGCCCCGTTCTGTAGGGGTGAGAGGGTACTAGGTAGTGAGAGCTTATTGTGTGTGTATACATATAAGTGTATGAATGTATATATATATATATATATATATATATATATATATATATATATATATATATATATATATATATATATATAAGTATATATATGATAATAAGTATACTAACGATGTATTCTGTACACAGCATAATGTTAACAATTAGAATGTGGTGTAGCTCCACTGCTATGATCAGAGGTGTTTTGCCCTGTCTGTCCTATGTCAATGTAAGTAATAAATGTATCAATAGGTGGCAACCGAGTTTATTTCGTAATGTAAATATATCTAGCTATTATATATAGTATCTATTGTCTATTGTGCCTCTAGTACAAACTAATTTATATGCAACAGAGTTCGTATTAAATATAATATATAATAATAAATAAGTATATAATAATTGTAATAAGTATATCAAGTAAATATAAGTTAATACATAGGTAAATATATAAGTAATAAGTATACTTTAATATATATAATATACTATAGATATACATATACTCTCTATAGATATATAACTAACAGGTATAGAGGCATCTGCTTTAACTTTCAGCAATTCCTCGACGCAGCGCACATTGTTCCACTTGCAAGCTTCAGCGAGCGCCGTACACCCTATCTGGTTGCGGGTGGAAGTAGTAGCTCCGGCATCCACTAGGTGGCGTACTAGCGACGGGTTGCCCATACGGCACGCCTGTATCAGCGTAGAGTTGCCGTCGATGTTCGTAGAGTTCGGGTCGGCCCCGAATGTTTTCTGTGGGTGGGACATGGTACTGTGTGTATACTGTGTATATGTATATGCTATGTGTGTATACTAGATACTGTGTATACGCTATGTGTACATGTGAATACTAGGCCGTATCATACATACACTTGTTCTATTTATTAATGTGCTTGTAATGTTCTATTAATGCATACGTAAAACTGTATTAGTAATAATGTGATCGAAGTGTTGAAAAAGTCAAATATTCAAAGAATGTATCATTGGAAATTCAACATGGAACATATTAGATGTTGTGGATTAAAAGTGTATTAAAGGTGTATTAAAGGTGTATTAAAGGTGAATATAATTTAAAATATAAATCAATTATAGAATAATTATTCTGGTAATATTAATATTATAAATATAAATTAAAAAAATTAATTGATAACAAAATGTATGTTTATAATAGATAACTAAAATTTTAACTATTTCATGTTGATGCATTTCTCTTATTATGAATGTTAGTATCTACAACGGATTTAAACATGTACTATACATTGATCATTATTGACTTAGTAGTATATATATACAATTTCATATTATTTTTTAAATATTTTTAATTTTCATATTCCACATATCTTGAATATTTATATTTATGTATACCATATTAGGTGTATATCATATAGGTACCTGCTATATACATTATATAATATCATATATTATATGTGTATAATAATTTTAAATAACATTCATACAAATTATTAGAAAATGTACTAATAATAATATATTAATTTATATAGTTAAGAGACCTACATTTTATTTAACTTTCAAGTAATATAACTCATAATAACCACATATTTTGCGGACTAAAGATATAACACTCCCTATCTACGAAACGTAATTAATAATTACCCATGCCACTGCTAGTATCAAACCACTGAATTAAATGTAGGCATTTTATGCAGCAATGTTTTTTATTGTACTATTAAACAACATGCAATATAAGTTAACTTTCACTCACTTCATAGATATGTATATCATTTAAAATCAAAATATCGTATTACTTTGTTATATATTAGTATTGAATACTTAGTTTTCATCATATCAATAATAATTAAAAACCATTTATTTAATATATTAAAAGTGTATAATTTGATATGAATATAAATTATAAACAACAAAATTGTCCGAAATAACAACTTGTATAGGTGGCGCTGTTCCTGTTTGATGTACATAATAAAATTACATAATTTCGCGTAAGTGTTATATCTATCTTTAAGCTGAGTTCACACCAAGAATCCGTACGGATATCCCGCACGGATATATATTTAAAAATATATATTTAAAGCATTCATAAATCCAGACAGAAAATCTGAGTATAACGCACGCCGTGTTGCGTGCGTTCAAATTCCTCATATTCCTTCATAATTCCGTTCAGTGCTCGGATTTTATAGAACATGTCGTAAATAAATCCGTACGGACTTATCCAAACATTTAAAATTGACTTCACACCTAAATTAAGCTAATATTCTCGGATTTTCAATCCGTTTGGGTTATCCGTACTGATTCTTGGTGTGAACTCAGCTTTAGATAAGCCTTTGTAGTAACGTTACTATAAGTTAAATTACTTATTACGAGTTTAATTTAATGTTACTATAATTAAGTGTTTTATAATATAAATATAATCTCCATGTTAGAAAAATAATGTAATCATTAAATGAAATTCATTATCATAATCTCATTTTATGATTTTTAAAATGCATCAAAAATGATATAAGTTAGTAATTCAATATACTACATAAGATTGGAAATGCTAAATATAAATAATTATCTAATTTATGTGTACAATAAAATATATTGGTTATATCCATTTTAACTTAAAATTAATTATAATTTATAAGTTAAAAATGAAATAAAAATAAATTAAAATTTCATTTTTCAAATTAAAATAAACACAATAGGCATGTATGATTATCATCATCTTTGCAAATAATATTAAATTAATTATATAAAATTTGAATTTTATATAGTGTTAAAAAGTGATACTGAAGAATCATAACAAGATGTAATAAATAAGATGTCCACAGTTCATATATGTATACATATTGTTACTCTATTTACTTGACGTACTAAATTAACTGAATATCGATGTGGCCTCTTGAATATAGTAGGGTTGTACAATACCTAATACCCGCAAGGCTTCCAAGCAACGCATACTTATAAATAATAGTCTCAAATATTCAAATATTCGTATTTGAAGTGTTCTAATCCAAAAATGTAAGGCTTTGAAGCCTTCAAATCCAAATCAAGATAATGATATATTACAAAACAATGTAACAATTAAGTTCATAAGGTCAGTGTTTATCATCTATAAACGATAATGTGACTGAAGTTCAAATTAATAAAAATAAATCTATATATGTCTTTAAATAAAGCTTACTTCAATGATGAAATAGTTCCATATAATTAAATAATGTCAAACTCGACATTGTATGGACTCGTGGACTATAATATTGACTACCCTAGTAGGTAGGCTAGTAGTAGACTACCCTACATAAACTTATAAAGTGTGAACTGAGAATATTTATACTGTATAAAGTTTACAATTTCATTACAGTGTATACATACAGAGCTGGGCAGTATCGCCGATACAGTATCTATTAAGGAAAAAAATCAGTATCCTAGATACATTAAGTATTTGTAATCGTATCTATTAGTCATAAATAGTATCTACGATACGTATCTACTAAGAAAATTATTTAAACAGATACATTTTATTAAATAATATATCATTTGGACATTATATGTATTTTATATTATCATATTATAAATTAATTTTAATATATATATATAAATCTTCAATATTTTGTAATCAAATATCTTTTATAAATATTGAAATTAATTCATTGTTAAAAATTATGATATATCAATTATAGTGATATTCTCAAAAACCATTATATACATTTATTGAAAACAAAGACATTATTTTGATAATATATTTTATTCTAATTGATTTATAATTTAAAATTATATATTACTTTGAAAGATAAATTCATTTTAATAAATATGATTAATTCTAAATAATAATAATTAATAATTATAAATATATTAATAATTTATTTTTTGTATATTTGATAATTTACTATATTCATGTTTAACATTCGAAAGTAAAGGTCGCTTATTATTTTTAGTTGAAAAATAGTATATTGTAATAATGTATATTTATCTATAGTATGTAATGGCTCATGGTATAATTTCAGATGAAATAAACGCTGGTGCACTACAAGATAAATCATGGGTATCATTAAACGTCACTAAATTTCAACAAATTTATTCTATATCATCTATTGAATAACACGTTATAAGGTGTAAATATTTAATATGTAATTTTAAAAGGGGTATCCCACAACCAGATTTTCCGGAAATAATGTCCGGAAATGTTTGCTAGAAAGTTATTTTCTAGCAAGTTAACTATATTTTAGTTACTTATTACCAGTTACCTAATTGGTTTAAGTACTTCCATCAACTTATTTATGGAAGTTTTCGGACGTGCTTTTTAATGTATTTATTGAGAAAACAGTATGTTTTTAGATTTAACTTGAATTACCTTGAGTCAATTGACCGGATATGGTGAAGTAGATCATTACAGATTTTAGGAGCATGGACGAGAAAGATTTATGTTGGGCAGAAGTTAAATATGATAAAACTGGAGTTTTGAATTTGAATTTGTTTATTTGTTGTTGTTCGTAAATAGTTATGTTGGGAGTTAGTAAGTTGGCGAGATAGTCTGGTGTGTTATGGTGAGTAGATAAATGTATGGTGAGTGACATATTATAAATTATACTGGATTTTATTGGAAGCAAATGTAATTTGGTTCTTAGAGGAGATATATGTTGTCTGGAATATTTAGCTATTTTGAATATAAATCTGATAGCTGTGTTTTGAAGGCGTTGGAGTTTATTTATTAGATTGTGAGGAGGCATATATGTCCCTATATGGACAGGAATTATAGTAATCAATGTGGGGTAGAATGAGGGATGTAGCGAGAATATTTCAGTATTAAAATTAATGAAGTGTATTATTGTTCGTAAGTTTTGTAGTATGTAGTTAATAGACTGTGATAGTGATTTAGTCGGAATGTGAAATTGTAGTATTGGGTCGATTAATATACCAACAGTTTTTAATATATTAGCATAAGAAATACTCAAATTGTTAATGGTAATTTGTGGTGGAAGGAATATAGTAGTAGATGTTTTAATATACAATGATTCAGTTTTAAGACAGTTTAGTGATAAGGAGTTGTTGGTGAGCCAGTTATGTAGGTATATCAGTTATATCGGTAATACAGTTGTTAAGTAAATGTATTGCATTGTTAGGGTCTATCAATCTACAGTGTAATTATATATCATATGTATACGAGTGATAGTCGACTATAGATCTATAGTGGGGGTATTTGTCAATAATTTTAAATAAGGGAAGTAGATTTATATTGAATAGGAGTGGACCAAGGACAGATCATTGAGGTACTCCATGAGTAATTTTACGAGGTTTAGAAATTAGTGAATGTATGCTAATTTGGTAAAAAAAAATGACCAGTTAGGTATGAGATGAACCAATAGAGTGAAGTACCAGATATTCCGATAGAGGATAGTCCATTTATAATGATATTATGGTCAAGGGTATAGAAGGCAGTTGATAAATTATGGAGAATGTAGTGAGTTACCCCATTACTTTCCGACAATTTTCGGGAAATATAGTAACTTAAAGGGGTCCCACTACCACTTGCTAGAAAATCACTTTCTAGCAAACATTTCGGGATATTATTCCATGTAATGTACCTTGATATGTACTATCAAATTCGATATTTATGATTATATATATATAAATATATATGATATGATATAATATATATCTATATAATTTATATCTATATATTTATATATATTTTATATAATTATAATGTATTTGTATCTACTAAGATGTATCTACTAAGAAAATTCTGTATTTGTAATTGTATCTACTATTATTTTTTTTAAAGTAATTGTAGTAGTATCTATTATAAGAAAAAAGTGTGTAATTGTAATTGTATCTATTATACATTTTTTGAGTATCGTGCTCAGCTCTGTATACATATGCATCTTACATTTGTACATTTGCGTTATACATATGTACATGATCAGTGTGTACAGTGTACAATGGATATGAGCAGTTTAAGGTATATTTAAGGTATACACTTCTTATGAATGTAATATTCTGTATGATATTATACTATCTATCGTTTTGTTTACCATATTTGAACTTGAAATATATTCGTTTTCGACACGTTGTACACTTGTCTGTACTCACTATTACATTTATTTATTGTTTTTTATACATTATTGTTACACTATAAGAATTTTATAATTTAATTAGTGTTTAAATAAAATCATCATCATCATCATCATCATACACTACATTAGGTAATGTATTATTATTATTATTATTATTATTATTATTATTATTATTATTATTATTATTATTATTATTATTATTATTATTATTATTATTATTATTATTATTATTATTATTATTATTATTATTATTATTATTATTATTATTATTATTATTATTATTATTATTATTATTATTATTATTATTATTATTATTATTATTATTATTATTATTATTATTATTATTATTATTATTATTATTATTATTATTATTATTATTATTATTATTATTATTATTATTATTATTATTATTATTATTATACTCTAAAGTTAGCTATATATATAATATATATTATATATTACAATTTATTTAAAATATTAATTAATTACAAATTATATATAGATGTTTTGTAATACATACATATTTATTTTATATATTTTAGATTCAGATCAAATAACATACAATTTAGAATACAAAAAATAAAAATAATAATAGTAAAAATAGTAAAAAATAAAAATAATATTTAAATAATGGTATAGATTACAAATTTACTTATTAAAGGAAGTTAATATTTTATTTAGAATTAACCTTAGCCCGTACATCATATACTATATTATAATGTATAAGCATGTGAATAATCAATGCATCAACAAAATAACCAAATATATTCGGTTATATATATATTTGAATATATTTTATAAAATCTATTATATATCTTTTTTCCTGTTATTTATTATACTCTTATTTTTTTCTATTTTTTTTCCTAGATTCATAAAACTAGGCACATTATTAGTCATACATCATATATATATATATAAAGGTGTATATTTACTACCATGAGAATAACGGCACACTCTGTGTTATTCCTACTGACAGCTAGGTGGAGTGACCTGTTCACCTGACAGGACGTGAACAGCATTTCTCCACGGAATAGTACAGCGATCCATCTCAGCAAGGTGGTGTGGTCTTGGTAGACAGTGTGGAGGATACTGCAAACAGAGGGGTGGAGGCTATTTAAATAACAATATTAATAACATAAACGGTATGTATTCTCCAGACCTACATAGCACTGCGATATAAAGTAATAGAGTTGGTCATACTGTGTAACACCCCACATATAGGCATGTTGATGTTAACATATCACAGTGTTAAACAAGTGAAGTCATGCGTCTATATATTTCAGAAATATAATCACTAAAATAAATTAATTTAAAAGAAGTTACTTAGCATATAAGATATACTGTAAATGTAAAACTGTCTAGATTTAAACCATGGTACATAAGTAAATGATTTTATGTTTTTGTATATATATATATATATAAATAAATATTAAATAATTGTTATAAATATATATGTGGGTAATAATTTCTATTTATAATAATGATTATATTTCACATATGTGTATTACTAAAAATATATACAATATATATACATATATATTACTAAAAATTAATAACAAACCATTGTCCTATTATTTCAGTATTTATGATCAGCTGTGAATTATTAGATGAATGTTAATAATTGTATTAGTAATAATATTTATTTTTTTATTATTTATAAATAGTTATATATTTAATAATATTAGTTACTGCTGCTGATACTGCTACTACTACTGATACTACTACTGATACTACTACTACTACTACTACTACTACTACTACTACTACTACTACTACTACTACTACTACTACTACTACTACTACTACTACTACTACTACTACTACTACTACTACTACTACTACTACTACTACTACTACTACTACTACTACTACTACTACTACTACTACTACTACTACTACTACTACTACTACTACTACTACTACTACTACTACTACTACTACTACTACTACTACTACTACTACTACTACTACTACTACTACTACTACTACTACTACTACTACTACTACTACTACTACTACTACTACTACTACTACTACTACTACTACTACTACTACTACTACTACTACTACTACTACTACTACTACTACTACTACTACTACTACTACTACTACTACTACTACTACTACTACTACAACTACTACTACTACTACTACTACTACTACTACTACTACTACTACTACTACTACTACTACTACTACTACTACTACTACTACTACTACTACTACTACTACTACTACTACTACTACTACTACTACTACTACTACTACTACTACTACTACTACTACTACTACTACTACTACTACTACTACTACTACTACTACTACTACTACTACTACTACTACTACTACTACTACTACTACTACTACTACTACTACTACTACTACTACTACTACTACTACTACTACTACTACTACTACTACTACTACTACTACTACTACTACTACTGCTACTGCTACTGCTACTGCTACTGCTACTGCTACTTCTACTGCTACTGCTACTGATACTGCTACTGCTACTGCTACTGCTACTAACCAATACGACGGTTACCCAGCTTGTGGCCACAACTACAGCGGTCAAAGCACAGAACAGAAGTCCCAAGTCTACAGTGCCCAGTAGTAGATGACCTTTGAACCTATGCCGTAACAGCAGTGACCCGATAGACAGCAAAACCAGACTTAGGTTGATCGCCGGAAAGTAGGCCAAACATCCGTCCTTGTTGGAGTCCTTCAGATAGGATATCACGAACAGTAGTCCAAACACAAGCGACACCACCAGGGCTAGACCTATGAGGGCGGGGGTTGTACTATATGTTAGATGTTGATATCTGATAGGGTGATGTACTTAAGTGTGTGTTACTATGTACTGGAACATCACGTGATAGTATAGATACGCAATGCCATATATGGACATCTATAGACATCACAGCATTACACCGATTTAATAATATGTTAATAATGTTAGTCATATTACAAAATAATACTTTTTCTATTTCACTACTATAAAAACGCATACACATATACATACATACACATACATATATATATACACATACATATACATTACATTACATATATAAGGAGTGTCTATAGTATACCTATAACACTATAGTATACCTATAACACTATAGTATACCTATAACACTATAGTATACCTATAACACTATAGTATACCTATAACACTATAGTATACCTATAGCACTATAGTATACCTATAATACTATAGTATACCTATAATACTATAGTATACCTATAACACTATAGTATACCTATAATACTATGGTATACCTATAATACTATAGTATACCTATAATACTATAGTATACCTATAACACTATAGTATACCTATAATATTATAGTATACCTATAACACTATAGTATACCTATAACACTATAGTATACCTATAAAACTATAGTATACCTATAGAATTATAGTATACCTATAACACTATAGTATACATCTAACACGTGTATAGTTATCATTACGTAATGCTTATCGGTGTACCATATTATGCAACTTTATTTGTATAACGATAACTTCACAATTGTGGATACAATTAGTACAGAGTGAAACCTATGTGACTTCGCTTTAAAGCTCTTATAATTAATGTAAACATTGAAACCGTAACCCAGAAGTTACGATTTTTAGTTTTTTATATAATTATAATTAAAATGTTTAAATGTAAAAATTTTTAATAATTATTTAGTTTATTTCATAAATAAACGAATTATAATTTACTATAGTAAGGTTTTGTAATATTCGATATCATTGTAACATGGTTATTTTATTTTTTAAATATGCACTTTTAACCAATAGATTATATTTTTTAATTAAAGTGAGAATTTCATTATAATGAAGTTCGTTATATGTGGTTTTTAAGTTATACATCGTCTATAATATACATGTTTCAGATATATCATAGATAGTATAGTTAATACGATTACATAATTATTTATAATAATACACATATGTATGTTATAATATGCATTTCCTGTATTTATATATATATATATATATATATATATATATATATATATATACATACGTTAATTTGTTCATAATATATATTAATGAGTGCTAATATATTCACATAACATTGCTAATCTAATTGCCACCTGCGCCACCACACAAAAACCCGTTAATAATGGGCCACCCACTATAGTAGACCATAGTACGGAGCTGTTCTAGATATATTGTCTGGTAATAACTATCGTTTGTCTATCTGGGGAGATGCCTCAGCATCAGAGAGAACAATGCAGACAATGTGACTACTGGAGATATGCAGCAAACACTGTATACACGGTAGTATTTATATGTCGATATATAGGTTAATTAATGTTCAGCATACGAGACCAAACTGCCCATCGGTAGTGCTATTAATAGATGCATGACTCACGTATACGGCGTACGCCGTACGGCTCGGCGTTAGTAGTGTTAAGTTATGACTCACAACCACCCATGAATCATGGGCCATGATGCATGGTTATAATATATATATATATATATATATATATTACTAATATTACAATCAATAATAATATATATTGTTACATTTTCTTGAAAGTATCCACGTATACGTTATAGGGTGTTCACACCAATTCCGTTTTTCTTACGTTACGTGAAAATCCGTACAGACAATATATCATTTACAGAAAATGTTCTTTAAATGTATGCAATGAGTCATATTCTTATTTTTCTGTAATCGTTTTCTGTACAGAAAATGAAATGGAAATAATCCTATTTGTCTGTATAGAAAAATAAAATACGTAGCGGAATGAACATTTTTATTAATAATAGGTGGCGTTATATGATTTCATAGTTGTAAATATAATATTTATTTATAATAATATTAATACTTTTGAAACTTTGATTATATATATATATATATATATATATATATATATTTATATACATATACATACACTATTATACATATATATATATATTATAGTAATATATATATATATATATATATATATATATATATATATATATATATATATGTATATATGTGTATATATATATGTATATATGTGTGTATGTATATGTATATATGTATAATTTCGAATTTAGTTTTTTCATTTTTTGTACGGATTTCACGTAACGTAAGAAAACGGAATTGGTGTGAACACCCTATGCAATCCTATAATACGCCCATATACGTCCTAGTTATTTCCCCTGACGATCTACAAATAGTAGTAATAGTAGTAGTAATAGTAATAGTAGGGGAAAGTAACATAATACGGACACTTTAACAATAAATCGTCTTAACATTTTATTACTCATTATTTTTATTCAAAAATTACAATATATTAATATTATTTGATTATAGATATTATTGTGATTATAAAATGTTATTTAATCTTTAAATTCTATAAATAACGGGGGTATCCGTATTCGGTACCCATTTCCGAATACGGACACCCTGTGTTATAATACGGACACCCTATATACCACTAGATAAACTATATATCATTGATGAATCAATCAGATAATTACATTATTTATAATTAATTTTATGAATAATTTATTATATTTTAACCATTTATTTGTTTTTAATATTTTTTTTAATTAATAATACAATTTAAGTATCTAAATAATAAAAATTTTAAATTTAGTTTTATAAGTAGTATTAATATTATAACGAACGCGATTTTTATGAAAATCAGAATAGTTCATACGCTGCGCGGTGATTGGTTATAGGGTGTCTGTATTAAGACATCTATAGATTAATAAATCTATAGAGTGTCCGTATTAGGGACTTATATGACCTCTAGATATAATTATATAGCTTATAAGCTTATAACTTAATGAATATTTTATAACAAATATAGAAATTATATATATAATTTTTTGAATGCTTTATTTTTTAATAATATAGTGTTATATTGTATATCGATACATTTGTATATTCTTGAGAAGGTTTTAAGTTGAATTTTTTTTTCATTAATATAAAAATTAGTTTATTGGATATATCAGCAATATTTTTAATAATTAAAAAATACTTTTTTAGACTATTTATATATTTATGAACATTTTATTCATTAAACATTTTTTTGTAGGATTTATGGTTTCTGAGATACCTAGAGTGTCCGTATTCGGTTACTTTCCCCTATATGCAATGATGGGCACCGATCCTTTTTTATGGATCGGGATCGGGATCTCCGATCCCTATTATTTTCCCGATCCCAATCCTCCATTCGTTATCCGACCCTTTGCCGATCCCTATCCCGATCCTCTATTTCTGGCCCCGATCCCTATCCCGATCCTCTATTTCTGGCCCCGATCCCTATCCCGATCCTCTATTTCTGACCCGATCCTGCCCATCACTATACCCCCCCCCCTATATATCCCCCTACATACTACGACGTACGTATTAACTACCACGTACTACGCAGAAGTAGCGCCGCTTGATCCCCAGAGGTCAATAGTTCACGCCTTGTCGGTTAGTAGGTCGGTCGGTCGCTAGGTGTGATACGATATAAGAACACGTGTCGTGCCCGCTTTCTTTAACTAGACCGACACTATGGCCTACTATACTATGGCCTACTTAGAGGACACCGTGCCGGTCATCAGCACCACATCACGTGATCAGTTCTGAGGAGATATGTCCATCAGTATGTCCATCAGTATATGTATTAGTGGTATGTGGTATGTGTGCCTGTTACGCATGCCCCTGCTACAGTGGTCGTACGTATATCAATATGCCGCTCTAATACTACATACCTATTTACTAAGTAGATATTATATAATACCAGGCATCCTCCCCCCTGCGTAAACTATACATTATATACACGTATATAACTACGTTATTAATCTTAATTTATATATATATATATAGAGAATAAATATATTTATATTATCATTGCATTTAGAATAGAAACACTATTTATCAAGAGTGTTTACCTTATATGGTAATTACTATTTAATCTATAGATACACCCCTATAGATACACCCCTATAGATACACCCCTATAGATATACAACTATAGTTTGAAATAAGAGGCTTATTGCAATATTGAGATAAAAATATATTAAGATATGCTATTAAGATCATCATAATGCGAGTGAATTCTATAAGTTGGGTATCCCAAAGTGGGATGGTATCATTTAACAATGAAAGCTTCGTTTGTTAACACTTTACAGTAACTTCATTTGCGTAGAAATACATGGCGTACAAACGGTATCAGCATTAAGGGTGAGTAATAGTAAAGTCATTACACGTATCTTCGGTGATGATTCATAAGTGATGATTCATAGGTGATCATTCATAAGTGATGATTATTCACCAATATGTGGAGGGTGACATTTCAAATGTGTTACATATTTTTAACTAGTTCTTATTTCCTATGTAGGATATATATATTTCCTATATATATATATATATATATATATATATTGTATACTATTGTATACTATAGTATAGTATCCCCCCCCCCCAATAGGGTATCCCTTATAGGGGACGTGAGACTCACGTCGTGAGTGTCATGTCATGTATACATGTATATGTATACAGTATCTATAGGGTGTTTTCATATCTCTTTAAATATTTAAATATATAATTTAAATGTAATCATATAAGAAATGTTTCAATTATCATTGCAATAATAAATAAGTATATTATATATGTATAGAATAAATTATTATATATAAAATATTAGATTAACTAAAAAGTAGCATTTTTATCTTATAAAATAATTACTTAATTATATATATTTATAATTTATATTATTGTATACAGCTTATATATAAATGTCCACACTCTATACACAATAAATTAATCAAGTTTTATAAATAATATATGTTATGATTCAGTACATATGTCGTTACCTATCGGATATTCTATGAACTTTCGACCAAAACCCACTAATCTATGAACAATTATAAAAAAGTAGTGTTTCCATTTGAAAAAAAAACTACAAAAAGACAATTTATCACACAAATCTAAAATATACAAATGTTAAAACTATATGTTATGTAATATTACTTTAAAATGTTAAACATATATATATATATAGTAACATACTTTAAGAGTTATAGATTATTTATAAATGCTTATAAGCATCACATTCTATAGGCAATTAACCCCTGGGGGTGATGCGGGGGCCCCCTATATATAGTTACCTCATTTATATATGTGTTATACTTAATTGGTTTATTATAATCATACTGTTACCTACACTAAATATCGGTATGTTTTTTAACAATGTAAATTATATGTGCATTACTGAAACATGTATACACGTACCATATAGGTCCTATATCCTATATGATATCAAGTTAACATAATAACTTGTACAACTGCGTGTAGGTTTTCTATCGATAATGTTAGCATTGGGGAACTTGTAGGTGTATGCCGTACACTGTGAACTATATAACTGTATATATATATATATATGTATATATATATATATATATATATATGTATATATATATATATATGTATAGCATATACCTAGTAGGTACTCCCTACTGTAAACTCACTGCACATGGGGAAATATAATTCTATTTTAATTATGCATTCGTATACATTAAAAATTGCAATTTTCGTTAATTTGTGTATAATTATACTAAAATAGTTATGCTATCTTGCAATCACTTCTAATAGATAAGATACATGGATGGGTTATTTTTTCAACAACAAAAAAATATTATTTTTTCATGACGATTTTGTCTTATATATATATAATATAAGATTATATTATAACTGCCTTATTGTATGCATGATAGACAGATAAAATTACAATCAATCAATCATATTCGTTATATTATAGATATGTTTTAATTAGAACGACATTTCTAATAGAGTGTTTTCATTGTATATCCTATTTACAGTAAATTATTGTATATGTATATAGAAATATTGTTCGGTTCAAAACTATTAACCCTTTAAGACCCATTAACACCCTTAATTGTTGTTGTTAGTAACAACACTGATTTATCATATGTGTTAATTATATATATATATACACTTATATTAATAATAACTTGTATAGTTACTTCACTTATCTGACACATATTACTATTTAGTAAGTGTATACACACCTTATAAGAATCAACCTATATAGATAAACACACACATGTACCTATCTAGTACGTAGTACATACATATAGACCTATACAAGTGCATGTGATCCCTATTATCGCCACGCTAGAATGCATCACCACAGATGTATCATGACACTATGCATGCACATAATCACTCCTATTCTCTCCTATTCTCTCCTATTTATAACGTAGTTATTCCAAATCGATAAATCTATTCAAATATGTTCTATATTTACTAATTATATAATAACCTATCATAAATAAAGTAAGACCAATATACTCAATGAAATACATGCTCCTATAGGAATACTATAGTATACTATAGTATATATATATATACAATTGTATACATTTGTATACAATACAAGTATCCCACATATATGTGGATACCTCCCTGCTTATACTTTTATGATGAATCACGATGACTCACGATGACTCACAACGAATAACACGCACGTGACTTACGAGATCAATGAATCATCACACGGATTACGCAATAGCGAGCTACTTGCAACACTCGTAGATATTGCGTAACAACAGGCATTTCAACATACCATTATTGCCGTATTGGGGTAATCTATAGTATATTACGTATATCTTATTCATAATATATATATATATATATATATATATATATATATATATATATATGTATATATATGTATAGGGACTATTGGAAATATTTGTAATATTAAATGAAGACTTTAAGAAAATAACATTTATATTTCATCATAAATATTCAAAATATTGCTGTTGAAATATAATAATATACATATTTAAATATTCATGATGAAATATAAATGTTAATTTCATAATATTTCATATACCAAATATATAAGCTATACATATGTTTGAAAAAGTGAACACCACCACACCGCCTGTATGGTCGTACAGTGTATGATGTAGCACACCCAATGTTACGCAACACACGCAAGTATGACGTAATATGCGTATATTTACGCCGATGTGTTATCACACCCCGTGTAACTGCGCATGTGTAACTGCGCATGTCAATATAAGTCAAGGTTATTACATCATTACTGATACAGATAACATCGTAGGCTTATACGCGTATAGAGTATATAGTATACTATAGTATATTCTTATATATATAATGTATACTACCTAGAGGTAGTACAGTGCATGTTGTACATTATTCATATATGATATTATAAATAGTATTATACATAGTATGTATTACATACTATAGTATATATTATAATACTACATTATACATGCATGGGTATATGTATGTAAATACATACATGCACAGTGTGTGCATTGCACACCTATGTCAATTGTAACATACCCACTCACACTCTTACACACTATCACACACTCTCACACACTATCACAAACTCTCACACACAATATTATTCGTATTAATATCCACAAGATTATACAATTTGTGAATTTAATTTCACAAATAAATTCTAGATAAAACTATTGGTTCATATATGAAATATTTAAATTATATAACACTAAATAATCTATGTGAGTGTATAAACTAGTGATGTAAATGATGCCGAGCTGAGAATTTTGGTTAATGATGCCGAGCTGAGTTGTGACTTTAGTTTACTGATACTGAGACTGCATCATGCTTTATATTTGAGCATCATTTACATCACTAGTATACACTAACATCCATCTAAACACACACATGTATGTAGGACCTACCTACACTGTGGGTCCTACAGTGTAGTGCATACACACACACACACACACGAATACACCTATATATATAGGTGTATTAGTGTGTGTGTGTATTTGGAAACCTACACATATCTACATGAACGCACCCGCACACTCTGTAACACCGCACACTATGTCACACCCGCACACCGCACACTCGGTCACACACCCGCACACTATGTCACACCCGCACACCGCACACTCGGTCACACACCCGCACACTATGTCACACCCGCACACCGCACACTCGGTCACACACCCGCACACTAACCTAGAGCTATGACAGCTATCGAGGCGACGATCAACTGTTTAGCGAACACGCCCACTGCTCCAAGCCAATAGCAGACCACCTGTACTGCAGATATGGCCACCAGGGCGGCGAGAACAGTACACCACGCTACCACTAGCGCCACGACGGCCAACAGCAGAACTGATACCGGTTTACGACACATCAAATAGCCGAGGTCGTCCGCGCAGTACAGCTTGGTCCGGGAGTAGCGTTGTTTCCAGACACCCCTGTGTCCCCTCTGTACCCCCGACCCCATCTCCCTCTCAGCCTCCTCCTCCGCGGTTAATCCATTGTACCCTTGCGACCGGATCTCGTGGTACGAACGCTTTCCGCGCATGTCCGTGGGAACGCGATACAAGTAATAACTTCTATAACTATAATACTACGAAGTCTACAGTCTTAGGTGATTGTTAGGTGATTGTTAGGTGATTATTAGGTGATTGTTAGGTGATTGTTAGAATGTTATAGTTAATTATGTATGACGTATGTATGTGTTTATTAATAGTGATTAATTAATAATTATGTATTCGGTACACACGATGCTTGCCTTACGTGATAATATAATTCTACTTAAAAGTCGTTGCTTATAATCGTATAATCTGTGTAGAAACTCCTTCTATCGAAATCTATCGAAATATTATCTAATCTATCTAGTCTGCTATCTGTTTTAATGAGGCGTGCGGATTCCAAACCCTTACTTATATAGTGCGAGAGCTCGCGCGCGTGAGATATGAAGCTACGTTGCGGGCGTTGGGGGCGTGTCTAGATGGTCTCGGGAATACAAGTAGTATTCCCACCACTACTACTATTACTACTGAAGGGTTCGTTAAACCTGGATGATTGACGTGTACGGCGGTGCAATGACCACCACGATTCGACTAATGAACAGCCACACCACTAGGAGGAGTGTATGTATGTCTGTTCTATAGTGTGAGACGTCTCGATGAGCGTTCTAGGAACGATCAAGAAGGCAACTAAACTATCACCAATCATATACACTTTTACACATACAAATAGGCTTATATGATATAGACTATAGACGTGTAATATACCTATAGGTACTATATACAGACTAGGGGCGCTGGAACGATTTTGTATGTAGGGGGGACTAATCAATCAAAATAAATATTGTGGTAAAAAGTGGGGAGGGGGACCAATACATAGGAGGTCCCCCTAGATTTTAAAGTGGGGAGGGGGGCATAACCTTCCCGTCCCCCCTGTTGCAGCACCCCTAATACATACTAATATAATATAGGTTATATACGTAGGGCAGCCGGAACAGGGTCGATAGTATCAACCCCCTCACGCAAAATTGTGAGGGGTAAATTATATTTCACTATTTGTATATATATATTATTTTTAAATAAAAAAGACAAATTTCTACTTTTGAAAATCATACAATACAGAACCTATGATAGGATACTTTAGATAGGTATATTATAAACTATAATGTATACTATACAATGTATACTATAAATTGTATAGTATACATTATATTAGATGTTTAATATAAATATGTTGTATACATGTATTGTTAATTATACAATTAATTGTCAATTATACAATATTTAATTATAGTTTTTTACTATATATATATAAATATATATGTGTGTATTAATGTATAAATTATACAATATATACATACACGTATTATTGGAATATACAGTATAAAGAAAAAAATTAATTAAATTCCTAGATTATAAATAAATATGGTGATTAAAAGGTGATTTTAACTATGAAGTGTTCATTGGATTATATATAATCCAACCATAGTGTGTATTATAATTATACTATTCAACTATTTCCTTCTAATAATGCATATATATATATATATATATATGTAATAACATAGTTATGGTACGTGCTTGATGGATACCTGATGGATCGGGTATACATTATGAATATCTAACTATATTACTATTAGTAAATATTCATAAAGATGAATTATTCAATTAATATCGAAAATTAATGAATGGCATACATTCACATTGATATAATGGCGAATATTACAATTTCAATAAATATATATAAACATTTTACTACTTTAAATGTAATATATATATATATATATATATATATATATATATATATTATGTCCCCCTCACACATACCATTATTCATACGGTCCTATATATATATATATATATATATATATATATATATATATATATGTATACATAATTACCCTATATAAACCCTACTTGTATTTCTTTATATATATACTAGAGTGTTACTATAGTATTACTAGTGTTCATTAGGTATACTATACCTTTACGGGAGGCCACCACACTTCCCCAATCATCTACCTAACAGTACTGACAACCCAACATCGAGGTTATATGTAATGGATACCTAAACAACTACCTTATGCTAAATCTAATTCACCGATATCAATGAATCAATTGTTACAATTGTTATTCATTTCCTAAATATATATATATATATATATATATATAATTGTGTATAGATACATACTAAAGTATACTATCTTGTTCCACGTATTGAGTAGTTTACAGTAGGTATACTACTATTAAGTATGGTATACCACACACGAATACGCGCACACACACACACACACACACGCACTCGTGTGATATCATTAGTTAAACATAGTGCTGTGAGGCCCCGGAGGGAGGCCATGGAGTTAAGGGTTCTAGAGGTGTTAGTACTTAGTCGCTACATCGTCACCCCGTGCGCATACACACTCATACACAACCGCTTTCCTTAACCACATATTCACTCTCTCATATATATATATAAACATTTATTTATTTGTAAGTCCATTATAATCATATTTTTAATTCTTTGTTTTTTCACTAGTAAACCTGACTGTACACGCATAACATTGATATAATTGATTGATTGTTATACTGCGCCGCACACACACACACACACACACACACAATACCTATTGTTGCTATTATCAGCAGGTCCGTAAGCCGAACACAGATTATCGCTACAGTGCCTGTATTGGATTAGGGGTCTAAAGACGGAGGCTAAAAAGTGAGGCCAGTGAATGCACGCAGCGAGTAGTACGTTAGGCGGGAAGTTAGGCGCTGTGTGGGCGTTACAATTGATCGCTTAATTGTTTTAATTTAGGCCGTCACGCTCCAACGGTTACGCGGAATTGTGGCGGCGTCCCCCTCCAGGTAGTAGCCACCTCTCCAGGTAGTAGCCCCTCCCCCTCTAGGTAGTAGCCCCTCCCCTAACGCACGCCGCCCGCCCGCCCACTCGCTAGTGACTCACTGGACCGTGACTTAACCGTGATTCCAGGTGCACACAGAGTCACAGATTAGCAGCACGTGTAGCGCGAACACAAGTAGTCGCAGCCGAATCAGCTGTAAACGTAACCGACAGATACCGAGTAGTAAACACCGAGTAGAAAGCCGATTAAAGTCGAGTAGTTACTTCCGTTGACCACACGTACCTGTTGACCGACGTGGTGTTGCTGTACGTTACACTAACGCATTACTTACTAAGGGTGACGATCAGGGACGGGGAGATATCCACCCTCTATCGGATAACCACGGGGTAATGAAGAAGGCTGCCCTAACACTGGTCACTCCTCATTCGAACACAAAGGATTACGTAATATCATCAGCAGGAGAAGGAAGAGGAGAAGTAGGAGAAGAAGGGATATCATCCTATAGCACTTAACGAGGAAAGAGGGAGTGCATCTAACCGATACAGGTAGGTTTAGCGAAAGCTCGATTCTGATTGGTCAGCCACTCTGACGTATCTTTGGAGCGATATTGCCTCAGTGTTCTACACAATTATCGTATACGATTAAGGTAGAATTTTTTTTAACATTTCAATAATTTGTATATATTCATTTATATTACAGTACTTTATGTTAATATATTTTAATATTAAGTAACACTATGTTTAATAGAGTTATACAATAGACACAAATACTTGCATGTTAACCCATATTTAAATGTATGTCATTCATGTAATTCGATGAAAAACATTACAATACTGTCATATGTGGGTTATCTATAGTTACCTATAGGTTGATAATCTATTACCATTAGTGTTAGATCTATAGATCTCTTAAACCCATTCTTAAACCCTGCCATCATATTGGAATAGGTCGAACCTATACTTATTTAGTACATTTAAAGATAGTCTGTACAGAAATGTGCTAATGAGTTAAATTTTATATGCACATTAAAGCACATCATATAACGCGTCGAGTGAATGTCGATGAGTCATGATTGATTAGCTGTCGACGAGTGATCTCTGAGCACTATACTCGTACTGATTGATCGATAAATCAATGCTGAACAATTAAATAATAATAACAATAACAAGCTACACGCCGTTCACCTCAAGGGAGCGTTTCTCTCGACGCTTTCCTATTAACAATAGAATTCCGCGAATTTATTAAACTTAACGTATTTAGAAACACACTGTGTACTACACACATACAATAAACCTACACATTCACACATTCCTATCCACATCCACACTTCAGTGTGCACGTATACCTATAGGTTTGTAAGCTCATTACGGGCAGGTACACAGTGTGCACTGGTGCGTATCATTCGTGTGTATAACTTATGTTGTTCCCTGGCGTTCAATACTTCCTAGCGTATACGGGAACACTTCTATATTTAGAAATAATGTCAAAGCCGGTACCATGCAGAGCTGTAATAGATACCACGAATACGCAAGCAACACCGATTATTATGTAATGAATCCTATTATGTAATTCAATTGTTATATAGTAAAATATTGTATCACTTTTAAATTAATTACACTAGAGACTTTTACATTAATTAATTCATTAACTTAATTAATTCATTAATTACCTTAACTATATATTATAAAGTTATTTGTTCGCAGAGATTCTAATCCCTCTTTATATATATAGGTATACCTATATACCTGTATATGTTAACTAACGCGTATACACATACGTACATAAACACCTATAGGTGTATAAGACGCAACTATGGGGTAGTACTTTTATAACTATCGCGCTGCTCTAGAATTATATATAACCATACACACACATACACACATACACACACATACACACACACACACACATACACACATACACACACACATACACACACACACATACACACACACACATACACATACACACACACACATACACACCGGTTAATAATCACGACCCGTATAAGTTACGTCGATGTACCCCGGCTATTGTTTACAAGGGGGCGTGGCGTATCGAGGGGGCGTGTCCACCAGGTGGCAGTCCTACCCGCTAATCGAATTTGTCACCTTGCAGGTCGTTACGCAATTAAAGTCATGCGCATAGCACACCCGCCGGGTACTATTACAGTAGTGTTACTACAGCTATTACCTCTATACTAGTGTACTGAACTATAGTGGTATTTGTATTATAAAGTGTACACACTATTTTCACAAACGTAAATTATATAGTAATAAGTTAACTTAGTATACTAATTAGTATATATTAAATATAATAACTATTACTCTATACATTACGTTTTAAAAATAGTAACTAATGACTATATAAAACTATATAGGACTAATAATTATGGGTCAGGTTATCTGTTTGACGGTACGGACATGAGGCCGTTGTTATTTTTATATTAAGAGCGATTTTAGATTTACAACGATATAGGTGACGATGTCATTAGTCACGTAAATAAGTGAATCATCAGATATATTATTTACTTGATACATACACACAAACACATATATATATATAATCTGGTCGTACTGGCCAATATATTTGACGTAGTGGGAAAAAGCGACGTTTCCAATGGCCATGAATGGAGTGACCTCCTGAGTTAGATGAGAACTGCATGGACTCGTTAGGATCGCTTCGAGTCGGAGGTTCTCGAGAATACATACATACATAGTGCATCGCAACACGTGTTGTCTGTTATATACTCGAGCGCCCTCTAGGTTATAACTATCGTATTGATAAATATAAACCACCGCATAATAATGATTCATAATTTATGAATCATAAATGATATTATATAATATATATATTACGCGTATGTGTGAAGTTTTAAAAGTTACATTTGTAACGTAAACATTTAAAATAACACACGTCCAATGAACGTCGTTCATGCCATCGAACCGATAACCTGATCATACTTATTATAGTCAATTCGATATATGCGAAATATTATATATATATATATATAATATAAATCATTGTATATATTTATATTTATATATAAACATACATTACCAATTGGTATATGATCTAAGCATACACTGCCTATATATACAGTGACATATGATAGTACTATTACCAACAACTATGTTTGTGTGTGTGAATATCGTGTGTATGCGTGTGTTTCCTGTATAAATGGTAGTTGTATACTATTGTAACTATAGTATACTATTGTAACTATAGTATACTATTAGTATATAGTATACTCTATAGAGTAACGGGGCCCCGAAGTCGTACATGTGTGTACAGGCGTTAAGGGTGATCATAGAAAAAAAAGTTTTTTGGACACATCGCATCTTATAGTTATTGAAATTCTAAAAATATATATATACTTCAATTTTTTTTGAGTCATTTTTTACGACACGACATTCTATCAATCTTTTTTTTAGTCATTTTTTACGATTTTTTACATGTACTTAAAATTCCAAGACATTTCTAGGAATTTTTTTTTTAATTCTATTTTTTATATTTTCTATTCCATTATTATAAAATAAATAGTGTGTTAAAATTTGATAACAAATTATTCTTTACAAAGGTTTCAAATACTTATTTTTTTATAATTTATTTTTTACATAGAAATATTTGTATCTAGCTACATGTTAAACTTCACGAGGCTGTCGTGTGACCTTAGATTAATAAAAATTAAAAAAAATGTGTGTGCTTCATTTTAAGGGTATATTTATTAAGAAAAACATAGTCCAATATTAATCTTTTAATTGTCAATTTTCTATGATCGCCCTTAACAGGCGTATTGTATGCACGTGATGCTAATTGTTAATTGTTAAGTATATATATATATATATATATATATATTCACACACACATATATATATTCACAATAATTAATCTACTTAATTAGGTTTATTAGGAATTAATTGCTCATCAATACGTTACCCCCATTCATATATATATATGTATATATTAAAGCAATACGCCATGGTGTTTTATGTAACCCATAGTTAGACAACTGTTTCCTGACATTGTACATAATATCATACTATACCTAACTATTTCAAATACGCTTCTATAACACCACCACTTAAAAAGCACAACAATATTAACAGTAATTACATGTCAAACTATAATAATTAGAAACTATAGCTAACGATTTTTGAAAAATGTATTAAATAATAATTAATAAAATATCTTACCGAAAATAACCTTCATAATATATATATATATATATATATATATATATATATATATATATATATTCATAAACATATTAATTATTAACCTATCCATAGCTCGTATACTGTTTATCTACCCTTATTAACATTCCATAATCATATTAACCTGATCCTAACCGTATCTCCTCCACGTGAATCATTACACACGTATGAGTCATCAGCGAGATCTCCTTAATCACACAACTTCTCGTAGTACTAACACGTGTAGAGTGTAGGACTTAATTAGGACTTACTGCCTATCTACCCCCATCTTACACTGATACATGATAACCTATGTACATATGGTTGTCCTAGCGCTTCTCTACGCTATCGTCATGTATCGAGGCCACCCCTACTAGTATCATCTTCCCATCCAGTCTCCCAAAGGAATACAAACACTAATTACATACCTCACCTTACCATGTCGGCAGCTAATTATATATGTTATTGTTATTGTTATTGATATTTAGGTGGAGTCTTACATCCGATCCAGGAACTTATAAGTTAGACGATCATCTAATAAATGAAATTTTCACTTATACCCATATATGGCTCTAATATCCCTTCGAATCCGCTCTCGTGTTAAGGTATCCATGGTTTTAACGAGAGCCGATCATTCATTTATACACAATTATATAAGATATCTTCTAAATATTATTTTAAGAACTATTTTAATGGTCTGGACGGGGCTTGAACCCGTGTACTACTGCTTGTGTGTCTGATGACTTAGCCAACTGAGCCACACGGAAAATTATATATATATATATATATATATATATATATATATATATATACATGTATAGCTAACACTCAGGCACTCGTATACATGCATGGTTAATGACATGAAAAGCTTTGGCTATTATCTCTATAGAGATATCCATCTATTCCTAGCATCCATTATACACCATCTACTATAGCCACTGTATATATATATATATATATATATATATATATATGGATATATCCAATAGAAAAAAGTTACTATAAACTAAAGATATTATGACATCCTAATATTGCTACCATTCTGTTAGGTACTTCGGTCATGTTAAATATGTTTGTTTTAGTATTCATTACATACACGATTACACACACACACATATATATACATTAGTGCATACTATGACATAAGCTTATGCCAACTTGATGACCTATAGGCACCGGTAATACAGTCAAGATGTGCAACGTTTAACCGGGCCGCGGTACAAAACGATTAAGTATATGTTAATAGGTATGTGTTAATGGGTCTGGACAGTAGTTTCCGCTATGATATCACGTGATTTAGTGGTAAACCCAACCGATAGGGGAAGGCAGTACGCGAGGGGATATAGGCTTGCCGTGGTGCATGTATCCTATAGACACGCAACTATGTACAGTATAGGGACGCATTAATATCCGCAATGGTATCACTAGTAGTAGTATTAGTGGTAGCATTAGTGGTAGCATTAGTGGTAGCATTAGTGGTAGCATTAGTAGTAGTATTAGTGGTAGCATTAGTGGTAGCATTAGTGGTAGCATTAGTGGTAGCATTAGTGGTAGCATTAGTAGTAGCATTAGTGGTAGCATTAGTGGTAGCATTAGTGGTAGTATTAGTGGTAGCATTAGTGGTAGCATTAGTGGTAGCATTAGTGGTAGCATTAGTAGTAGCATTAGTGGTAGTATTAGTGGTAGCATTAGTGGTAGCATTAGTGGTAGCATTAGTAGTAGCATTAGTGGTAGCATTAGTGGTAGCATTAGTGGTAGTATTAGTGGTAGCATTAGTGGTAGCAGCAGTAGTCACGTGTACCAGATATATCTGGTAACAGTTATACCGAGCCGGGTGCAGGGTATAGCATTAATGTGTAGCAAATGCATATTAAGTGAGATCTTTATACACATGAGTATCCATGCATTCTCGCATTTATGTGAAAATACATGTATGTATATATATAATATCTGTTTTATATTCGATATAGTAATAATAATAATATATATATATATATATATATATATATATCTATATAAATATATATATATATATATATATACATACATATTTAACATATTATATACACTATATAGTATAATTAACTCACACGCACGGCGTGCGTCGCACAGTGTGCGTCGCACACGAACATAATAAAAACCCAATAAACACATACACATGTCCCCTTTGTATTACCGGAAGTGATTATCAGACCACCCGTTACGTAACATTCTACTCCTGATTAATCACGTGATTAATCCCGTGTTCTCTATTGTCTTTGTTAAACATGTATCTATAAAATCCATCTTAATTTAAAACTATTATTTAGATATGTTTTCAAATTGAGTAATTCATATTTAAATAGACATTAATACACAATCGAATATATTGTTTATATCGCCATTATATAATCGCCATTATATATATATATATATATATATATATATATATATATATAATAAGTTATTATTAACAACTATGAGGGTATATATATATATATATATATATATATGTATACATACAAAAGTCAACATACACTGAATTCAATAGTTATATATTAATTATAGGATATATAGCAGGATATATTAATATAAATATCAATTATTATAGAAATTATTGATTCCGACATTGACAGACAGGTTCCCTAATGAATATATTCACGCTATAGAAAATGTGTACATTACTAAATAACATAGTCTACTCTTATGGCCCTATAGGCTATGGGACATAGCTAATATAATTAAACATATGCCACTAATTGTTGCTAAGTTACCAATGGTAACATTATTCCATAGGAAGATAGGGTTATGTTTTAATAATAATAATATAAAGACGATATACAATATTGTATTTGTAAATATATAATAGAAATATATATAATTATATATATATATATATATATATATATATATTTTATATAAAATATGCTATTAAAACATAAATTAATTAATAATATCAGTTATGACTTGTATACATATATCTTTAACCACTTGAATCTTTATTGATATACTATAATATTATTTAGTAGGTGGTATATTACATTTATAGATTTGTAGTTTTGAAAATGAATTGGGTGTGTTATACATGTATGTTTTGACATTCATCTTTAGAAAAAGTTTAATTATATGATGGCTGATAAGTTATCATGATCACTGTAGTGATAACGGATATCTTATGGCGTCAACCATGGCCTACTTTATCTTCTAAACGAGGCCATGCGTCAACAGATTGGAAAGATAATATTTGATTATTTATTGCATGCTATATCATTCACATGCACTATATATATAGAGTTATTATGTAATTATGATATTTGTATTTACATGTATATATTTATTATGTACTTATAATATACTAATTATACGTATGTATGTATGTATTACGTATTTACTTACTACACACTTAATAGAAGTGTATACATCAAAGAACATCTTTATGACCATCTATAGGTGGTCTACCTGCCTGTAGTTCACTTAGTATATAGGCATAACAAGCATTACACAGAACATAAGCTTGTAACGTGATCTTCACGCTCAACTTGCCGTTCAGCTTCACATAGTGCCCCATTAGAGATTCATTGACACTGTGTACATGCGAGTAGTTCCTCTCTATATGCGAGTATATCGTACTGGCGCCTGATACATGCTGCATGAGTCATGCTGCATGAGTCATGTTGCACGAGTCGTGATGCATGAGTCATGCTGCACGAGTCATGCTGCACAAGTCATGCTGCATGCGTCATGATGCACGAGTCATGCTGCACGAGTCATGCTGCACGAGTCATGATGCACGAGTCATGATGCACGAGTCATGATGCACGAGTCATGCTGCACGAGTCATGATGCACGAGTTATGCATGCGTCATGCTGCATGGCCATGTGATACTCATGTGCTTTCGTGTTATGCAAAATACCTTCATTATTTATATTGGCTTTGAAAAGAATACATTATCACACAACTATTATACATTATACAATAGTGTTATATAGGGGAGGGTACTCGAATATGGACCATCTAAGCACAAATACGCATAACTCATTGAACAATTAATATTTTTAATTATTTCTTTTTGCATTTATTCTTATTTTATATATGTTATATTTAAAATATAAGTTGGCCAATATAAAATATTTATCAATAAGCCGATATCAATAAATCAAAATATCGATCATTTTCAAAATGTACCTTATTGTGGACCACTTTTTTAAAGTTAAAATATAAGTTTTTTCTTATAATAATTAACTATATTAAATTGTTTTATTAATCTGGTATACAAATAATTAAAAAGTTTAATTAATTAATAAATTTATTATATTGAATCCAATAAACAACAATTAAAATAATAAAATATTACTCATTATCACAAAAATCACATCATTTAACATTTAAAATATTAGCATATAACATATAATACTATCATATAACTAATATAATATATTAGTAATGCATTATTATAATCACGCGAAGAATTTATATAATATTCAGAAATGTTCACTGAAAACTTGTGAAAACTCAAGTGGTGCACATAAGAGGACATTTCTGTGTAGTATACTTTGCTGTGTTGTTTTTAATTAGTATTATTAAAATATTAATATATAATTAATTTTAAAATGTATAGATTATTATTATAGTAAATTTAATCAACTATCAGAATATATTAAAATTTAAATATAATAAAACAAGTATATAAAATAAATGAGTTTATATATTTTCCTTGATTAGTAAGAAATTATCTGAAAAACTTAATATTAATAAAAGTGTTATAATTAACAAAAATTAAAAATTTGTTTGCAAATATTATATATTTTATTATTTATATTAAAAGGTATATTTCAACTTTTACATTTATGCTATTCATAAGCCGTATTTTAAGTACTCCACATTCAGGTATGTCCCCATTCGAGTACTCTCCCCTACGTGTATATTATTATACAATATGGTGATATATTTGTATAGCATTGAATATGTGATGATAGTAATTCAAATTCATTATTTTATATATTTTATTATTATAGATATTTAATCAAAATCGTTTTATTATAATACATCTAAATTGTTCACTTTCACTATCAGTTCACTGCGATAAGGTGACATTTCATCTGTTTGTTGGAGGACGAATACATAGAAATGTATCATATTTAACAGCGTCTCTAACGTTACTCATGAAGTTATCATTGTAATGTCCATTGATTCTGTAAGTAGGTGTAAGTATACTTAGTTACCCCCCCCCCCGAATAAATAGAGCTCTATAGGGTTACAAATAAACTTGTTACTTTGCACTATATTTACTTTTATTCATGATAAAATGTCAATACATATGTTAATAAATTCCATATAAATTCTATACAATTTTCATTACATTTAATTGTCGATTTGTCCTATACGATATACGTATACGTACAAATATCAAACATGTCCTACATAACAAGAATAGGGTTACCCACATGTGTTGTTAAACAGTCGATATAGCCAGATTTAGTGGTACATGTAGCATTCGATATAAGCGGGTTCACTGTAAAATATCATTAAAGAGTATAGATCACGTGTGTATAATACCACACATAAATATATTGAGAAGCAAATATACAGTACTCCTTATTTACATAACGTGATTAATATTCATGAATATTCCTACAGGCGTCCCGCTGCTAGCAGTATACTGCTATCATACTATATATATATAGTATGCTAGTACTATAGTACATATTATAGTATCGAAATCACATAAATAGATTTAGGTTTGGCTCGTTTTTTATATAACAATGTTTTCAATGATCTATTAAGTTATATGCAATATAAATTAGCTTTTACTCGCCACATAGATATGCAGTCTTTAAAACCTACATATCATATTGCTTTGTTATATATTAGTAATTAACATTTTTTTTTCATTATATATAAATAATAATTTAAACATTTTATTTTACATTTTAAATGTGTATAGTTTGATACGAATTTACATTATAAACAACACATATTTCATAAAAGTAATCCGATATAGATGGCGCTGTAGTTGTTTTTAATACAAAATCGAATTACACTTTTGCCCAGGTGTTATATCTTTAATTAGAAAATCTTTGCTAAACATACGCAAAACCTAACGAAGCCACACCCCTTCCCGAACAGTAGACACGCCCACACAATGGCGGCAGTGACAGGACGTCAGACTCCGGCCAGCAGAAAGCAGCAGTCCAGTGCCTCCGCGATACAGAGCTGTCCCACCGACCCCAGTCTACTGGATCGCATGCCTAACGGTAGGGTTCGCTACGAACAACACTCTCAATGTCAACACGTATACCTATGTTTTAAGTATATTTTATATTATATAGAAAACTATATAGGATGAACGAGTAACATATATTCGACTTTGTATAATAAGATAAAAAGCTAACACATATATATATATTCATTAATATAAGTAAGTATTTATGCCAATAGATACCTATGTCTGCAGTAAGTATTATGATGTGCTACATGTGCCTACATGTGCCTATAGGCATGTATACATGTGCTAGATTCTCGTGACATCCTTATATTCCGTCTTCATGAATGTTGCAATCTCACATTCTTTAATTTGTAGGAATAAGTAATTACTATTTACTATTTATAATTTTTTAACTATTTACTGCAATAAGTATTTTTATTAATTTTCTTTTAACTATATTATTTTTAAACAACGAAAATGTTACTCTAATATTCTATTAATGAATGTATATTAAATATACTAATCACTGATGTATATATGCTAACAATAATAGTACAATATACTTATCTCGATGTGTACATTATAGGGTCTACATTGTAGACTATAATCTTCCGTTCAGTCCTTATGCATTCATTTCTAACTCGCTTACTATATTATATATTTAGTATTTTAATATTAATACACCATCGCGTTTATTAATCTTATGAGCTATTTCTTAATATATATATATATATATATATATATATATATGTGTATGTTCTTTTATCATAGTGATAGTGACATAATGATGAGTGTTATTATCTGCTGAGAGAGTAATACATCTACGTTTCTATACCGTGATCATTAATGGCATGATAAATTCAATGTATTGTTGATTAGATCATAGATCATTATAATATAAAGTTTAACCATATAGGTTAATGTAACTATAATAGCTAATAGATGTTAGCTATTAGCTCTATTATACTATAGCCTATATATAGCCTATAGTGTATATCTAAACGTCGGTTCTATGAGAACATTTCATATGTACAATGTAGCCGCCATTAAATCATAACGCTTTTATTATAATGTTAAGCTGACGTTTATCGTAACAAAGGCTCCTGTGTTTTCTATTGACATGCTAAGTTACGACGTATTAGTGACGTATGAGTGACGTATGAGTTAAACCTAACGTGTAGGCTGCTATTGTACTGACTATATATATATATATATATATATATAGTGCAGCCTAGATGTAATGTCAACCTGGATATACCGTTACAGCTAGTGATGTAAATGATGCTCAAATATAAAGCATGATGCAATCTAAGTATCAGTTACTTAAAGTCTCAACTCGGCTCGGGCTCGTTTTGTTAGAGTCTCGGCTCGGCTCGGGCTCGTTTGGCTAGAGTCTCGGTTCGACTCGTACTCGTTTAGCTTGAGTCTCGTCTCGGCTCGTTTTTTTTCCGAAACTGAAAGTTTCGGTTCGGCAAAAAAAACCAAAAGTCTCGGCATCATTTACATCACTAGTTACAGCCAATACTATAGCAGCCTGTCCGTCGTGAGGTATGACTAACTTCAATCGTAGGTATGACTAATTGTGGAGATATCTGAACACACATTTAATTAACTGTAACGCGATTAATAACGCTTTAAACACGATTAGATCGCTTGTAAAACAACTCCGCCCCCGCCTCTACAACAGTTACGTAAGACTCCCCGCCTCCACAACAGTTACGTAAGACTCCTCCACAGTTACGTCATAGTTACGTCATAGTTACGTACTCGTAATCAATTGTTCGGCGAGTCGTAATTCAATTAAATGCGCGGTCGACTCCTCCTCCACCTCCACAGGAGCACCTCGAGCTCACGTGACGTGTACTAACACGTGACGCGTAACCTTGACACGCAACGCTTGACCTTGACAGGTATTCGACCTCTAGCGAAGGTGTGTTTCGACGGAGGACGTCACTTCCTGCCCGCGAGACTGAAGCGCACGGACAGTGTTACGTCACTAAGTCAGAGATCTCATACCGCAGGCCCATCCGGCCGTAGAACTAGCATCTCATCGCTACGTAAGGTATACAGTAATGTAGGGCGAAGTAAGACTATAGGCACCCCCCCACACACACATACATACATATATATTAGTATTTCAATACAACGGAATATATGGTACATATGGTATACCTATATGAATATGACTGTAAACTGTATTATTAATATTATTATAATAGTATTTATACATAAATGCCTGGGCCATATTATATATAGTAGATATATATAGTAGGTAACTATATAGTATATAATACTGTGTTTATAATTCCCTATAGCAATTCGGTACCGTACTTGAACTAGGTCCGTATTTAATGTTAAACTCCGGCCATGTGAATAGTATATCTACAATCTGTTAACATATATTTATATGTATAATGTAAGGGCGTTCATAACAATTAAGAAACACTAAAGAAGGAAATCACTTGTTCTTTGTGTCTCTCTGCTAATCTCTCTACCATTGTTATCATTGTTCTGTTGTTGGCTCTTATTGTTCTCGCTGTATAGAACAAAAACAATTCACGCAAAGTCGCCGCTTGTGTTTTACCGAGAACAATAGACCTACTGTTACTTAATGTTATGTAATAGATTGCCTGGCTCGAGATTAACGCAGAAGCAACAGTAGACGATTATCATTCTGTGTGTGTGTAGATTAAAACTAATAAATTAGCTACAACTTAACATTAACTATGAGGCATTGTTGTCGAATAATAATCGAACAGTTAACAAAATGATACTATCAGTAAACTTTTAACTTTCATGGTTTAACTCTGTACACTATACAATATATAAAGTGTACACTGTACAGTGTACACTTTACACTGTATAGGACTATTACAATACAACTTATTAATATTTCACCTATATCAATCCCTTTCCAAATGTATTTTTAGATAAATCTATAATACATCCTAAACAAATAGTAATAAATGGTGGCTTTATTTTTAAAGATAACCTACTTTAATACCTCAAATGAATTCCATTTATAAAACATCAAATATTACACTTTATAAAATCAAATCCATTCGTAAATATATTTATCAACACACCTGCACAATTCACATTCATTCAGTAATATTGTTCTTCTTCTTATACTATTATAATTCACTTTATTCTCATCTACCTAAATGTACGAAAATTGAAAATCATTAGCTCTTCTGCATGTATTATACATAATGTAAATTATAATAGTATTTTATCCATTAGCTTATTACAATGTGAAACTATTTTACTTAAAACTAATGATAGATATTTTCT
Source organism: Osedax fenrisi (assembly GCA_964019155.1). Classification (NCBI taxonomy): domain Eukaryota; kingdom Metazoa; phylum Annelida; class Polychaeta; order Sabellida; family Siboglinidae; genus Osedax; species Osedax fenrisi. The sequence goes on from OZ025242.1 coordinate 36,692,457, forward strand.
TAAAGCAGTATCAATAATTCGCAATCTTTTTAATTTCCTTATTCTTATTAAACATATTACATACATTTCAACTTCTCGCTCTATTCACTTGTAACTATCGATTATAATAATAATTATACCAACTAGGGGCTCTGCAACAGGGGGGACGGGGGGACATGCCCCCCACTTTAAAATCTAGGGGACCTCCTATGTATTGGTCCCCCCTACTTTTACCACAACATTTATTTTGATTGGTTGGTCCCCCATATGGTCCCTACATACAACATTGTTCCAGCGCCCCTAATACCAACATGTAATAATTATACCATGATTCTTGGAAGGATCTAGATATTGTAGTATAATTGCGAATATCTATTAGAACTAGCTTATAATTAATATTAGAAAATGGAGAACTATCATTTGATTCGACTTAATATAAAACAATTCAATTTATCGGATAATTAATTTTGTAGGTATTTATTATAACATTATTTTTAATTGATTTATAAATATATATAATATATATTATTGTTATTTGCTATTATTATATTCTATCACAGTGTATTATATATCATTATGGTATATAAATAAACGTATCAAGTAAACAATCAATCATTCAACCATCATCATCATCATCACAATCATCATCATCATCATCATCACCATCATCATCATCATAACCATCATAATCATCATCATCATCATCATAATAATAATAATAATAACAATAATAATTATATATTCCTAACTATAGTTGATCAGAATGTCAGGAGGACCTGCCTATGGCTATTCTAATATAAACTAGTAAATATATCTAACAATATATCTAATAACCTAAGCGCACGCATACATAGTAGGTGTTTATTAGTGAATATATACATTGTTTACATCGAAGCTTACGATATTATAATAAGTAAATAACTAAAGCCACGCCCACCACCCGATCACATGACACCCAGAACTCCGCCTGTCTGGTAACTACACAGAGATGTCAGCCCTTTGCTCTGAAGCTGATAGACTATAATGCGGATACTATAGATTCCGCCTTCACACTGGCACCTACATTACGCCAGCTCGAGATGAGCAACTTAAAGTTTGTCCTCTAGCTGACCTTCATCATTAGATTATCTTCCTGACCTATCTCTTTAACATACCTCCCTGACATATCTCTTTAACATACCTCCCTGACATATCTCTTTAACATACCTACCTAACATACCTCTTTAACCTACATCCCTGACCTATCTCTTTAACCTACCTCCCTACACTACCTCCCTGACCTATCTCTTTAACATACCTCCCTGACCTATCTCTTTAACATACCTCCCTGACATATCTCTTTAACATACCTTCCTAACATACCTCTTTAACCTACATCCCTGACCTATCTCTTTAACCTACCTCCCTACACTACCTCCCTGACCTATCTCTTTAACATACCTCCCTAACCTATCTCTTTAACATATTCCCTGACCTATCTCTTTAACATACCTCCCTACACTACCTCCCTGACCTATCTCTTTAACATACCTCCCTACACTACCTCCCTGATCTATCTCTTTAACATATTCCCTGACCTATCTCTTTAACATACCTCCCTGACATATCTCTTTAACCTACCTCCCTGACCTATCTATTTAACCTACCTCCCTATACTACCTCCCTGACCTATCTTTTTAACATACCTCCCTGACCTATCTCTTTAACATACCTCCCTGACATATCTCTTTAACCTACCTCCCTGACCTATCTCTTTAACCTACCTCCCTAACCTATCTCTTTAACCTACCTCCCTGACCTATCTCTTTAACCTACCTCCCTATACTACCTCCCTGACCTATCTTTTTAACATACCTCCCTGACATATATCTTTAACACACCTCCCTATCCTATCTCTTTAACATATCTCCCTAACCTATCTCCTTAAAATACCTCCATACACTACCTCCCTGACCTATCTCTTTAACATACCTCCCTACACTACCTCCCTGACCTATCTCTTTAACATACCTCCCTACACTACCTCCCTGACCTATCTCTTTAATATACCTCCATACACTACCTCCCTAACCCGCAATCCTAATCTATCATACCAACAATATTCTTGAATAAGAGATTATAATATATACTATGATATACCTCTAGCGTATTTCCTGTTTCATTATATCATATTATAACAAGATTAACAACACATATTCACTATATATATCATTGATTAGGTAATTATAATGAGATCAGCACTGTTATATCACAAGTGCTACTTGAAGTGCTACTTCTAAGTTACAATTGATATATCGCAGTCCCACTATAATGTATGGTATTCGCGAGTTCGTTATGCGAGACTAACAATGTATGTACATGTGTACATGTGTTAGACTACACCACTCTACAGTTAACCACGCCCCCTAGGTTAACTTCCATTCCGACGATACTGGTGGATGCTCTGAGGAACATAGAGAGAATCGACATCAGCAACAATAACATCGGCGACGAAGGACTTCCGGTTAATCATCGCGTTCTTAATCACCCCTTTACTATGGCAACTATGCGAGGTGTATTGTGAATAATATTGAACAATTTAGTTTCAGTAATAATTATTTGTAATAATTAGTAATATATATGTGTGGTAATAATAAGTACAGTAATTAATTCTAATTTTAAATATAATAGGTAATAATTAGTAATATAATTAGTAATAAGTTATTATTAATTACTACTGCCGAGCAATCTCGACCTGGTAAGGTAAGTAAGTATTAATAACTGGTAATATATTTGAATTATTTAGTTGCTAGAGCAGAATAAGTTAGATGATCTATACTTCCAGCAAATTAGAAGTCTAAGAAGTATAATAAATCTAATTATCCAGCAATGTGTGTAGGCCTATATCAAGGCACGTATAATACAATGGTAATTTGAATAATTACTTTATTTACTATATTTTTGTTTCGTGTCTTTTTTGAATATTATTTCATTTTATAATTTTATTTATGAACATATTAATTCGATAAACTATATATATATATATATCTATCTATCTAGCTATCTACCTATTTATATGCATAAGTATATTGTCGAGGCATGTTGGCAGTGATATGACTATATGCATACATACACATACATATATTACTACTAATACAAGTCAACATAGACACAGTACCGTGTGTGTTCAATTAGTTATATTTACTATATCTATATATATATATATATATATATATATATATTATATAATAATTGAAATAACAGTATAAGTAAAGTAGTACACACACACACACATAGGTAGGTATATATTACTATATAGTACTAATATTTACAGACTATCTGTGCTAACTAAACACACAATGACTGACGAATCATTGCGAAATAATCAGATAATTACATAACTATGACATCACGTTATAGGAATCGTTCAACAAGTTATCGCATCTGATAGAGATCACAGCCCACGGAAACAAGTTCACGAAGATTCCGGTCTGCATTCGTTCCCTGAAACATCTGCAAAGACTGAAACTCGCCAACAATCAGTTAATCAGCGTCGAAGGTACAACCCCTATACGCACCCCCTTATGACATAATATCTATGTAGAGAGATAGCGGGTAGTCTCCCTAAGTTAGGTACACATGTACCCAGTGCACATTGTCTATGTATGTTGGCAGATAACCTATTGGTTTGTTACATAACTGAAAGTGAAATATCTACAACAATGACAATCATTATAGATGTAGCTAATATGTGTATGTTAAATAAGTGACGAAATTGTGTTGTTTAAAGCATCAATGATATATATATATACAATTTATATATAATCTTATAATCTATTATTATTGTTTTATTAAACTACACAGTAAAACTATACCATAATTAATAATGAAAACATACTTATACATATTAATATATAATATTGTAATTTAATATAATTTTATATTTATTAAATAGTTTAAAACATATTACCGCTTAATATAATAATATCATATATAGTATGTGATATTGCAAGCATGTAATATGTATACAATATTTACTTATTAATCCATGATAAACATTGTTGATGTTTAAACATTGTTTAATAAATATCCATTATTATGAATATTATTATTGTAAATACACACTTTTTTAATTTTATCTAACATTTATATAATTTGTTGAACTTATGTAACCCCTAACATCTTTAACATTTTTACCTTTTAGGTGTTGAACATTTCCGAAGACTTCAAGTTCTTGTAATCGAACGCAATAATCTCGAAGTTCTGGAGAAAAACTTCTACACTTCGCTGAGAAAACTGGAGGTGTGTCTTAATATCACATGGTGTAGGTCACCTATTTATGGGTGTTTTCAAGTATAGTGTTACAATTGTAGTAGTGATGGTGGTGATGATTATAATAATGGCAATAGTATACTAGTATATATATATTGATTGATTGAATGAATGTTTATTTAGATACTTAAATAAATCATAAATGATTTCTCAAAAGTGTATATATAGAATACATAATATTATACTACTGTATATAGTAGTATAATATTATATATATACTATTGTAATGATTATAATAATAATGATGCCGATGATAATGCTGATACATAAAAGTGATTATGATTATAATAAAAGTAATAACAATTATTATTTATTTGTATTAGTATGTTAATATGTAAACATATTAATAAATATGATCAATAAATGATTATAGTAATAATATAAGTAAGTTACTGAATTTATTAACATATTATCTATATAATTTCATCAATTCCTATTTTAGAATTTATTATTCGTCGTTGTTATTCAGATTAATATTCATGATAAAGTGTCGTGGTAAACCCCGTCACGTACTTATGTCACACTCGCAGGTACTCGATTGCGCCTACAACCACATACGAACCCTGTTGCCCGACATCCGCACCCTACGACACATGCGCTACCTGGACATCTCACGTAACGACCTCACTTCCCTGCCCACTGAGATATTCCAGCTGCCTCGTCTTGAAGTGCTGCAGGTAATCTACATGTACATCTCACTATGTCACCTTTGTGTACACACATACATGTATATAGATACCGATATAGGTATTGATATATATATATATATTGATGTTTAAATATTTTTATATTTATTTAATGTTGATTTAATTACTAATGTATGTATTAGTAAACTTTAATTAGTATCTTAATATATCTTCAAAACTATTCTTAAATATGCACACATATATACGTGTATGTATTCAAACACATATAAACACAGTGTGTCACACACACATATATATATATATATATATATATATTCAAACTATTCTTGTATCTTTATTATATATTACCATTATGCAGTGCTATTATATAACATCATAATGGCAAAGATAACACAAGTTGAATGTAATATTGCATAGAAAATAACTAAAAATAAGTCAGTATTATATATATATATATATATATATATATATATATATATATATATATATATATGGTAATTAATGTTTAGGGTTTGAGTTGGTTTCACTGGTTTGGTTTTTATTGGTTTAGTTTTGACATATCAAGATTTTTTAGCTTAATTATATCCAGAGTGAACCTATAAAAGAATATTTAATTATATATATAGGACATCACTCAACCTTCTTGTTACTTTATTCATATTATATATACAGGGGTAATTGTCTCCATAAGCAACACTGCTTCTATAATTACCCTGGCATTGCCTAAATCTGATAATAATAATAATAATAATATATATATATAAACAATTATTTATAAATATAATAAATACATCCTTAACGTTACATATACATTATTATACATAGTACACTATCACGGATACACAATTTTAATTATACATTCAATGAATGTTATATTTACTATTACGATGTTATACACAGGCAGTAGCACAAGGGTTCAAGCTCCGCCCGCACCATTAAAATAGGTCTTAAATGATATTTAAAAGTGATCTTATATAATTATGTATACACAATATATATACATATATAATAATGATCAGCTCTCGTTAAAACCATGGATGCCTTAATATGAGATCGGCTTCGAAGTGTCATTAGATCCTATTAATATATATATTTGTATATGTGTGTATACAATGTATAATTAATCTCTATGAATACCAGTAATTTCGGACGACTCTATAGATTCATGTTAGTCATTAGTGACATGTCTAACGAGTTAATGTAAGTAGGCCTATCTACTGCAGACACGTTGGCTACAGTTATGTAATATTGTAGGCGTAACACAAGTCTCTGAATTGAAGAACATATAAATATAAATATCATTCAATTAGACACGTCGGGAAATAATGTCACAGAAAACGTAGATTGAACAAATAGTGTTTTTTATTAAATCAATTAAATTTTTTTTAAATATTAAAAGTATTGATAATAAATTTGAAGTGACATCTGTTCTATGTTACAATTTAGTGAAATGTACGATCATCTGCGCTAGTAGATATGATGTTTTAGATTGCAGGGCATATCAATAATCCTAAGCGAAATAAATTAAACGATAATTATCATAATAATTTTGAATATTTAGTTATTTTAAAAGCAAATAGTACCAATTAATATTGTGATATATATATATATTGTTTTTTATTTATTTAACTACATGTAGGTTGTATTTATATAATTTATACTAAATACAAATATTCATTTTATTTGTATTTTTATTATTCCTATATATTTATTTATGATCGGCGATTATTATCTATAACTATCAATATTGTGATTGGAGATTGTAGTAATATTGAATACGCCTACTATACATATATAGCGTGACTAAGCCACGCCCATTACAAATGACTTACGAGACTCACTTACTACTTAATGCACAACTAATAAACACCTATACCTAATTATATATATATTATCTATCATAATACAAGATACGAGATACGGCACTTCCAGATAAGGTCACGTATATATGTATAGTAGGCTATATTAACTCATATTCAATATCATAAATACTACATGGTGACAGCGGTCAAGTTATACTAATTAATATATTATTGTTGTATATAATATTTTACTATTTAGTTAACCGTACATAAAATCGTTATACATATAAAAAGTACATATTATACTTTATTACACGTTGAAAATATATATATTAGTTATATAAATATATATAGTGCATGTAAAAATATTATTTATTATATATCGCGTACATATTATAATCATATGGAAAATTACCAAATTAGAGAAAATTAAAAAAAAAAAAAAAAAAAAAAAAAAAAAAAATCCAATTAAAAAAAAAATAAATAAATAAATAAAATTTCGATAAATTTAATTCGTTAATTTTCAAACAAAAGAATTATAAATTCTATAGAAAACGAATGATTTATTTTAATTGCTGATTTTAATTGCTGATTTATATATATTCTAGAAACATTGAAGTTATATTAGATTTATATTGGATTTATTTATATCAATATTTATATAAAATTATATAAATCTTTAAAATTATATAAAATTATATAAATCTATAAAATTATATAAAATTATATATATAGATTTAATACAATGTTAGATAGAATACCTAATGATTTAGACGTAAGCAAAGGACCCACAGAATGGAAAAGGTGGAAACAAAATTATGAGATTTATGCATGTGCAAATGAATTAGAGAAAAAGTCAAGTAAAGTCCAAATAGCTAACTTCCTATATGCGATAGGAGAAGATGCAGTAGACATCTATAATTCATTTGATATTGAACAAAAATATGACAAAGACAATAAAGAAAGTGAACTAAAAATAGAAACTATAATGGAAAAATTCGATAGCCATTTCATACCTAAAGTGAATACTACTTATGAAAGGTATTGCTTTTTTAAAAGACAACAACTAATAGATGAAAATATTGAAAGTTATTACAGTTGTATAAAGATATTAGCAAAATCATGTGCCTTTAAAGACATGAAGGAGTCCCTTATTAGAGACAAAATAATAATCGGTATGAATGACGAAACACTCAGACAGAGGTTTTTACAAGAATCTTGCAGCAAAGAATTAACGGCAGAACAAATAGTCGAATCATGCAAGATGAAACAGATATCACGACAGCAGAATGAAGAAATTACTAGAAAACCGACTATAGAATACGTGAAGACTGATTACAAGAAGAAAGAATACAAGAAAGAATTCAAGAATAAAGATTACGAATACAAGAAACCAGCAGAGCGAAAGACTTGTGGTAAATGCGGAAGGACGCATGAATTTAGAAACTGTCCAGCATATAAGTCGAAATGCCATAAATGTAACAAAGAGGGACATTGGACAAAGCTATGCAGAAAACCAAGTGAACGAGCACATACAAAAACTTATGAGAATTACGAAGTTAAAACAAGTATAGATACTAAGAAGCCGACAGGAAATTATAAGTTCCTAGGAGAAATAAAGGTTCCAGATATTAAATCGTGGACAAAATTAATAAAAGTCAAAGCGACAGGATTTAACCAAACATGTGAGTTTAAAATAGACACAGGAGCAAGCGCAACTATTCTCCCTTATAATAGAAAGTTACCCGAACTTATAAAAAGTAACATAGAACTGAGAGGACCAGGAATGGTGTCATTAGAGATAGTTGGAATGTTTACGGCCGAAATGACGTACAAAGAAAGTACAATAAGAGAAAATATCTACGTATTAAAAAACCAACACATTGGTTTATTATCGAGAAACATGTCTATTAAATTAGGACTGGTAAAACTAATAGGAGAAATTCACCCACATAAAGAATTATTTGAAGGACTAGGGGAATTAAAGAGAAAATATAAAATCCAAATCAAGAAGGAAGCGAAACCATATTCCATTTACGTACCAAGACCCGTACCAATACATTTACAAACGCGAGTTAAAGAAGAACTTGATAAAATGATAAAGTTAGGAGTGATAGAAGAAGCTATGTACCCAACTGAATGGTGTTGCCCTATGGTAGTGGCTATGAAGTCACATGGAAAGATCAGAATATGCAGTGATATGACAAAGTTAAATGAGGCAGTAAAGCGTGAGTTGTACCCAATGGCCACCGTAGAAGTAAGCCTGGCAAAGATACAGGGACAAATATTCAGCAAACTCGATGCTAATGCAGGATTTTGGCAAATTCCACTAGAGGAAGAATCCAAACCATTAACTGCGTTCCTAACACCGTGGGGACGATATGTATACAATAAGTTACCATTCGGGCTAACATCTGCACCAGAAATATTCTGTAGAGAAATGGACAAGATATTGCACAATTGTAAAGGAGTCGTGATACATATGGACGACGTACTAATAATGGGTAAAGACCTAGAAGAACATGACGAGAACTTAAATGAAGTACTCAACCGCATAGAAGAGGCAGGAATGACACTAAATAAAGATAAATGTAAATTTAGAAAAGATGAAGTAGAATTCTTAGGATATAAGATAGGAAAACATGGTATCAAAGCAGGAGAGAAAATACAAGGTTTAAGAGATTTTCCGAGGCCAACTAATGTAAAAGGCGTGCGAAGCTTTCTAGGCCTGATAAATCAATATGCTAGATTCAGCGCAGAAATAGCAGAAACAAGCCATCCTATTAGAGAACTACTGAAGAAGAATATAGTATGGATATGGGAAGAAGCACAAGAAAACAGTTTTAGAAAAATGAAAGAACTTTTTGAGAAACCAACGATATTAGCATTCTTCGATATAAATAAAAAGAGTATAATCACAACGGACGCATCAAACCAAGGTATATGAGCTATTCTCACAGATAGATGAGAAAGGAAATAGACGAATGATAGCAGCGGCGAGCCGATCTCTTACGGAAACCGAGAAAAACTATGCAGTAATAGAAAAGGAAGCATTAGGAGTCGTTTGGGGACTAGAAAAATTTAACTATTACGTAAACGGAGCAAATATAACCATAGAAACAGATCATAAACCATTGATAACTTTATTTGGAAAGAAGGAAGTCGAGAAAATACCAATAAGAATACAGAGGTATAGATTAAGACTCATGAGATATGTCATAGATATGAAATACATACAAGGGAAATTAAACATCGGAGCGGATGCACTTTCAAGATATCCAGGACAACGAGAAATTTCAAATATACTAGAAATAGAAGTTAATGAATTAATAAAGAACACATTCAAACCAGGGAGTTCAATTAAATTACAAGAATTGAGACGCTTACAAGAAGCAGACCCAGTATTACAGTCAGTAAAAAAGAAGACAGAAGATGGATGGGAAAAGAGAGATTCTAAAGACGAAAAACTAAAAAGATATTATGAACATCAAGAAAGTATATCAATAATGAAAGATTGTTTAACGTACGAAAATAGACTTATTATACCTAAGAATCATATACAAGAGGTTATGAAGGAGATACACAGAGGACACCAAGGTATTAACAAATGCCAGGCAAGAGCTAGAAATAGCGTATGGTGGATAGGAATTAATAAGGACATCGAAAAAATGGTTAGAAATTGCTCGACATGTCAAATATATGGGCCAATAATCCGAGAACCTTTAGAGATTATACATACACCTAAACATGCATGGGAAATAGTGGGAACAGACTTATATACCTACGAACGTAGAAAATATATAATCGTAGTCGACTACTATTCCAGATATTTTGAAACGATGCTTCTAAGAAGCGAAAAATCAATAGACACAATAAATGCTTTAAAATCTATTTTCGCTAGACATGGTATCCCTGAGACCTTAGTATCAGATAATGGTAGTCAATATATTAGTCAAGAATTTAAAGAATTCCAAGAGAAATATGGATTCCAAGCGATTAAATCATCTCCTAAACATCCACAAGGTAATTCAGTAGCAGAAAGAGCTATAAAAACGATAAAGGGTATTCTAGAAAAAGAAGAAGATCCCTACCTAGGACTACTCTCATACAGAAGTACACCACTCAGCTTTGGAAGATCACCAGCAGAACTTCTGATGAACAGAAATTTACGAACTACAGTAGTTGATCTTAAATTAGATAATTACATGAATAAAGAAGACCACTGTATATTTAGGGACAAGAACGAAAATAAGAAATTAGAAATCAAAAGAAACAGAGACAATAAGTATACTAAAAACTTACGAAAGATAGAAGACGGGGAAGATGTATACATTAGGGACCTAGATAGAATGGCAACCGTTATCAACACAACACCCGAGAGTACAAGATCATATAATCTCAGAACGGAGAAACAAGATGTGAGAAGGAATAGATGCCAGCTCATACCCACGAATGGATCTACATACACCACTAGATCAGGAAGGCATGTAAAACCTCCAGATCGCCTTATAGAGGCTTAGTTTAAAACTAAGCACACAAATGGGTGGTAGAAATATTATTTTATACGTAATGTTATTTATTATATTGTTATACTTATATTGTCAATTTATTATTATTATTATATATTATAATGCTTATATTATATACTTAGTAGAGGGATGTAGTAATATTGAATACGCCTACTATACATATATAGCGTGACTAAGCCACGCCCATTACAAATGACTTACGAGACTCACTTACTACTTAATGCACAACTAATAAACACCTATACCTAATTATATATATATTATCTATCATAATACAAGATACGAGATACGGCACTTCCAGATAAGGTTAGTCACGTATATATGTATAGTAGGCTATATTAACTCATATTCAATATCATAAATACTACAGAGATCGTAATCTTTTTGCCGTCGATCCAAACTCTAACGATCACAATCCTTTATTTGAAGCCGATACTCTTGCGATCACGATTGAGTCTATTACAAGGTATCGACGATCATGCCCATAACTGGCTATACTATACATTGTCCTTCGATTGTAAAGTTCACTTGATAAAAAAAACTGTGGTTTATTTTTAATATGATATATTTATTAAAATAGGAAATAATAAATAATAATCGTAATAATTTACAATTCAAAATGTATTATTTCCTATATATATAATATTTAATAAATTTATCATATACAAAATAAACCACAGTTTTTTGTATGCATATACTATATGATATATATATATATATATATATATATTCTCTTTTTGAAAAATTCTTCAAACATAAAATTGCAAGCATTAATAATATTATTTGCGCATCTACTCAACCCATACTCAATCCTACCATATATATTACCCATCATATTGACTCATTAAGTACATTCACTATTCCTTCACTGTATGAAGTAAATGACCTACTCATGAAATCTCACTGTACCTCCCCCACTGATCCCCTACCTTTATCATTATATCACAAACTTTCACCCTTATTTTCTCCTATTTTCTTGGATATTATTGCGAACTCACTAAACTCTGGCCAAGTTTCACCCTGTCTCAAGACAGCCATAATATCCCCTATTCTAAAAAAACAAAACTTAGACCCAAACTCATTTAACAATTATCGCCCGATCTCCCACCTACCCTTATTAAGTAAAATATTAGAAAGAATTGTTTCCAAACAACTCATAGGCCATGTAAATAAAAATAATCTTTTCGACCCGTTTCAAAGCGCTTTTCGTAAGGGTCATTCAACCGAAACAGCTCTCCTACGTATTACTGACACTATATTATCTACCTTAAATAGCAACACGTGTTGCCAGCTAATCCTACTTGATCTATCATCTGCTTTTGATACCCTGGACCATAACATATTAATCTCGCGACTTACTTTAATGGGTATATCTGGCTTAGCATTAAAATGGTTTACTTCATATCTCACTAACAGGAATATCTCTATTATGATTGACAAATCTTACTCGCCTCTTTCTCCTCTTAACCACGGTATTCCCCAAGGATCTGTTCTAGGTCCATCCCTCTTTTCTATTTATATCCGCCCTATTGCTGATCTAATTAAGAAATTTCCAAATATCCACTACCATATTTTTGCTGATGATATCCAACTGTTTACCTTTTTCCCTATAAATTCTCATAATACCATTAACTCTGAATTAATCGAGTGTGCTAACTCCATAAGATTATGGCTCCTCTCCAATAAACTACTAATTAATTCCTCTAAGACTACTGTACTTAACATATCTACTTCTGAAACTTCCTTTCCAAACTTTACTCTAAATAACATGATTATTTCTCCTTCTCATTCCTCCAAAAACCTAGGATTAGTATTTGATGACAAATTATCATTTAAGAATCACATATCATCCATTACAAAATCATCCAACTTTCATCTCTTCAGAATTAAAAAAATACGGACATCACTTTCCAGAAACCTTACTAAAACTCTAATTAATGCTCTTGTACTTTCACGTATTGACTACTGTTCTTCCCTACTGAATTTACTTCCTGCTAAAGCTACTGCTCCACTTAATCGGATTATCCGTTCCTCAATACGTACTACTTACTGTTTAACTCGACTGGATCACTCTACTACAACATCTCATCAATCATCTCGTATGTGGCTACCCTTCTCCCTCAGGTGTAAATTACGTATACTATCTATAATCCATAAATCAATATATTCTTTTACCCCTAGCTATATCTCTGATCTAATTAAAAAACGTACTATATTATCTTCTCTTCGTTACCAAAATGCTCCTCTACTTATCTCCCAGAACTCTAGTAAAACTTCCCTAAATTCTAGAGCTTTTAAAAATTCCGGTCCAACCCTATGGAATTCCCTCCCTCCTACCATTCGTTCTATTAGATCCCACAAAAGATTTATAAATCTTACTTCTTCTTTTCTCTCTACCCATAATCATTAAATCATCCAACTTATTATTTGTATCCGTGTTATATTAAATTTATATCATTATTAAATTGTTATTGTATTATTATTATCTTATTATTATATAACACTATACTATAGCAATGCAGTCTGTAGTATATACAACTACACCATATCAATGCAGACTGTAGTATATAATAGTCCTTTATATTGTTTATTATTGTTTTTCCGTTGTATATTGAATGTATATTATTATCAAATTATTATCGTATTACTATTATTTTATTATTATTTTCTTCCCGCACGAGCGAAGGGGTCTACATGACCCTATTTTAGTGCTAATAAACTCAATATCATCATCATCATATATACCATCGATATAAAGAATTTATATCGATGATATATACATGGCAGCTATGTCAGTATAATTATAAAATATATTAGCATATATGTATAGACTATTGTATAGACTATATCATATATTATATGATCGACGGACAGCGTTGTCCGTCGAATATTCCGTCGAATATTCCGTCGAACGTAAAGTTCACTTGATCCATTAATCTATTTATAAAATGAAATTTAATTAAATTGTAGTCAAATTATTTTAATAATTATTATTATAATATATATACTATACAATATATATATATATATATATATATATATATATATATATATATATATATATATATATATATATATATATATAGGTATATAACCTATAGGTTTCAAATAATTATTATTTATTTAATACTTATTTTTAAAATATTTATTAAAAATTTTGAAAAATAATAGCCAATCAAGATTCTGGAGAGGATCGTAATATCTTTGATATAAATTTGATATTTTATACCAGATTTAAAATAAATAGTTGTTTATATAATTTAAAAATTTACTCTATTATATAGGTTCTCAAATAATGGATTATTATACGACATTAAAAAAGTTATATATAAATTATACATTACATATAGTATTATATATGTTAATTTATAAAATATCAAAAACCGATCAAGTCCAGGTAGATAGTCGGGTAGATCAAGATTATCTTGAAGATAATAATTATCATAATTAATAGTAATCTTGAAGATTAATTGGAAACAAAATAAAAAAACAGCAACTTCGTGATTAGATAGGATTCCTATAATAGGAATATAACATATTTTAAAGAATACTACTTCTTAATTTGCTAAAGTGTATCTTGCAAATCTAGTAAATGCGGCGCAACGAAGATATACGTTTTTATGTAACGTAGATAGCAATACTGTATAATACAGTCTGTATTGTATTGAATACAAATTCACAATTGTATAAAACATGACATTTTTTAGTGATTTTTTTTTTCAAATATTTGAAATTTTCAAATATAATTTATTATCTTTAAAATGGTGTATAATGTGAAGTTCAAAAGTAACTATAAATTCCTTATATTTGTATTATAAAAATACCACTGTACAACATATAATTATTATAATAATATACATTAATATGTAGTATTTATTACACACACAAATTTAGAAGTTTATCTCTTGGTATTTTTTAAAAAAAAATATCAATATTTGGAAGATTCCACCGTGTGAACCATTCGATAAATATTTATAAAATGTTCAGAGTTTATAAATAATATATAAATGGTATTATATAGATATTTATGAAAATATAAATATGATGTTATATAGATATTTATGAAAATATAAATAGATGATGTTATATAGATACTTATGAAAATATAAATATACTGCTTTGATAACACTTATAATACAAATATGGGAATAGGTTTTTTTTAAGGTAATGATCGTAGTGAGATTTCTGATAAACACAAAGTGACGCCATACTTAGTATGGCCCCATAGGAGGTATTTCTCTCATTACACGCACTTTAAAAATGAGAGAAACTATAGTTCAATAACATCTAAGCTAATGAAAGTAACGGTTTACAATGAGTGTGTACCACGGTACGGGTGTCTATGTACCCATAGTATTTACCCATAGTAGAGCTTCGGTTCACAACATATTACGTAACCACACACACAATGATTCCATGGCGACTTCATCTTAGGGCCTGTTAACACGATGAATCATCGCAATGTACGATGATGAGTCATCCGTCACACTTCTACAACAACATGGAGAGGTGGGCGTAGATTGTAATCTGGGATGATTTGTGTAAACACGCGCTTACTGATTAAGTAACCTGTACTCTGGCCTACATTTATGAGTGACCACCGACTGTATTTGGTGTCCTTTAGTTACGGGACAGCAACAATTATTAGATGAAGACTAAATACACTCCATCCCCCTAGTTTGTGAAGTGGGTGTGATTGTCCCCCAATTACTACGCCCCCTACCAGCCCCCTATCAGCCCCCTACTAGCCCCCTAGCAGCACCCTAACACGACCTCTGACCTATAACCCCTACCCTACAGGCTAGCGGTAACCAGATCTCGAGGATCCCCGCCACCGCCGCCACTACTGCTAAGTCCCGCGCTGCTGCTACTAATCGGGCTGCATCAGACGGACATACCGGTTAACACACGCACTACATGCTATTACGGGTATTTGTGGGCAGTTCCCCACACACTTTAGAATTTGTGCACACACAAAATCATATTTTTCATTAATCAATTATATCATAATCCTAATTATTTAGTATAAATCAGTAGATGTATTATATTAGATTTTTTTTGATATATAATTGAAAAAAATATTCTTATTTTTTAGAATATGTTACCCCAATTTAAAATCTTTAAAAATCATACTTCTACAACCTCTATCAACTCTAGTTCTCTCTTTCTATGTTTCGATAGCACCTCCTACCTACGATAGTAATGTCAAATTTCACATTTAGTCGTACTAGGAATGGCAGATTAGAGATTTACAAATAATGTCAAGATTTAATCATGTTGGTTACGATTAAGAATGTATATTGTGATATTAATTGTAAAATTATAATTAATGAATACTATCTATAGGTTACTATAGTGTCGAGATCATCTTAGGCTAATAATGAGGTGTACGAAGCTATTGATGGGTTATACAATGTACAGTATATATTGTATAATATTAATAATGTGGTGATAATTATTACAAATTATTAAGCTTAATAATGGTGTATACATTGTACACTTCTAATACATGTGTATGTACTGATATATAAGGGATGTACAATGAATGCCCTATCATTATGCTTGTACACCCCATAATTATGCTTGTACACACCCATTGTTAGCATGTACAATGGGGCGTACGATATACAGTGTACATACTAACACTAATAAAGGTCACATACTCAAAGGTCGTTCGATGTCTAACATTGACCTCTCCGATAACGTACTGGTGAAGTTCCCCGACCATCTGCTACTGCTCAGTGATGTTGTAGACCTGACTCACAATCGCATCAAGGTCGTCACCCCATAGTTATGTCATCGCATATCTTAATTAGATTAATCGTTGTACAATTTAGCTTTAAGTTGATTTCTTTCCCATTTATAAGTATGTATGCTGTTAAATTAAATTAAATTTGTAAATTTATTTCATATTATTAAAAATAAAATATATTATAGTATCAAATAATAATCATATAAGCATCATTTATTATTTAAACTGATTATAATTTCCACTATTATTATATTATTAATACAAATATATGTTATATAATATTTAATATTCTAATATATGAATAATATTTCCATTTTTTAATTAATACACATTAATTAATATAATTTACAGGTAATTGAGTAGTATGATCAATATAGGTTGTAATAGTATTTTAATTACTATTTATTAATAAAACTATAATGTGATAAAGGTTGTGAGTGGGGCGGCCACTAAGAAGTTATCTTGGAATTCTGAGCAGAAACTTCTGCTGGCGGGAAATCCATTAGTGTTTCCACCCGCAGGTTTTATAGTGTCGTACATCTTCTCTCTAATATCTAGTTAAGTTATTAACATATAGTGTAGTATATTTTACTATAATATATTTTATTCATTTAAATTCGAAATGCAGATTCTAGAAATATATATATAATTAAAATTGTTCACGTAATCATTTTTATTACTTTTTTAATTTAATGATTTAATCATATTATTATATCGAACACATACACTCATATACAAATACACACACACTCACACACACACACACACATATATATATCAACTGAACAATAATACAATGTAATCTAAACTTTCAAGATGTCTGCGAATGCGGAATCAAGGCCATTGTACAGTTCTTCGTGGAAGCCAAGTCTACGGTGAAAGTTTACCAAGGAATCAAGGTTAACGGCGTTAACCCCGCCCCTTGTGAGGTATGCTAACTGTTATGCCTAACCTCCACCAGGTGATGCTGATGGGATGCACAAACAGCGGTAAAACTAGTCTGGCGCAGTCTTTGGTAGATCAACTTCCGAGAGCTATGAACGATGATACAGACGCTATAGGTTCGGCTATCACCTGATTCACGTATATGTGTTAATATAGATTGTGATGCCTCAATAGAACAAATGTATGTGTATATATATATATATATATATATATATATATATATATATATATATATGTAGATGTTTTTAATTGGATATAACCTTTCATTCTATCTAAGACCTTACATGAAGTTTTCACTTATACTACTACCAACTGGCTCTAATGTCCCTTCGAAGCTGCTCTCAATTTAAGGCATCCATTGTTTTAATGAGATACTATCATTTTGTTATTCACAAAATCACTTCTAAATATTATAATATTTAGAAGTGATTTTGTTTTAATTAAACTATAGTTGAAGACCTATTGTATTGGTGCGGACATCTTCTTATTAAACTTGCATCCTACCTGTGTATTGAATATAACATTTTATAGAAAAAATTTATATTTATATATATGTATATATATATCAGGGTTGTTGGTTTTTTTGTAAAGAATATTGGTTTTTTATTTATTAAATAATTTGTATTGAACATTTTTTTATTGAATGTTATTTGTAATAATACTTCTAAGATTATTAGATATTTCATGTATATTATATTAAAAAGTATTATAATATAATTCATACAAATATGGTTAGTTAAAATATATGCATTAGATTTAATTACAAATGTTCTGGGATATTAGTGTGTTATAAAGTAAAATATAAGTCAAGAAATATTTAATTAGAAAAATAATAAAGAATAATGATAACAATAATTAAATAGAATTTATTTTTCTATATAAAAGACTAATTTGGCAGCCTTTTCATTTCCTAATCGATTTTTTAATTTACTTAATTTTCATAATTAACTCTACACGAGTCCAAATGAAGACAATTCTCATTGCTCCCCAGTAGTACAGTAGGCCTGCACCCGCATACCTCTTATGTATTGTTTATTTGAATTAGATTGTCTAAAATGTCCTCCCTTCATTCTACATGCTTTGCCTTCAATAGCAATATTGCACTTTTTACATTTAGTATTTCTAGATTTATCAGTTGTTTCAGTAAATTCTTTCCAAATTATAATTATCTTTTGACCAGTCATGTTTTGAATATCAAATGATAAATTTGATATAGAATAAATCTTTATAAATTAAAAAAAAATGCATTCATAATAATTTCATATTATAATATACTATTTTAGAGCAAGTAAATGCTTTGATTTTATCATATATAATATTATAAATATTTTGTATAATAATATATTAATAATTACATTATAATACATATAAATATATTCTAAACATTTAGATAACTGTAATTTGTATTTATAATACAATTTATATATTTAATTCTTTGATCTATTCCAATAAAATATGAATACATTTAAATAAATATAAAATATCATAATTAATAATATTATTTATTTTAAGGGGATGGCAGATTACGCCCGCCTCTCTATGTATAGAGATAGCAAATAATGGGTCTACGCAAAACTAGGCGCAGATTTCTATTCATTGAATTGAGCTAATTTTTGTTATATTCTATTCATTAAATGTATACACATACTATTACAGGACGTAATTTTTATAATATATATTATATAACATATATATATATATATGCACACATTTTAATTTTTTAATTTACGGAATTTCTATAGAAATTGTTATTTTTTGCAACTATACATATACAAATTTAGAAAATTACGCCTGTAATAGTATTCATATATATGTTATTTATATAATGCAATAACAATTAGTAGAATACATATACTAGTTTTTGTTATACCTAAGTTTATACACGCATACCTAGCGCGAAATAATTATTCTGATAAAACAGCATTTGAAAGTTGAATAAATAAATAAACCATGTTTTTATTGATCACAAAATCAAAAAAAAACACAAAACCAAACAATCCTGATATATATAATATATATATATATATATATAAAGTACATTTACTTTATGATCCTTTATTTTATAGGGTATAATAGGATGTTACTATAACATTAATACACACATGTATTACATAATAATAACACACTGCCTGTCACATGATTAACTGTCCACCACCCGCACTAGTGGTCCCTGAGATGCACTCAGTACAAGCTGAACGTACGGTGGGCATCGATGTTTACGACGTAACCCTGGAGGCTGATGACACGCTCACTAAACCTCTACAGCTGTCCGTCTGGGAGTTAGCAGGTTACAACAGTACTGTAGTAGTAGTGGTAGATGTATTAAATATATATATATATATATATATATATATAAATATATACAAGTATTCTAGAAGCTCTCTATTGTGTAATATCATGAAGTGTATTAACTCAATGAAGAGTGTTAACATAAGGCATGGTATTAACATAAGGCATGGTATTAACATAAGCAACCACTACTACCCTAACTACTACTACTACAACAACAACCCTAAATACGCTGTGATCACCTCAGGTAGCGATGACTTCATGTTCGCAAACTCTCTTTTCATCCAGTCGCAACCGGTCTTAACCGCATTGACATTTGACCTCTACGAGTACAGCTTAAACTACCACAAGGATAAAGAAGATGAAGGTAACGTCTAACTTGTACATGCTTACGTGAATATGACACTCTATCTCTCTCCTTATAACCCTCACACTCCTTCTCTCTCTCTATCTCTCCTTACAACCCCCACACTCCTTCTCTCTCTCTATCTCCTTACAATCCCCACACTCCCCTCTCTCTATCTCTCTCCTTACAACCCCCACACTCCTTCTCTCTCTATCTCTCCTTACAACCCCACACTCCTTCTCTCTCTCTATCTCTCCTTACAACCCCCACACTCCTTCTCTCTCTCTATCTCTCCTTACAACCCCCACACTCCTTCTCTCTCTCTATCTCCTTACAATCCCCACACTCCCCTCTCTCTATCTCTCTCCTTACAACCCCCACACTCCTTCTCTCTCTCTCTCTCCTTACAACCCCCACACTCCTTCTCTCTCTCTATCTCTCCTTACAACCCCCACACTCCACCCACTCTCTCTCTATCTCTCCTTACAACCCCCACACTCCACCTCTCTCTCTCTATCTCTCCTTACAACCCCCACACTCCACCCACTCTCTCTCTATCTCTCCTTACAACCCCCACACTCCTTCTCTCTCTATCTCTCCTTACAACCCCCACACTCCTTCTCTCTCTATATCCTTACAACCCCCACACTCCACCCACTCTCTCTCTATCTCTCCTTACAACCCCCACACTCCTTCTCTCTCTCTCTATCTCTCCTTACAACCCCTACACTCCTTATCTCTCTCTATCTCTCCTTACAACCCCCACACTCCTTCTCTCTCTCTCTCTCCTTACAACCCCCACACTCCACCCACTCTCTCTCTATCTCTCCTTACAACCCCCACACTCCTTCTCTCTCTATCTCTCCTTACAACCCCCACACTCCTTCTCTCTCTCTATCTCTCCTTACAACCCCCACACTCCACCCACTCTCTCTCTATCTCTCCTTACAACCCCCACACTCCTTCTCTATCTATCTCTCCTTACAACCCCCACACTCCTTCTCTCTCTATCTCCTTACAACCCCCACACTCCACCCACTCTCTCTCTATCTCTCCTTACAACCCCCACACTCCTTCTCTCTCTCTATCTCTCCTTATAACCCTCACACTCCTTCTCTCTCTCTATCTCTCCTTACAACCCCCACACTCCTTCTCTCTCTCTATCTCCTTACAATCCCCACACTCCCCTCTCTCTATCTCTCTCCTTACAACCCCCACACTCCTTCTCTCTCTATCTCTCCTTACAACCCCACACTCCTTCTCTCTCTCTATCTCTCCTTACAACCCCCACACTCCTTCTCTCTCTCTATCTCTCCTTACAACCCCCACACTCCTTCTCTCTCTCTATCTCCTTACAATCCCCACACTCCCCTCTCTCTATCTCTCTCCTTACAACCCCCACACTCCTTCTCTCTCTCTCTCTCCTTACAACCCCCACACTCCTTCTCTCTCTCTATCTCTCCTTACAACCCCCACACTCCACCCACTCTCTCTCTATCTCTCCTTACAACCCCCACACTCCACCTCTCTCTCTCTATCTCTCCTTACAACCCCCACACTCCACCCACTCTCTCTCTATCTCTCCTTACAACCCCCACACTCCTTCTCTCTCTATCTCTCCTTACAACCCCCACACTCCTTCTCTCTCTATATCCTTACAACCCCCACACTCCACCCACTCTCTCTCTATCTCTCCTTACAACCCCCACACTCCTTCTCTCTCTCTCTATCTCTCCTTACAACCCCTACACTCCTTATCTCTCTCTATCTCTCCTTACAACCCCCACACTCCTTCTCTCTCTCTCTCTCTCCTTACAACCCCCACACTCCACCCACTCTCTCTCTATCTCTCCTTACAACCCCCACACTCCTTCTCTCTCTATCTCTCCTTACAACCCCCACACTCCTTCTCTCTCTCTATCTCTCCTTACAACCCCCACACTCCACCCACTCTCTCTCTATCTCTCCTTACAACCCCCACACTCCTTCTCTATCTATCTCTCCTTACAACCCCCACACTCCTTCTCTCTCTATCTCCTTACAACCCCCACACTCCACCCACTCTCTCTCTATCTCTCCTTACAACCCCCACACTCCTTCTCTCTCTCTATCTCTCCTTACAACCCCTACACACCTTATCTCTCTCTATCTCTACTTACAACCCCCACACTCCCCTCTCTCTCTCTCTATCTCTCCTTACAACCCCCACACTCCACCCACTCTCTCTCTCTCTCTCTCCTTACAACCCCCACACTCCTTATCTCTCTCTATCTCTCTTTACAACCCCCACACTCCCCTCTCTCTCTCTCTCTCCTTACAACCCCCACACTCCCCTCTCTCTCTCTCTCTCTCTATCTCTTTACAACCCCCACACTCCCATCTCTCTCTCTCTTTACTTATATCTAAATCTTCACTTCTTTTAGATGAACTTAATCCCATCGAAGTTCATTTTAAGAAGGTGATCGGAAACTGGATGGATCTGATAATAGCCCGAAACAATAGACTGATTATTATACCCATCGGTGTGTATTATATAACATCAATATCAACGTATCTTTATTATGTGGAGGTGCGACCTCTGTTCTATAAATAGATTTGTACATGTATTTAATAGGTAAAATAGTGGTCTACTAAAAGTGTATTAACCTTTTTTTTAATTTATTTATTAATTACAATAATTAACATAATGATAGATATTATATAGATCTATAATAATTCCTTTTTTATAGATTATAAAAGAAAATATTTAATATAAAATTATGTTTAACTAATAAATTATTATTAATTTAAAAATAAAAGATGAAATTATGAATATTTTAAAATGTACTAATTATTAAATTAAAAAAATGCAAATATTGTGTAGTTATATATATTCTAAATTATCTGATAATTTCAATTCATTTAAAGAATTATTAAAGGACTTGATAGTTTTTGAATGAGTGAAATTAGTCAAGATAATTATTCTGAGTAAATTCATTGTAAATATTTACAATATAATTATGATAAATGTATGAAATATACTCAGGCAATAACTTATCAGATTATGTTATTATAAATAAATAGCCACCTATGAATATTGGTTATTTAAATGTATATATAATATTCTTTATTTTAGCTTTTAAAATTCTAAAAATGATAATATTATATTCATTAAATTATGATGAATATTAAATTACATTAATTTTTTTTAAATTATTACTATAATTTATTTAAATGATATACTTTTAAAAGTATTTATTTTATAGATATATTTGACTTAAAAACAAAATGTATATATCATTTTAAAGATAATATTTAATATTTTAATAATATTATATAAACAAAATTTGAAACACAATTTTTTTTTCAATTTCTGAGGTCGCACCTAATTATATCAGCGTTATTTTATAAATATAATATATAGTATAATCAAGTAAATTACATATACATAAAATTACAATATACATAAATATATTTATATATATTAATTATAATAAATAATCTGCATATAATAATAAATTGTGTAGATTACTGATGGAGATATTAATAATGTCTCATTGTCTCATTGTCCCATTATCTCATTGTCTCTTTCATCCATGAATGCATGAATTGCATGAAGTCTATTTTTTATAAGCATAAACATATGTAATTATTTTATTTTAAATTAATTAATATAAATGTGAAATAAATATTACATTAATACTTATGTCTTAGCACATATTGTTAATTACTCTAATTATCAGGGCAGATGTTTCACATGTTGCGTATGCTAATTGTTAATTAACTAATCTCATCTAAATAATACATTAAAAATAACCGAGGTGAGCCCTGTAGAAACTGTATATGTATATATATATATAATATATATATTATATACAAAGATTTTGCGAAGCAAAGATATAACACTCCCTATGCATGCAACGTAATTTAGTAATATCCCCAACCGCTGCTAGCAGTAGTATTGAAATCACTGAAATAGATTTAGGTTCGGCTCTGTTTGCATACAACAATGTTTTCATTGCTCTATTAAATTACATGCAATATAAATTAACTTTTACTTACTAAATATATACTTATAGCATTTAAAACATAAATATCATATTTGTTTATTATATATTAGTAATGAACACTTAGTTTTCATCATATACATATTAATTTAAAGCATATTATTTAACATTTTAAAAGTGTATAGTTAAATACGAATTTACATTATAAACAACTCATAGTTCCTAAAAGTAACCCGCTATAGGTGGCACCAGGGTATTTTGTATACAAATTCGAATTACACGATTTCGCGTAAGTGTTATATCCTTCCTTCGGAAAATCTTTGTTATATATATATGTGTGTTATTAAATTTATTCTTACATATATGCAAATACTCTATAAACTATAGCTTTAAGATTAATAATTAAATATTATTCTACTTTATTCATTAATTCGCATGCATTAATGATGTACCAAATTACGCTGTATACAGCTATTATAATATAATTATAATTAGCTATTATAATTATAATTGGTTTTATTCGAGCAAATTTAAAATTCCTGAATCCAGAGAGTGCTGCTCATGATACTTTGATAGCATCGTATTAGAGTTTGTCGTAATAGCTACATGATGTAAGAAGACTATCATTTTTATTAAGACAATTTTAGAAATATATAAAAAATACTATATATATATTCGTTAATAACTATTTCATTAGAGCCTCTAATTTAGAGGCAATACATACTATTAATTTTCTTAGAGATATTGAACATAATAGTCAAGTGTTGTCATTAGATTAATTAAGATCTCGTGTAATACCCCCCCCCATACACATACACCCCTGTATGCCTCATATACACACTCACACACACACACTCACACACACACACATAGGCACCCACATAGACAAGCTCCCAGACCCAGCTACCCGTAAGCTGCTGGTGGCAGATGTAATGAAGAGAATGTTCCTTCATCTCGATAATCACAAGTCTGCCATACAGGTTACAGTCCTGACTAGTAGTGCCTTGAGTGAGAGAAAGTGGGAGTGAGAGTGGGACTGAGTGGGAGTGAGAGAGAGAGAGAGGGAGTGAGAGAGAGAGAGAGGGAGTGAGAGAGAGTGAGAGAGAGAGAGAGAGAGAGGGAGTTATAGAGAAAGAGAGTGGGAGTGAGAGAGAGTGGGGGTGAGAGAGAGTGGGAGTGGGAGTGAGTGGGAGAGAGAGAGAGAGAGAGAGGGAGTTATAGAGAAAGAGAGTGGGAGTGAGATAGAGTGGGAGTGAGAGGGAGTGAGAGAGAGTGGGAGTGTGAGAGAGAGGGAGAGTGAGAGTGGGAGAGAAATAGAGTGGGAGAGTGAGAGAGAGAGGGAGTGAGAGAGTGGGAGTGAGAGAGTGGGAGTGAGAGAGAGAGAAAGTGAGAGAGAGAGAGAGTGAGAGTGGGAGAGTGAGATAGAGTGGGAGAGAGAGAGTGGGAGAGAGAGAGAGAGTGGGAGAGAGAGGGAGTGAGAGAGAGTGAGAGAGAGAGTGGGAGAGTGAGAGAGAGTGAGAGTGGGAGTTAGAGGGAGTGAGAGAGAGAGTCATACAGGTTATAGGCCTTACTAGTAGTACCTTGAGAGAGAGATAGAGTAGGAGTGAGGGAATTCCAAAAATAATTATTTTGTTTTCATTGTATATGACTAAGAATCTAAGAAAATACATCTACTGATCTATAATAAATAAATAGGATTATGATATTAGGAAATAGGATTATAGGATTATTTATTATGAAAATATCTGATTTTTTGTGTGTGCAAAAATTTAGAAATAGTGGGCAACACACTAAATTCCCCTCAAAATAGGCACTGCTACCACGTACAGAGAATCTATGCGGCCTGTGTGCTTAGCACTACAGATTACGATATTTGTTATATTTATAATTAATTAATAGTTATACATCTTATGAAATAATCACTATGATCGTTATGCTTTATGAAATGTAATCTTAATATATTATCTGATAAAAAAAGGCATATAAATATATTGAATATAATCACGATATATATATAGGATATATATATAGACAAATATTAATTAGTGTTCTTTTTTAATATTTTGATGAACGTTTATTAACTAATAAATTATTTAATCTAATAAATAATTTTTTAATAATTAATGTTTTCATAATTAATGTAATGTATTGGTTTTAATAAATTTAATAATTAAAATAATTAAATTTACGATATCATAATATCACTGTAAGTTACTGGTCAATGTTACTGGTCAATGTTACTGTATAAATATGTACCCGTGTACCTTATATTGTACCTATTTACAATATTACAAGTACCTATACACTATATATACGATAAATATTATTGTATAGATTACATCGATATAAAGAAAGTGGATAAGCAATTGATGCACATAATGCATGTAAAAGATAGATACGCGAATAGAAATTTTCTCGATAAATTAACAAAATAGCATAAGAAAATTTGATTGGATATTAGTCATATTATATAGGTCAAATATTAAAACGGTAGAATTTTTGTAGAAATATATTTAATTGTCTTCTATATATATGGATTTATATTATATATGTCAATAAAATTGTATGATAACTTCAATTTAAATATTTAAATACTTGAATTATGATGATTGTTTATATTTTAAATATATAATTATTATTTTATTATAAATAGTACATTAAACAGATTTTAATTATCAATATGAATATAAATAAATAATAATAATTTGAAATTTAGTAGTAGGTTTCGACTGCAGCACCTCTATCACAAAGTACAATACAATACATTCTATTGTTTATTCAATTTATTTATATTGATTATATTCAAATAAATTTGAATTTCATTTTAGGAAGTGAATGAATATTTTTATTAGAGTTGGTAGCATTATATAATTACATTTTTATATATTACATTTATTTTACATACAAATATGAATATATTGGTATGTAAAATAATTGTAATATACAAATATGAATAAACTAACTCTAATAAAAATATTCATTCACTTCCTAAAATGAAATTCAAATTTTTCTCATTAACTTTTATTATAATTTTAAATGAATTGGGAAATAACCTATATTTTAATAAAGTCTAAATAAACTAGATAAGTATTTGTGTATAGATATACCCCAAATTCTAAGCCCCCTAACAACAATGTGACCTTCAGAATGAGTTTAAGAAGTTTGAGAACCGTCCTCAGATGTCCACTGCCCTCTCAGAACAGCTGAAGACCTACCTGACACTTCTCTCCGTGGAAATGGTTACTACTATAGCCCTAAACAGACATACACGCTAACCTGTAGGGGTCGGTGATATATCATACGTACGGACAGGAATCTCTAAGAAGGCCGCCGATTATTATTAGAATTTCAGAGTTCTATTTTTATTTTGGGTTTTTTGATTTCTTTGGTTTAGTTTTATTTCTCTGTTTTTTCAGCTGAATTATATACCCAAGTGAGCCTATAAAATATCGTATAATGCGTTAATCGGTCAAATTATTTCAAATTCTGCAGTAGTACATATATAGTACCGCTCACCTTGAACTCTGACATTCTTATATTAATATTCGGCGGTATTCTTTCAGATAATTCCATAGAGATATCTAAACATCACATCTAACATCATATCTAACATCACATCTAACTCCCCATAGGTCTATGCACTAGCTACATCGCGAATATAATGCGATTATTTCTATTACGATATACACATCTACGTTAATTACGCTTAGCTATACATTTAGTTATCCCTATGTATTATCTATTATTAATTTGTATTATATAATATATTAATATATTAATATGATAAGATTATCAATAATTTAATATATATTTCATTATATTAAATGATATATGAATAATTTTATTATTATAATTAATAATGCTTAATATTAATATATATATATATATATATATATATATATATATATATATATTTTAGATATCCTATATATATTGATATCACTTGTTTTACAAAGTATCCTACCACTAACTGATAACTTTGACCTCTAACCTTTAATGCACTAACCTCCCTTCACTAAGTTATGTACACCCCGTCATCGCATATATTCTCATTTAAATATGTTTCATGTCCTATGTCTTATGTCCTATATCTTCATTATTCAAATTGTTTATTCTAATTATCAGTTAATTTTATATATCTCCTAACAAACGTTATCAGTGAAGATTTTATATTTAAATTATTGTTGTTTAAATAAATTATTCTAGTTTATTATTTTCTATAAATATATATATTTATATATATATATGTGTAACAATTTACTATTAGCCTCAAATACATTATATCCTATTTCACTAATGATGTTACCAAACAATAGATAATTCACGAAACAGTCGTACTTGTAAGTTCAAAGACCTTAGAGGGAATAGTTGACCTTTCAACTGCGATCAAAAATATGGCTACTGACCAGGTAATATATATATTTGTATTATTGTTGGAGATAATACTGTAATATAAATTTGTATTATGTAATCTTATAACTTATTCTAATATACGTATTATAATTACATATATATCTTAAATAAATACATATACTACTATACTAATATCAAAATTAACATGGAATACTCTTTAATTGAATGTATTACCTATATGGACATTATAGTATAATGTAGTAAACTATAGTTTATTATTTTAAATAATTAAGTTTTAAATACAAAGAAAATAGATAAATATATAAAAATACTACATTCTGTACTATTTATGATATTGAATATGAGTTAATATAGCCTACTATACATATATACGTGACTAACCTTATCTGGAAGTGCCGTATCTCGTATCGTGTATTATGATAGATAATATATATATAATTAGGTATAGGTGTTTATTAGTCGTGCATTAATTAGTAAGTAAGTCTCGTAAGTCATTTGTAATGGGCGTGGCTTAGTCACGCTATATATGTATAGTAGGCGTATTCAATATTACTACACATTCTATTATTCATTTAGATTATGTTGCTATAAAATCGGATTTTATTAAAAACTAAATTACAAATATAAAAATACATAATTGCTAATATCGTAATAATAATTAATTTAAAGAAATCATTAAATTAAACGAGATAATTTACTTACAGAAGTACAATTATTTACACGTAACGATAGTTACGAAATCACGATCATATCGTCTGCTATTATTCTATACTATAATTCCCTATAATG
This sequence comes from Osedax fenrisi, assembly GCA_964019155.1. Lineage (NCBI taxonomy): Eukaryota > Metazoa > Annelida > Polychaeta > Sabellida > Siboglinidae > Osedax > Osedax fenrisi. Next base: position 36,722,206 of record OZ025242.1, read on the forward strand.
GTTACCTTCGTTGACAACAGGGAAGCTTCCCGAACGTGATGAGACCAATCCCCTCGCTGTGGCTAGACATTGAGAGTTACGTCGAGGAGAGGGGTTATCAGCTGTACGTACCCCTTATCAAGTGGTCAGATCTAGCCGTAGAGGTCAAGGTTATAACAACACGTGTGTATGTTGTTGTTGTTGTTGTTGTTGGTTTCGTATGATGATTGCGTAACATGGCACGAACAGTTATCGCCAGCGTGTGATGAACTAATGTACAATCTACAATGTATAATCTACATAATTATACTGTACTAATACTAAATATGTATTGAACTTAAAGTTAATACATCTCTTTATGGATATCATAACAACATAACTAGTGTTCACGATATCTTTGTATCATGAACGTGTGTAAAATCTAAACATGACATCTCTCATGTTGATATAACCATATTGTAACCTCTCTCATGTTGATATAACCATATTGTAACCTCTCTCATGTTGATATAACCATATTGTAACCTCTCTCATGTTGATATAACCATATTGTAACCTCTCTCATGTTGATATAACCATATTGTAACCTCTCTCATGTTGATATAACCATATTGTAACCTCTCTCATGTTGATATAACCATATTGTAACCTCTCTCATGTTGATATAACCATATTGTAACCTCTCTCATGTTGATATAACCATATTGTAACCTCTCTCATGTTGATATAACCATATTGTAACCTCTCTCATGTTGATATAACCATATTGTAACCTCTCTCATGTTGATATAACCATATTGTAACCTCTCTCATGTTGATATAACCATATTGTAACCTCTCTCATGTTGATATAACCATATTGTAACCTCTCTCATGTTGATATAACTATATTGTAACCTCTCTCATGTTGATATAACCATATTGTAACCTCTCTCATGTTGATATAACCATATTGTAACCTCTCTCATGTTGATATAACCATATTGTAACCTCTCTCATGTTGATATAACCAAGAGATAACCATTGCATATCCTCAATATAATCGTGATATAAATGAGCTGCGAATATGAAGCAGCAGACGCACGATCACGAAAGCGAGCCACTATTATCACATAACAACAACAACATGTATAACATAACAACACAACTGATGATGTAATAACAACAACACAACTGATGACATAACAACGCTACCGATGAGGTAACAACAACAACACCTGTCACACCTAGAACAAGTTTGGCATGAAACACATGCTGCACGTGGTGATAGGCTACCTTCACGACACCGGCAAGGTGCTGTGGTTCTGCGAACACCCCACCCTACAGAACTACGTGGTGCTCAGACCCGCCTGGCTAGCTGATATTCTCAAGGTCGGTGTATGACGTTGTTATGTAATCGCAGCGCTGTTCCGCTTCATTTGGTATTAGAACGCGCACTTAGAATTATGATAGTTATGATAAGATAGATACAAAGATTTTCCGAAGGAAAGATATAACATTCACGCGAAATCATGTAAATCGAATTTGTATACAAAATACCCTGGTGCCACCTATAGCGGGTTACTTTTAGGAACTATGTGTTGTTTATAATGTAAATTCGTATTTAACTATACACTTTTAAAATGTTAAATAATATGCTTTAAATTAATATGTATATGATGAAAACTAAGTGTTCATTACTAATATATAACAAACAAATATGATATGTATGTTTTAAATGCTATAAGTATATATTTAGTGAGTAAAAGCTAATTTATATTGCATGTAATTTAATAGAGCAATGAAAACATTGTTGTATGTAAACAGAGCCGAACCTAAATCTATTTCAGTGATTTCGATACTACTGCTAGCAGCGGTTGGGGCTATTACTAAATTACGTTGCATGCATAGGGAGTGTTATATCTTTGCTTCGCAAAATCTTTGATAGATATATACACAGATATATACATGTATATATATGATATGACTTAAACTATCCAGTTTGCAGTCGCATTACAGTCAACTCCCGATAACTCAGACTTTTGTAACGAATGCTATTTTAGTTTTATAACTATACTATCTGTTTAAGAACAATTTGATATCTCAGACTTATTAGTCTGCCCCTTCGGTTCTGAGTTAACAAACGTTGACCGTATCTTAATATCGCGACAGATTTAAATAGGGAATATATGATCGCTTCATGAATCATGCATCGTAAATTTCAATGAAATATTATATGCTATTTATGAAATAATGAATCGTTTATAATCTCAACATACTGACCTACATACATACATACCTACACACACACCTACACACATACCTACACACATACAGCCCCTGTACATAGGAGAGTTAGCCACTAGCTCCAGTGGGGCAGGGTTCCACGCCGATGATAACTTCAAGAACGCAGGCATCAGCGCCACGAAATTCAAACGGCTCGCCACTGATTATCAGAAGGTATAAAACCCACTAGCAAGCGGGAGGTACCATTGCACTAATTCGCTAACCATTCCTTCGCTAACTCCTCATCAAGGATGGTATCTCCGATAGAGATCTGCTGCGATGTGTGTGGGCTCATCTGCTTCCGTCGGACAGGAATAGACCTCTCATAGGTTAGCATGTATTCATTAGGTCTTAGTGTATATTCAGACAGGAATAGATTAACATTATTTATTAGATCCTAATGTACATTCGATAGACCAGTAATATAATATCTGGGTTTATTACTTACTAGGTTTATTGACTGGGTTTATTACACTATAATTACTATTATGAAATAAAAGCATTTATGGTATATATATATATATATATATATCTATTATCATATATTTGTATATTATTATGTAAAATTAAATTATGTATTGGTCATATAACTATATATATAGTACATTAATTAGATAATTTGTATGAATACAAATTATAATATAAATACAAATACTAAAAATGTGAAAAATGTGAAAAATGTATTTATCATAAATAAATGATAAAATGAATAACAATATGATAATTAATATAGAAGCTTATGAAATAGAAGTACCTAATAGTGATGTTATATTAGTAATGATGATAATATCTAACTAAATAACTACAAATATATAATAATAATATTAATAATAACAATAAAGATACATTATGTCTACTGTTGGAACACTTGGAGATTGGCTACTACACCACATATCCTACTATTGACGCATCTCCTACATCTGGTTAACTATTACATCACTATTACATCACTATTACATCACCTCATTATGTAATGTATGACTAGACTTACATAACTATAGTTAGTCATAGTCTCCTAGTGATATATAACACATATTTAATTTCATGGATTCAATAAATAATTAACTTAAATCTTAATCACTATGTTTAATTACTTTATTTAAATTTAATATTCATAAAAATTTGTTAGTAACAAATAAACGAAAATATTTATAAATAATATAATATATATGTAATAAAATATTCATGATAAATATGTCATTACAAAGAGAATACTATTGAATGTATTTATTTGATAATCACTAATATTTGTCTTCCAAATCACTTACTTTCCAATCATAATATATATGTTGCATTGTATTTTAAATATCCTTAATAATTTATATTTATTCAAAAATTTGATGAGGCCTTAATTATACATAAACTAATAACAATATTGTATTAATATTATATTAATTGTATAAATTAATATTATTCAAATATATCAAATGATAATAAAAAATGATATTATAAATACCCTTCAGTAAATATCTTGTTACATTTATATAATGATATATCATGTAAATTATTATTATATACCTATTGAATTAAGTAGAGAATCATTTTATTGAGTAATCTTTAATAGATATATTCTATTAATAGATATGAATAACATTATCAAATGAAATACGTATTTAGTTTGAAATAGGTATTAACTATATTCTTATTTTTACATAAATAAACTCAATTTACGTTTTATATTTTAATTTATATTATAAATATTATAAATCTGATTAATATACAAACTCTATACACACATCCATAGATTAACATTACTCATAGTGTAATCATAGCTGATGTTGTACTAAGAAATACTGATTTAGTATACTTATTACAATAGTACATATCAATTATCTCAGTTAGCTTTATATTATCACCCTATCCCCCTATATATAATATTACATAATATTGTTCATATTATAGTTATTAATATATTCCCTATTTCATAAAACTAGGTGTATGATATTATATTATTTATGATCAGAATCATAGTACTTGGGACCCAGTGTTTCCACCTAGTGGAATATTAACCAGTTAATGTTATCAACTCGTGCTTTATTATCCTAGTTGATAATAACAAATCTAATTGAACCAAATTTCTAAATGTTTGTTGATAAAACGTATAAACTAAAATAGTAAAAGTATTGTTTTATATAAATTACCAAATTACAAATTCCATTAACATTCTCATCGCAGCGATTAGTTAAGTGATAAAAACTGTGAACAGATCAACCTCTGCACTAAGCGCTATGTAGTGCGATTATAATCGTTGTTCTCACTAAAACACAGCGCAGAAGAACAGTGACTCAGTAGCAGCAGCCGCAGCCACCTCCGGAACAGACCACACAGCATACTCCGCCTTCACCTTCGTGCAGGGCAGCGTTCACATCGACATTCATCTTAATAAACGTATTCAGGTTAGCCTGGCGCATCTAAAGTGGTGTACACACCGCTAGCATCAAGCACGGCGATTTGTTACTGTGCTTGTTACTGCACTTGATGCTAGGTATACATTATTATGTGTGTCCAGATAGCGATCATCAAGTACTGCATGTGTGGCGACTTGTTACTAGAGGCTGGCGACTTGTTACCAGAGCTCGGCGACTTGTTACTGCACTTGGTACCGTGCAAATAGCTGTTCACATAGCGAGCATCAAGCACCTGCAACTTGTTACTAGAAAATAGAACTTTTCATCGATTTTAGGCGGCGACTTGTTACTGCACTTGATGCTGTGCTTGATGCTAGCGGTGTGTACACGGCTTTATAGGGAGCTGTCTGCAAAAGTAGAATTAAGTTTTGAGGTGTGCCTCTTTTACATTACATAATATAACTACGCAATGAAACAATGTAATGTGAAGTTTAGACGGCGACCGCCTAGTTCTACTTTAATAGAATACCGCACCCATAGGTGTAGAATATTACGTCTGTCTGTCACGATTTGGTTATAGATTTGGCATCGGTTACGAATATTAAAAATTGTTTATATATTTTCTAAATCCGAAACCCCTGAGAGCAAAATGTATTATTTGCATCCTTATACTTCATGTGTAAAGAAGTCATAAAATCATCTAAATTAATAAGGAATAATGAATATTTATACTTGTATAAATTTACATTATATAAGAATCAATTTATTTACTCTATTTTACTTATTATTATTAATTTAGATTTTTAAATCCAAATAATTTATAATTACTATTATAAAAATATGTTTTTTTACTATTTTAGTCTAATTTAACCAAACCAATTCAAACCCAAACCTCTACCCAAACAATAGGTATTACTATATGATCATGAACTCAGCTACACTATTTAGCATGTACTTGTTTAATTTCGAGTGTTGATATTTGAAAAAGAAGCTATATAATTTATTGACTAAATACTATAAAAGTTGATATATTTGTTTTCTTCATTTGTTTACATCATTTGATTACAGTTATTTATAATAGAATTATACATGATGTGTTAACATTTGATACTGATATAATAGAAAATACCAAAATTATTTATAAGATTGTTGAAAATATATACTAATAAAATTAAATTAACATTAGAGAATAGGAAAACTTGAATTTATGATTTATTCAGGCGCTAAATTTAAGAAATTAAAATCAAATAAATTGGAATCTAAATTGTATGCACATTCCCCTATTAGAATTCGCTATTAAAAACAATCTAAATGGACATTGATAGGTTTAAGATTAACAGGTTTAATTAAAAAAGGTGCTGCCTAATAGATATGCATATTTAGATACTATTAATTAATATATAAACTATTTGTACATTAAATAATATTAACGATTATTGTAAATACTAATACCGGCTATTGATTATTTACTTTCTATTTATAGATTCCGTGGATTGTAAGAAATGCTTCGGAAAGTCAACCTGTCAAATGTGGCCAGCTTTACGACAAGAGATCTTCAGTTAGCTACAGAAGCACTACTTACAGCTGTGATCATCCAAACACAATAACACACACAATATAGTGAATATAGTGAAGATTAATTAACATAATAATAGAATAAGGGTTTTAAATGTGATACTAAACTTAACAATAGGATAAGCTATAAGAGAATAGCTTTAATATATATAATGCAGGCGACAGCATAGAAAAGATAATTATCTTCATCTGAAGCCTTTTAGAGGAAACAATAATATAATGAATTTAATAATTCACATGATATATATATATATACAACTTTCTTCTAATAAATATTATTATTATTATTATTATTATATAGCCTATGTTAAATCTTAGCACGACTGAAAGTGTCAAACCAAATATGTCAGCCGGGCTAATGTTTAATATAGGCTGTATAGTATAGTACAGTATAATATAGTAAAGTGTATACGGCAGGAGTAGTGGTTTATACAAGTTCCTAAGTATAGTATAACAGTGATACCGCTCAGGTGAATACATCTTAACTTGTAGCATATATGTGATTCATCATTATCAATATATCTCTTATTACATATAACTCTTATCTCGTTTCTCTATTATAATCTCTATTTTACTCCTTCCCATAGATACATACGCATCGCACACTTATCGACCGCGCCGCACTAACCCCCCCCCACCCCAATCCCACCACTACTAGCATCGTTACCACGGTAACACACCCCCCCCCACCCCGCACACACAGTTGTCGCCGGGTAATGCCAGGGTATGCGCTGTGTACAAGCTACCCGCCTTCACCCCACCCGGGCTGTTTGAACGTATCAGTGTACGCGCTCATAAGCAGACACTGGGTCTCAGACAACTCTATAGGTAGGCCTTACCCCACCCAGCGCCCTTTAGTCTTACTATATAGATAGTGTTTATTAGATACATGTATATATATATATAACCTATATACCTATAGGTATAAGTGTAATTACTATTTTTTCTTGTTTATTAAATTTTTGTAATCACAAAAATATATACGAATCATTCCAATCTATATTATACATTCCTAATGCATTTCACTATAAATATGTAAACATATTTATAGAATTAAAATTAATAAATATATTTACATGGACAATAAATAATAGATAAATATTTAATATGCATTATATACTTTACAAACTCATTATATATCTCATTATATACATTATGCAATGCTTATTGTGAATATATACATATATACATATATATATATATATATATATATATATAATAATATTTATTTATTGAAAACTCATATTTATATATCGAATATAATACAAATAGCGGATACAAATGGACCCTTCAAGAAGTCATAGACTTGTAAATGTTATAAATAACTGTGAGAGGCCACGGACAATACAATACAAATAGTAACATTTTTTTTCTTGTGTTTTGATTTATAGTTTATTAAGTTCTTGATAAACACAAGAGAAAAACAAGAACTGCCTGGAGTCTAATCCGGGACCTCTGGCTTACTAGCTTTTGGTTATCCCACTGAGCCATAGACCCCAGACTAATATATATATATATAGTATATATACACAGCTACAGAATATTACTATCCAACAGATGGACAAATGGTATTTGCTGTGTAAAACACACCCCTGTAAACAGTAATGACAATGGGGTTCTTATCTTCATCAAGGTTACTGTACTGTCGTAACATTCATATTATCAGTATGCTTATGTAATTGAAACAAATGTATTCATTATATGTATACGTTAAATACAGTAATGTTTTGTAATGTTATTACATAAGGGTAAGTGCGACCTCTGTTCTATAAATAGATATTTTACATGTATTTAATAGGAAAAATAGTGATCTACTAAAAGTTATATATATTCAACATTTTCTGAAAATTACAATTTATTTAAAATTAGTAAAAATAATTATTCTATTCGTGTTTTAATAAAATACGCTACAATTACGATTACGATATAGGACATATATAAATAACGCAATATTAATCATAATTCGATGAAATGCGAAATGCAGCTCATCCTTTATGGGAGGGTGGGAATGGGGCGGGCCGGTGAGGTATACGTGTTTTTATATCGTTATACTAACGGGGTGGGTTGGGTTTTAGGTTGGGTTTGGGTTTAGCTATGTAGTTGGTAAGCCCCGACGTTGTTATTGTTATGTTCACAAGTTCTCCTAATGCCTAGTGAATACTTGTACATGTATTATACGAAAAAGCGGTAGACCTTACGCGCCGCGAATGGCGGCGACGATGTTGGCTTTAAAGGAACTACTTTATAAGTACACGCGATACACTACCATTACACAATTACATTTTATTCATTTATAAGTTAGGTTTAGAAAATTAATAATATAAGTATATAAATAGTAGGGCGAGGTAGACGTATTTTTAGCATTATACTAACGGGGTGGGTTGGGTTTGGGTTTAGCTATACAGTTCGTAGTAAATTGATTCTACAGATTTACAATATAATTATGAAAAATTTATAAAATATATATATACATATAATGATCAGTTAAGTTATCAAATTATGTTATTAGAAATAAAGAGCCATATATGAATATTGATTATTTAGATGTATATATAATATTCTTTATGTTAACTGTTAAAATTCTAATAACGATCTTATATTCATTAAATTATGAATATTATTAGATTTAATTAATTTTTTTTAAATTATTATAATTTATTTAAATGATATACTTTAAAAGTGTTTACTTTATAGTTATATTTTATGTAAAACATGATTTGTATATCATTTTAAAGCTAATATTAAATATTTTAATAATATTATATTAAACAAATATTAAACTAAATTTTTTTTTCTCTAAATTTCAAAGCTCTACCCCTAATATGATATCAAATTATTTATTAAATAATATACCTCTTTAGATGAAATTTAAATCTCCTCATAAATTATAAATGTAAATATATTACTATAATGTAATATTAAATAAAATATTGACTACTTATCCATTACTTTTTTATAGTATTTTTTATATTTTATAATATTATAATCATATTTATCATTACCATAGATATCAACATTATATACATATTTACTATTGTAACAAATGTTACTTATACAAATGTAACATATACATTAATTACTTCAACATATTGTATTAAACAATACAGAATATTATCTAATACAACTTATTAACTAGTACAACACATATTAACTAATGCATGTATATAACATATTAACTAGTACAGCGTATTAACTATTATAATATATTACTAATATGATTATTAACTAAGAAAACTAATATATGTACCAATGCTCCTCATAACTCATACATCATAGTAAATAATAAATGTACCAAAACAACATATTAACTAATATACCATATTAACTAATACACCATATTAATTAATACACTACATTAGTTAATGCACCATATTAACTAATACACCATATTACTACTACTACTTGATACTACTACAGAGAATACACCACCAAGATGACACAAGCGTTTGCATACGGGTGGAAGTTTGTCACGAGCTTCGACTTGTTGGTGACAAACAACTTGATCTACTTTGGGCTACTTTACTCCCCTTTCTAATAGACACCGATAATTTACTATCTTCTTTCAAAGGTTAAATTATATTGTATCTAGTAATACCTTAATACTAATTACAATCCATATAATTGTGAAATCTTCGTAATAAGCTTTCTTTTCATCATACTAATATGTGATTCATTCCCTCTTATTCATAGTCGACTAGTATAATATAATTATGTTTGTGATAATATTCATGTGAGTGAACTACATGCAGCATCAGTCTGCATGGCAATGTATGAACCTAGTAGATCTAGTAACGTATCATACGTATCTATTTCTACATACGTTCACTTAACACGACTTACCCATATGTTCTAGCATAGATCAGCATGTCTTACTCACTAACACACACATACTACTTCACTGTTCTTATTAATAGCTTACCTAGCAATCTATGTCACCAGTGCCTAACGGATTCTGTTAATATTACCACACTCAGCATATAGTGAGACTGCATAACAGACACCCAATAACCTGCAATATTATTACCTGTGTATCTTAATACACATATGTTATTATTAACTATTAAAAGAAAGCTATTATTATCTTACATTTTAGATTTTAGTTTTATTTCTTTTTATTTAATTGCGAAGCCAGTGGGATTTGATTTATAGATTCAATACACGTATTATAAGCAAATATAAGCTGATCTCTGTATATTGCATATGATATCATCCAGAATCTAAATAAGATAAGATATTTTAATAATATTTAATTTATTTTTTATCGTTTATATTAATTGTTTCATAAATAATACATCGTATTAATTCCTTACTAATATTACATATTGATCTAGTTAATATTTCACATTTAATCGTACAGTTATCGCTAATGTTCCAATACTGTTATTATCAGCGATAAGTGCACTTAGACGTAATAAAGTGGGCGAGACTTGCATTAAACACGCCCCCTGTAACGCCCCCTGTAAATCCACACGCCCCCCTGTAATACCCCGCACCCCCCTGTAACGCCCCCCTGTAACACCCCACACCCCCCTGTAACGCCCCACACCCCCTGTAACGCCCCTGTAACACCCCAAGTAACCAAAAGTTGGTTCAAGACTTAGGAAACTTAAGTCATATTGACTTAAGTCAAACTTGGTTCAAAAGTTAGTAACCTGTGATACCGAAAACCTAAGTCAGCGAACCAGGTATGGACCAATATAAAACCTAAGTAAGTGAACCAGGTATGGAGCAATATAAAACCTAAGTCAGCGAACCAGGTATGGACCAATATAAAACCTAAGTCAGCGAACCAGGTATGGACCAATTTAAAACTTAAGTCAGCGAACCAGGTATGGACCAATTTAAAACCTAATTCAGCGAACCAAGTATGGACCAATATAAAACTTAAGTCAGCGAACCAGGTATGGACCAATATAAAACCTAATTCAGCGAACCAAGTATGGACCAATATAAAACTTAAGTCAGCGAACCAAGTATGGACCAATATAAAACCTAATTCAGTGACCCAAGTATGGACCAATATAAAACCTAATTCAGCGAACCAAGTATGAACCAAATAATACCTAAGTCTGTGAACCAAGTATGGACCAATATAAAACCTAATTCAGTGATAATGTAGTAAAATACATAGTATTACTTAAATAATTTTACTTTTTAAAATAATATTTTATTTATTAAAAACAGTATATTAACTTAAATATATTAATTAAAATTATAATTATTAATTAATTTGCATATATAAAAATTAAATCAATATTTCAAAATAATTAAAAGTTATAATATTTTATTCTTTCTATAATAAAATAATGATATAAACTTAATAATACTTACATCAACAACTTAAGTTGAACTTAAGTCATGTATCATAAGTGTATAATATATTATTTATTATATGTATATATAATATATACCATTTAATATATATATTAATAATATTATTATTATTATTATTATTATTATTATTATTATTATTATTATTATTATTATTATTATTATTATTATTATCTCTATATATATTATTTCTCTTAATCGTCTTCGTCGTCTTCGTACGACGCTAGCGAGCGAAGCGAGCTACCAGACCTTCTACGAGCGAAGCGAATCTCGCTCGGCACAAATTTTTTCGCGATATACTAATTTAATACCCTCTAGATAATAAATCGTCGATAATATTTATATATATCGATTATATAATTAGGACACGGTTAGTATACGTGATTTACATATAATTTACATATATTTATATATTTATTCTATTTATAAATATTCTATTCATCGATCGAGGCATTCTATTGTTCTCTCGATTCTCTATGGCGGAGATAGGTAGAAAGTCTATATCGCGTATACGGACGACATAAAATACGTTATATACACAATTTTTTCACCAGTTACTAATATTACTCGAACCCTAATAATACTAGATTTTGTTAAATTTAAATTTCGAGTTTATAAAAAAAAATGTCCTATCTCCGCCGTTAAAAAAAAAATTTACGCAATATTTTCGTTAACGTAAAAATTATACGGGCGATCTTATATCGCGTATACGGACGACATAAAATACGTTATATACGCATTTTTTTCGCCCGATACTAATAATACTTCAACTCCAATAATACTAGATTTCGTTAAAGTTAAATTTCGAGATTATAAATTTTTTTTTCCTATCTCCGCCGTTAAAAAAAAATTTACGAAATATTTTCGTTAACGTAAAAATTCTACTGGCGATCTTATAGCGTATACGGGCGTTATAAAATACGTTATATACGCATTTTTTTCGCAATATATTAAATGTATACTATATAGATACTAAATTAGTAATAATATTACGATATAATTACGATATAATTAGTAAACGAGTAATATATACTATACGTACTATATTTATATATTTATATATTTATTCTATTTATAAATATTCTATTCATCGATCGAGGCATTATATTGTTATCTCTATTCTCTATGGCGGAGATAGGTAGAAAGTCTATATCGCGTATACGGACGACATAAAATACGTTATATACAAATTTTTTCGCCCGATACTAATATTACTCGAACCCCTACGATACTAGATTTCGTTAAATTTAAATTTCTGTTTATAAAAAAAAATGTCCTATCTCAGCCGTTAAAAAAAAATTTACACAATATTTTCGTTAACGTAAAAATTATACGGGCGATCTTATATCGCGTATACGGACGACATAAAATACGCTATATACGCATTTTTTTCGCCCGATACTAATAATACTTCAACTCCAATAATACTAGATTTCGTTAAAGTTAAATTTCGAGATTATAAAAAAAAATGTCCTATCTCTACCGTGTAAAAATTTAAATTTATAATATTCGTATCGCGTAAAAAAATCTATAATATATAGATATAATTATAAAAATAAAATTTATGACGAGTATTAATATATATCGTACGTACTAGATTTCAGTTATTCGGTTTATGGAGTTTATAATAATTATTTCCTATCTCCGCCATATAAAAATAAATTATTAAACGTATTAGGTGATGTAAAAAATCAAAATCCACGATAACGATTCGATTTCAATAATTTTAACTTTATTAAATAGATAATTAAAATATAATATCGTGGTATAAATCGTGATATCTAATATTTAATATTCTTTGAGTTAGGGTCGAAATAGTGAAAAAGACGTGATTTTAGAGTGGTAAATTTGACCAACTTCCGGTAATGCGTTCGTCTCAATTATAGATTCAACGGATGCGGAGTACGAAAGTACCTAAAATAAAATGAGATAAACCATTAATATATGAAGCATTTGGGGTACGGATCGGTTTTAATTTTTCGACAAAATTCATCGTACAAGAAAAAAATTTGAAATTTATAAAAAAAAAAAAATACTAATTTCTATTCTATAATGTTAAGAGTGGTGAGTAGATATAAATGTAATCAATCGCGATACATTTACTATGATTATTTGCCTCATAAATGACTTTACAAAAGTAAATTTACTATCTCCACCATGTAAATATTTGAATTTATAATATTTGTATCATGTAAAACATAGATAATCTATAATAATAATTTGATTTTAATAATTTTAACTGTATCGAATAAATTATTAAAATGCATTATCGTGTTATACATATAGATTACTATATGTAATAAATTATTTCGATAAACAATATACAACTTAAGCTGGAACGTGATAGTAAGTTATGCTGGAACGTGATAGTACATTATGATGGATTTTTAGCTGCATTACTTCCCGAGTGAACTTATAAAAGTATATTAAAATATATTGTTATTTTCACGGTTGTGGTTAGGTTGGGTTAAGTTTTAATTTTTGGTGGTTTTTTTAGCTGCATTATTGGTTTGGGTTTGGGTTGGGTTTGGGTTTGGGTTTGGGCTGGGTTTGGGTTTGGGTTTGGGTTTGGGTTGGGTTTGGGTTTTGGTTTATGTTTGGGTTTGGGTTTAGGTGGGTTGGGTTGGGTTTGGGTTGGGTTAAGTTTTAATTTTGGTAGGTTTTTTTTAGCTGCATTACTTCCCGAGTTTGCCTATAAAAGTAGATTTTCACGGTTGTGGTTAGGTTGGGTTAAGTTTTAATTTTTGGTGATTTTTTTTAGCTGCATTACTTCCCGGGTTTGGGTTTGGGTTGGGATTGGTTTGGGGTTGGGTTTGGGTTGGGTTTGGGTTGGGTTGGGTTTGGGTTTGGGTTGGGTTTGGGTTTTGGTTTAGGTTTGGGTTTGGGTTGGGTTTGGGTTGGGTTGGGTTTGGGTTGGGTTTGGGTTTGTGTTGGGTTTGGGTTTGGGTTTGGGTTTAGGTGGGTTTGGTTGGGTTTGGGTTGGGTTAAGTTTTAATTTTGGTAGTTTTTTTTAGCTGCATTACTTCCCGAGTGAACCTATAAAAGTAGATTTTCACGGTTGTGGTTAGGTTGGGTTAAGTTTAATATTGGTAGGTTTTTTTTAGCTGCATTACTTCCCGAGTTTGCCTATAAAAGTAGATTTTCACTGTTGTAGTTAGGTTGCATTACTTCCCGAGTAAACCTATACATGTATATTTTCACAGTTGTGGTTAGGTAGGGTTAAGTTTTAATTTTGGTAGGTTTTTTTAAGCTGCATTAACCCAATTGAGCCTATAAAAGTATAGTTATAAAGTTATTTTAGTAATAAAATTCTACTAATTCTTTTAGTAACTAAGTTGTTTTAGTAACTAAGTTGTTTTAGTAATAAAGTAAATTGTTAGTAATAAATTTGCTTTAGTAAAAAAGTAACCACTCTACAAGGAGCGTTAGCCCTTGATTCGGGAAAAGAGTAACCTAGTTATTATTATTATTATTATTATTATTATTATTATTATTATTATTATTATTATTATTATTATTATTATTATTATTATTATTATTATTATTATTATTATTATTATTATTATTATTATTATTATTATTATTAATATTATTATAATTATTATAATTATTATTATTATTATTATTATTATTATTATTATTATTATTATTATTATTATTATTATTATTATTATTATTATTATTATTATTATTATTATTTTTATTATTATTATTATTATTATTATTATTATTATTATTATTATTATTATTATTATTATTATTATTATTATTATTATTATTATTATTATTATAATATATTTAAATATATTATAAACGTATGTTATATGACTTAAGTTCAACTTAAGTTATTGATGTTATCCTATTAATATTTATCTATATAGTTTTTATTTAATTATAAAGAAAATTATACTATATATTCTAATTATAAAGATAATTAAATCAAAACTATATACAATATAATTAAATATTTATATAAAATATATCAATACAGTTGGTGTATCACTTGATTATAATAAGATGCACTGTAAATACAATGTTAATCTCTGTTATGACACTTTTTTATAACAAAAAATAATTATCTTTTTTAATATAATATAATATATTATATGTGTCATACACACAATAAAACTTATTTCATTTTAATTAAGTTTGACCTAAGTTATAACTTAAGTCATACACACAATAAAACCTAGTTCAGCTGACTTAAGTTTGACTTAAGTTTTAACTTAAGTCATACACACAATAAAACCTAGTTCAGCTGACTTAAGTTTGACTTAAGTTATAACTTAAGTCATACACAAAATAAAACCTAGTTCAGTTGACCTAAGTCATAAATTAAGTTTTTCATGCCTTAAAAACTTAAGTCATTTCGAATTAAGTTAGACTTAAGAAATAACTTAAGTTACAGTGACTTAAGTTATATAAAATTAAAAATACTTAAGTTTGACTTAAGTTTTGAACCAGATTTTTGACTTAAGTCAATATGACCAACTATGAAGCAAGTATTTTATTTGTGAACCAAGTATGGACCAAGTTTGACCCAATCTGTGTTACTTGGGACCCCTCGCAGCCCTGTAACACCCCACACCCCCCTGTATCACCCCACACCCCCCTGTAATGCCCCATTGCACCCTGTAACGCCCCACGCCCCCCTGTATCACTCCACACCCCCTATAACACCCCACACACCCCTGTATCACCCCACGCCCCCCTGTAACGCCCCATGCACCCCTGTAACGCCCCTCGCAGCCCTGTAACGCCGCACACCTCCCTGTAACGCCCCACGCCCCCTGTAACACCCCACACACCCCTGTAACGCCCCATGCACCCCTGTAACGCCCCTCGCAGCCCGTAACGCCCCACACCCCCCTATAACGCCCCACACCCCCCTGTAATGCCCCACACCCCCCTGTAACGCCCCATGCCCCCCAGTAATGCCTCGCGCCCCCCTATAACGCCCCACACACCCCGTCGTCGTCAGGTCTACGCGTGGAACGCTACATGGAATGCCCGGCGTGTAGAGCTCTCACTTTCCACGGCGAGTGGCAATCCCCTCGAGAGCTTCAGACCCTCGGTTCCCTCAGTCTGCAGTCATCCGTAGGGGTCATGGGTCAAGTAGGCGTGATGACCTCCGGGCAGTCTACTAGCGGCGGCGGCGGCGTAGGAGGTCAAACATCCGCTGCGGCCACTGGTCAAGGTAATATGATAGGTTAGGGTGGCGGCGGTGGTCATCTATACACACACATCATTGAGTTATTCTTGTGTGTCGTAACTGTAGTGTTCGCACTAGTATGATAAGTATTGCCCTCATCATATATCTAAAATAATATTCATGTGTATACATACACACATATATATATATATATATATATATATATACACACATATATATATATATATATAAATTGAATTTTGTACTCTATTTATTATTCTACTATTTCTTGTTTTTAATTATATTCCTATATGATTTTTTTCTCTTCGTAATCTGAAATGGGTGAAATACTCTATAAGTTCTGCTTCTTCTTTCACCAAGGCAATTCCCAAATCTGATATTATTATTATTATTATTATTATATATTTATCTAGATTCATCATCTATTTTAATTCGATATATTTGAATGTATATAAAGTATGCTTTATAGAGTTACATAATTAGGTGACTCATTAATAACTTACCTTCTATAAATAGCTTGCAAGACTTGTGAGATTTGCAAAGAGAACGTTTCCATTGCTTACCTGATACAACCTAAACAGAAGAGAGCTGGTTTGTACATATTTTATGCACATTAAACACTCTTTTATGCACATTACATATTCTTATATACATATTAAACACTATATTAAACTACATACTAGGGATAGGTCAAATAAATATTTGTATTTATATTTGTATTTAAATACACTGATTTGGTGTATTTGTATTTGTATTTGATTTCTGTAATTGGTATATATAATTAAATACACCATCTAATATACTATCAAAATATATAATAATTTATAAAGAATTGTAAACAAGTTAGTAAATTTATGAATGTAAAAAATAAACAGTTTATTACCATTTAAATTATATATAGGTAATATTTTAGATTTCATAAGAATAATATTAATTTATAATATAAAAAATATATCAAAAGATATTAAAAATATAATAAAGTATTTTGAATACAAGTAATATTAGATGAGGTCATTCTGGACATATATCGAAGTAACTTTTGATGACTTGCAAAGTAATTTTAGATGACTAGTATTGATAAATAACCTCATGTTATGTAATAATATTATTATTAAATGCGTAGGTAGATATACTCTTAGTATTTAATAATATACTATTTATCAATATAATAAAATTAACAACTATTAACTTATTAAATCTGTAAATGTGAATATGTATTTTAGTTTACATGTATGACGATTACGAAGTACTGTAATATTGGCTGACTTATGTAATAGTTAAATATCAGTATGTATAGTAATAATATTTAGTATCAATAAACGTGAAGAGTGTTATATATGTTATCACCTATTTGAATTAATACATTTATAATATTTTTTCTTTAAACATAACATCAGAGATAGATGAGATATATTAATATATCTATAATCATACCTTATACTTAAGGATTAAACATTTAACATTTAGCTATTAATATTATGCAATATAGTTATTTTTAATTGCATGAGTATAATTATATATCATAATCTATTAAATAACTTTTCATTCA
The DNA here is from genome assembly GCA_964019155.1 of Osedax fenrisi. NCBI lineage: Eukaryota > Metazoa > Annelida > Polychaeta > Sabellida > Siboglinidae > Osedax > Osedax fenrisi. The sequence continues at coordinate 36,740,426 of OZ025242.1, forward strand.
AGATCTAATTCTATTAATTGTATTTTAAATAATATATTATATTATGAAGGTAAGTTGCATATTCGTAGTATACTATCGTGTCATTTATTGAAATTACTTATATAGAATACACATACATGTATATATATTTATAAAAAAAACAATATTTTATATAACTACAATTTTTAAATAATGTATTTATTAAAAATAAATAAATATATTACTTAGTCATACTTAGTCATCACAAATTCATTTGCGAGTCATCACAGATTACTTCGCTATTAATATCTCTTACAATATACCTGTATTATATTCACATTTACCGATTTAATCAATTACAAATATTAATTAAAGTAAATTTATTGAAAATTTATAAGAATATATCTTCTTATACACTTTTATTAGTAATTTTATTAAATTAAGTAAATTGTAAGTACATTGTAAGTACATTATAAGAACATTGTAAGTACATTGTAAGTACATTATTTAACTATCACTTAAAGTCCTCCCGGGTTATTTCACTATATACCTTAATCATTTATTGCAAACTATGTTATCCCAGATTACTTATATTCCTATTTGTTCTTATTTTGTATTTGTATTTGATAAAGTGTATTTGAATTTGTATTCGAATAAAAAATTACATAAATATTTGTATTTGTATTTGATTCTTTTTAAAAAAAAGTATTTTCATTTGTATTTGATTAATGTATTTGACCCCTGCCCCGCTACACACTACACTACACTACACACTACACACTATACTACATGGGGGGAGGGGTGATTAATGTATTTGAATAATACCAGCGTAGCACACACACAAGTTAGACTGGCTGCTATTCCTAATATGCTGTCATATGTATATTATCACAGTTAATGACAATGTGTTATAATATCAATACGTTATAGAGCTCTTCTTTTCATGTATTTCATGCACACACGCACACACACTCACACCCGCGCGCACACACCCGCACACACTCGCACACACACATAATTATCACTGTTGTACTTGCGTGCTAGCCACATCTTTATTAACAATGACGTTTGTCTCCCTTTCAGAAGACTTCCTGATCCGCAAAACTCCCAGAGAATCACCCATAGGAGAGGACATCGTCAAGTGAGGCTACCCCCACCCCCATCAGCACCCCCACCCCCCCCACTGGCACCACTAGGCCTACATCGCCAGCCACTCCCGGATCACCTTAGTGTAGTGACTCATGTGCACTCCGCATTTATCGATGCTCGTCAGTTGTTATTTACGAGGAAGTGAACCATCGCGTGCTATTACATCACATGGTGTTACATCACTTGGTGTTACATCACATGGTATTACATCACATGGTGTTACATCGCGTGGTGTTACATAACATGGTGTTACATCACATGGTATTGCGTCACTGTGATATTGACGACGAGAATCGTATTCAACTTTTTTTTAAATGTTTACATTTTTATTAAAATATTTTAAACGTGTATATAATGGAAACAATTAAATATATCATATATATATATATCGTATATGTTAATTTACTTATTTTTAATAATAATTATATAATATATTAAATAGTTAAATATATATATATATATATATATATATATATATATATATTATGTATATAGCCATCGATTTTTTTATTTATTTCTTTAATTTTATATATTAAATTCATATTTTATCAATTTTACATTGTAAAAATAAAAATAAATATATATATTAATATATAACTATAATATGTTATGAGTAATCATGCGAATACAATACACTACACAAGTGTAACAATTGTTCATTATACTATCATCATCATGTTACACAGCTAACTGTTAATAAACTTCAATTGAATCTAATGAAAATATTGATTTATACATATATTCGGGGTAGTCGTGTTTTTATATCGTTATACTAACAGGGTGGGTTGGGTTTTAGGTTGGGTTGGGGTTTAGCTATACAGTTCGTAGGCCCCGACGTTGTTATGGTTATGGTCTCCTCGCCTATCGAATAGGTCAGCTCCCGTGTACTCGATGCACACATACGACCTGCCTATTGTTAGCAACACCAAATTGACAAGTCGCTGTATTCCGTTACCTAATTCATATAGATATTGGTTGGGTTTGGGTTTATGTTTGAGTTTGGGTTTATGTTTTTACTATAATATATTACATTTTATTGGCCGGGATTTTTAATACATGGGGGTGTGTTTGAAAATAGTTTATAACTCCGTAATTATAGAAATACGCTATTTATTAATATATATATATAATAAATTAATTAATATATTATGTTAATTCTTCTATTTAGTAAATTTCAAATTAATCAATCAGTGGATATATATTGATTAGGCTAGTAATTAAAGTAAGGATAATCGTATAGCCAGGCAAGTATAACTACAATAGGTGCCCGTATATAAACATCACTATGGTTGGATGTGTATTAACTACTTTCCAGTATCACGTGTTAAACATCATCAAAGTCTGTAAGCTGTAATATCAAATGAAAGAAGGTAACTGATATAATGCCATGCCCATTTGATACAGATGATGTTATGTAGTAGTTAATAATAATAATAATAATAGTTTAATTAGACACTTAAATAATAGTAGAAACAATTCTCTAAAGTGTAATAAAATAATAATATTAAACAAAATAATTATAATAAAAGATATTTCTTTTGCGGAAGATAGAAATGGAAAGATCACTTCTTATCGCCAGAGGTATACCTGTTATAGAGCTATAGCTTGTTCCACATCGAGGCAGCCGACATCCTGAAAGATCTCGGTGTAATTTACAGTCGATATCGACCCTCTTCTAGTTTCATCGGATACCGCCTCGAATAACCAGTTCATTTCTCTGATAGTAACATTTATAAATAAGTTGGTTCTCAGAAATAATTACTTTTTTAATTAAATGTAATGTTAACATAAAAATCTGTAATTAATTCTGGAAGATACCCCTAACCATTTTAATCTTTTAGATAATAACTAGTCAAAAATCTACTAGAATATGGAATATTGAATATAATTTGTATACATCTATGAATAACTCGTTTAATGTTTTTTAAATATATATTCTAGCTCCAATTAAGATAATAATTCCATGATCTAATCTCTGTAAAACTAAGCTTTCAATAAGTCGAATAGTAGATTTTATTGATAAATATTTACGAATGATATTTATAATATATTAATGATAATTAGCTGATTTACATATATTATGTAGTTTAAATTAATAAATATTATAAAACAATATATATGTGTTCTCAGTTATTCTAAAGGGATTCGATATGATTAAGATATTTATCCTATGTTTATCCTATTTACTATTTTTGTTGTCCACTAATTATTTTCTATATCTATTTCTACCAGAGATATATAATTAAGTATAATTATATATCTGTTAAATCAAATTTTTCATATCAATTATACCATAATCCTATTTATTATAAATCAGCTGATACTAGTAGATGTATTTTATTATATTGTTTTTCATATATGATATAGTATAATAATAATAAAAATTGTATTATAATAATTGTAACAATTGAAAAAAACAATTATTTTTTGAATTGCCCACACTTTTAAATCCTTAAAAAAGGCACTGCAGTATTTTATTTTAATAGTATGTATGTATATCAAATGGATATGATAAATATTAGGAATCTATAATTTTAAATATTATTTTAGGGGTTACGATCAAAAAGGACGAGTTGAGGTGCAAAGGTTACATTTTAAATGCGAAATAAATTTATATAGGCTCACTTTGGGATGTAATGCAGCTAAAAAAAACCAAACAGGACAAAACTAAACCAAATAACCAACAAATATCTATACAAAATATATGTATATATTATTAACTTGTATTTCATATGTATATATTATTAACTTGTATTTCAAATGTAACCTTTAACCCTCAACTCGTCCTTTTTGATCGTCTCCCTTATTTTATCATTATGCTAAGCATAGATATAAATAAACTGTTATTCCTATATATATATATATATATATATAATATATAAGGTTGTTATTCATAGAGCTAGAAAGAAACTAGAGAAAATAGAAAATGTCTCTCTAGATCTATGCTTTTATTGATTGATTTCAAATATATTTATAGAATATTTAGGAATTTATTTTTATTTCAAAATAATTGATAAAATTATTAATATTATTTATTAATATATCCAAATAAAATTATGTATTTATTATGTATTAATAAATATCTGTTTTTATAGAAATATAGTTTTATCATGTCCTTGGTTTTATTTATACAATAATTTAATATTTACTTATTTACCCAATAATGTCCACATGATATATACAACATTTACCCGCGAATGAATTATTTTCCTACCAACAGATTATACTACTTTGTTTGAATACATTTACTTATTTGGTTAGATTATTTATATTCTATTATTAAATATAATTTAAAGTTATTAATAGTATATTTAAAAGTATGTTGTTTTATTATTGTAATTTTACATTATAATTTATTTTTAAATATCAATAACATTTTATTTCTAATAATAATCCTAATGTTATTTACAAAATTATTTTGAAAATAAAAAAATTTAATACATATGAAATAATTAAATTTTAATATAAATACACATATACGTATATTTGGATCAAGAGAACTTTACGATCAGCGGAAAAATTGATGTCCAAAAAACATCGATGTCCGTCGATCGTAAAGTTAATTTTATATGATATATTTAATATATTAATTTAATAATTAAATATATAATATAATATTATCATAATAATTATGGAAATCGATATCCATCGATCTTTAACTTCACATGATTGTATTGTATTATCATAATAATTATGTGTATAGATATCCGCCGATCGTAAAGTTAAGCTTATATGATAAAATTATATGATTAACTTTACGATTGACGGACATCGACGGACATTTATATATAACCCATTTTATCAATTCTTTAATTTACAATACATATTTTAATATGTATATCATAATTTTATAAGTTTAACTTACATGTACTGTAACTGAAGTTAGTTACATTGTAAGTTTTATATCATCAATACTATTTTAATATGAGACAAAGTTAAGATTATTTTATTATTAAATTGATAATATTAAAAATCGTAAAATAAATGCCTAATACAAATTATATGATTATTATATGCGAACAATATTGATAATGTGATGATTACACTAATTCAACACAACAAAATATAATGCACATTTCAAATCGCGAATACTCATTTTGGCAATAATTTGGTATATATCAAAGTTCAAGTTGGGCGTGCTTATTAATATTTTGGGTGTTAGTTAAAATAATTATTTTCACTGGTTTTGTTTGGTTGGGTTTAGTTTTAATATTTGCAGTTTTTTAGCTGAATTACATTCCGAGTGATCCTATAAAAGCATATTTATATATATATATATATATATATATATATATATATGTATATATATATATATATATATATATATATTTAGTCACGTCCAACTTGAACTCTGTGGCCAAGATGTAGTGTATCCTTTAAAATTATACCATACAACTATTTTGTATTATTTATTTATAATATGTAATATGTTAAAATTATATATCTATGTGAAATATAATAAAATAAGTAAATATATAAAATATAAAAATGAATAATTTAAAACCAGTTATAATTTTAAACACATATAATTTTATAAGTATACAATACAATATATGTTATTTGTCTTAATAAATTAATTTAGAAAATACTAAAAACAATTATTTTCCACTAAACAAATGTATAAAATATAAAAACTCATTCAATAATGAATATTAGTATTTCATATTTTCAAAGAATTTATTATAATAATATACATTTAAGTATTATATATATATATATATATATATATATATAATAATAATAATAATCAGATTGGTTCGTCGTAATAAACGAGAATGAACACAGGTAGATATAGAAGTTCACTGAACTTATCGAGATATCTACCTGTCAGAAAAAGGAATGATATATATATATATATATATATATATATATATATGTTATATATGACATAGTATGATTATAATATATTGTATGACTATTATATATATAGTATCACCAACATTTTTAGAAATGATGAAAAGAAAACTTTGGAATGTGCCTGTAACTGAATTACCAATAGGTATGATCTGTGATATCACTGAATTAGATCATTTTGTTTACAACTATTCACATCAGTAATCATTTGCTATCATTTATTTAGTTTCTCTAAAACCACAAATCTACTTGAGAGAAGGATGGCAACCCGCTAAAGTTACTTTTGTTGAAGACATGAGTTCATTTTATGTGCAATTTAGAAATGCACAAGTAAAAGTGCTTAAATTGAATGAGAATATATTAAAGAGAAATGGATTTAAGAAAATGTTCGTGCCAAACGTAGGTTTGTAGGCTATCTCATATGATTAATATATAGATATATATATATAATTCTAATTGATTTGATAAATAAAGGTTTTTACTGTATCGTAAATGGATCTGATCAACGTATGCATAGAGCTAAAATTTTAAAACTCGAAAATGATCATATTAAAGCATTATTCATTGATATTGGATGTACTGAAGATATACCACGCAATTTGGTATTTAATTCATCTCCCGAAAATGGTATTAATTATAATAGTATTAAGTTAACTATTTCTCATGATTCTATTATATTTATATTTAATAAATAATTGGTAATAAGTTGATTACGATGCATAGGTTTTAGAAATATGGCAGCTTTTGCTTTCCATTGTCGAATAGATGAGTTAAAGCCATGTTTTGCTGATAATAAAGTTATCATCGATAAATTTACGGAAATTGTAACTAAAAAAGATATTCTAATTAAATTGGATAAAAAAGGTTATATGCTAATACTTTATTAAATAATCAGATATCATTTTATAAACTATTTTATTAAATTTAGTGTTTTATCATAATAGTGCGAATTTCTAAAATGTTTTACTCAAAATATGTTTATAATAAATAAATGATATATGTTACAATACTTCTGATATACACTGCTAGTATTCTATCCATGGTAACTATAGTAACATTGATATTCACCATGGTAACAATACTATTCACCACAGTAACAATACTATTCACCATGGTAACATTGCTATTCACCATAATATAATCTAGTTGATAGTTAACAAAGTGTCAATAAATATAATGAACTTTCACCTATTATTTATTATTACATTCATATATATTTTATTATTTTTTGATAACAAATCATACATTATTATATTATATTTATATAAATTTGAAATATAATTTAGTATCGTGTTTAATAAAGTCACCAATCAATGTCATTAGATTACTCTAAAAGTGTATATAATACTCATTATCTGTGCAAGATTAAAATAGATGATCATATATTCACATACGGAGATTTATCTCCACTCGATGAAGATATTTCTGAAGATGATGAAATATGTAAGTGTGATTCGTTTTGTTAAACTTTTATATATAATCTTGAATGTATATGTTTAAAATATGTATAAAATAAATGTGATCTATGAATAACTCTTTTCCTGCATGATATTTATTTTGTAATAAAAATTAACTATATAATTCTTAATGTGATGAATAAACGTACAATTTTATAATGGAGTTAACAAATTAATATTATATATTTAAAAATGTTCTTATCTTACACGTAAAACAGTACTAAAACCATCTGATCGATCTATTACTAAAGATTTTAATCTTGGAAATATATGTTCTATAACATCAATGGAATCCTTCCATGTACGAATTGATAGCGAAATGGATGCATACTTTTCTCAATTATCCTCGCATGATGACAAAATAAATATCCCGATTGTTCCTTATGAAACCCCCGTAATCGGTTAGAAGTAACTATTTAAGTATCTTATTTATATATAGAATATATATAGAATATATTATATATATATATATATATAGAATTTATTAAGGGCAGGTGCGCCTATTTTTAATTGCAATGTATTAGATAGGAAAAAATGGGTCTACTAAAGAATTTAAATTAAAAAAAAATAGTATTCAATAAACCTAACTACAAATTTTTATATAATCAAACAAAAAATATTAGAATTTAAAAAATAAATGGTGTACATTTTTATTTGTAATGTTTAATTTTGCTATAGAAATAAATAAATAAATTTGTAAATTAAAACTTTAAGTTAGGATTACTCTTTAGTAATAAATTTAGAATATAGTGGGCAAAACATTTAGTTTAAATATTTAAAAATAAAATAAAAGTAGTACTTTAAATATTTAGAATTTGAAAAAAAAACATGAAACTGATAAATAATGGTTTAAAGAATAAATAATGATAAGTTATATATTTATATAATATTATATATAAGCTAAATATTATTTGTCTATAACTTCAATATCATATGATGAAATTAATCTAGAATATTTAATTATAAACACATTTTAAAAGATATATATACATGTTTTAGTAGTTATTTTATCTATTTATTAATATTTATAATTAACAATAGATATCTTATTTCTCAAGTCTAAATATATTAATTTATATTATCATTTTATATTAAATAAAATTACAAGTTTAATTGCATTTAAATACAAATAAATAAATACACTCATTAAACTATTAATATGCTCCATGATGATATTCAGAGTCCCATTTCATAGTTTTTTTGATACTAAATTTATTTATTATTATAAATTTATACATATATATTATGTCAATTATGTTATATAAAATATAATGATATATTAATATATGTATATCTAAATTATAATAATATAGTACAAAATATTATTAATATTATTTGGAAAATAAAATTTTATAATATAATTTAAAAAATAATAATTATAATGTATTGTATAATAATAAAGTAATATACAATAGTATTATACATATTACACAATCAAACCACATTTTTATATTTTTCTATATATAATGAATACTTCTTCCTTGAATAAATTGATTTTTTAAATAGTTTTAGTATAATTAAAAATAATATATAATTATTTAAAATAAAATATATTATAAATTGGAAATTAAATAGAGTTATATAAATCATAATAAAGTAATACTTCTTTATATAATAAGATATAACCATACATGAATTATCGAAGAGTAAATTTGATATTTTATAATACTTTTTCAATTATTCAATAATATAAAATATATCAAATTTTATTAGATATCTAGTAATTATAATTTTTTGTAATAATTGTGATTTGTTACATTGTGTGCTTTTTTTAACGCTTATATTTTATATTAATAGATCGTTTTATATTCTAATATATTTACATATTTATTATAACATATAAATTTACCTTACAAAATTTATATTAAAATTACAATTTAAAAAAAAAATTAATATCAAAAATATAGGCGCACCTGCCCCTATAATCACTTTCATATAAGCATGATTCAAACTATGTTTATAATTTTAAAATAGGAACTTACTGCGTTATAATTGGACAAGAATTGTATTCCACGAGAGCGAAAATTATAAATGTGATAGCTCGTGAGATCTATATACTATATATAGATACTGGTATTACTGAAATCGTTACACCGGATAGAATTTACCTCCCGATTAAGAAAAATGGTACGTATTTGAGTTTTCTAATTATTAATATATATATATATATATATATATACAGTAGACTTTCGATTCAATGAGGTCTCCTCATTAGAATATACTAGATTTACCAACTTGTTTTGATATTGAGTTTGTATCTACCATGTTATATATCACCATATAAGAATGTGCGTTGTAAGGATGTGCTTGATTCAAGAAACAGTTTTTTAATAATTATTTAGATTTATTAGTAAGGCATAAACGTATAAAATAAAATGCGCTATTAATTGATTAATTAAATATTTTTTAGTTAATAACAATAGGAGTGTATCATTCGATTATATAGATCAATTTTATTCTTATTTTGTTTATACTGTACATATTTATTTATAAAAAAAACTTGTAAAATTAATTCAATTGAAGTTATTAATCAACAAATATAATTAGATTGATCTACATTGCCCACTAGCATACAAGTAATGTTAAATATTATTTATTACATTTATCCATTATCATACAAATGTGTAAACCTAAATGTGGATGTAAACATTAAAGTTGTATAAGAGATCATGAGGTTATATTTGAAATGGTGAATTTTAACAAATGGTAAACCATCCAAATATTATAAGATACCTGCTAGTACACATTAAAATTGGATTTAGAATAAAGATAAAATTATAGAAGCGTTTAATAAATTAGGAAATTCACGTAAACAACATAACAAGTTACATTTGATAAAAAGAACTTTTACTATGATTTAAGTGACAAAACTTCTGATGTAATTTTTACTTACAAAAATATTACATTAAAATATTATTATTTATATAATTTTCTTTAAATTATATAAACTAAGTCGTATAAACGTATCTATGAGTACCTTAAATATGTATTATAAACATAAGAATGTAAAAACTTGGTGTGACATATTTAAGTAATGTAAATAATTATATCATGATAATATGGGTTTATATTATTACGATTAGTTTACTACTTTAAGTTGAATTTAACAAATTTCAAATACCCAAGGATAATATATGTATTTATATACAATTGGTGATGCTACCATGATAACATAAGAAATATAACTTTATTTAAATGAAATTACCACTGGTGGTTAAAGGAGAGAATTAAAAATGTCAGATGTATTAGAGTAATTAAGAAGTGCACTATGTGGCTAATAAAAGAGAATGCATGACATCAAACTTATTTATATTGTGGCTATATGAACGTACTAAATGCAAATAGAAACATTGTTAATATTATTTATATTATTAATTGACAACTGCAGCACGCTATGGTCATCTCGAAGTTATATATTTATCTAATATCAAATGTAAATAAACAAATTTTATTTAACTATTGTACATAATATTATATATTTGTATTATTACAGATTTATAATGATACGTTATAAAATTTAATAAAATTATACAATTAATATTTCGTGTTATTTCACTATAGTATGAGTACATTCGCATATATTAATTGCAGTTTTTGGAAATTTATCAGTCATTTATTTAAAAATAGATTTTATTATTTATAACAACTAACTTATATATGAAATATGACGTATTCTCATTCGTAAGGAACTCTCAATTCAAGAACTGACAAACTGGTGTTCCTTATATCGAGAGACCACTATATATATAATATTAAAGATTATAGTAACTAATCTAAGTATACAATTAATAATCTAAAATTAGCATTGTATTTCATTTTAATAATTAAACTTCAATTAAATTTATAAAATTCATAATATCATTTTTTATCAAACTATTATTTTCTTAACATTAATAATATTGAACAAAATGATAACAATCGTATTTAGTTCAATATTAACTTAAGTTTACCCCATATCTTTATTTAAAATTGCAATATATCAAATAAATTAGTGTATACTTTCAATGAATTCATATGTTCTTATTATATTGATAAAATGTATTGATTTAAAAATAATTATATAATTATGTAATTATGTATGAAACTGCTTATCAATATTGATTATAAACACGGGCATCGTTGATAGGATTTTTCTGTAGTCCTGCGTTAGCTGTACATTGCCGTTTGAATGGAATCCAACAATATGCAGAGTCACCCTCATCGACTCTTAAATTCATGAAGTTGCTCTTCCAAAATATAAAAGTGAAACTCTTGGATCAAGGTTTAGTTATAACACCACTTGTATACAAATAATTGTATATCTATATTTCATAATTATTGTTTATCACATATGATAATAATATTATATATAAAATAAATTTTCATTTAAATTAATTGTATATAATATTTAATACATTTCTTTATTTTAATTAGTTATTTCATTATGATTATATATTAAAGGCTAATATATCGTTACATGTACAAACGGAAATTATAAGTAAATTATAATAATTTGTTAATTTACATTGAGGTATAAATAATTATAACGAATAGAATATTATACTTAAATTATGATTTATTAAATTTTTGTCTATGATATTATTATTAAAAAATAGATTATTATCTCAGATATATTAATTGAGAATTCTTGTATTAATTCTATTTGATTATGCTATCCTTATATAATTTCTATAGTTTATGTTGATGTTCTTCATAGGGTTTATTTAGTTTTTTCAATTGTGTTTATTCGTCAGTTTTTATGTTTTTTTCAATTTGAAAATACAATTGTTTTTCTTTTGTTTTTACAATTTTGTATGGTTTTTCATTTAAAAAAATTAATTTACCTTTTAAATCATATGTTATACTTGTTTACATTATATATTATATCAGGGAGCCGGTAGTACATCCATCTAATTACACTTACATGTCTACAATACAATTAAGCCACCATTAGTTTGGCATGCATAAACCAAGGCATTTTGTTATTAAATGTAAACCCAATGTTAATTTTTCTACCATGTCGATTTGGGTATCAATTCATATCTATTTTTTCTTCCATATTTTTGTTTATTTTTTTTTCGGAAATTCTCATACAAAAGACCTGTACAAATATTATCTTAGGTATACGAATACACAATATAAATAGTATAGTTACCTTAGCCGAATTAGTGAAAGTGCCCACTCTCTACTTATTATATCTTAGAAACACTCCTTATCAGTCAAAGTAATATTAAGAAGTGAATTTATAAATAAGTGCTATTAAATGCGTGCGCTCTAGGTATTATATCCACTCTACTACATATGTTAATAATATAATATTATTAAATAATATTTAATAAATAATATAACAGACTTGATAATATTTAATAGTTTTTATATATATATATATATATAAAATAATATACGCGTAACATGAATACCAATCAATAATCATAGATTCTACGATTCCAACTCTTCCATTATGTGATATCTTTATATATTTAAAAATTATAATACAAATAATTCAATTTAGTTTGATTTTTGTTATGAAAGAATTAGAATTTGTACTTGTTTTTATTGAAAACCCATAAAAACTATAAAAACTGCTTCTCTATTTTGATTTGATATTAGAACCGAAAAAATGTGAGATCAAACAAAGTTTTAAATTTAATGTTCATATGAACATTTTTAATATTCTATACAAATAATATTTCACTCGTGAATTCACTAAAGAATTATAAAAATGAGGACATTAATTAGAGTTATATAATACTATAATGGCAATCAGACTAAGAATAAAATAATATATAATACATTTTATATATATAGAAAATAAAATTTGATTTTCATTCAAAAATATATTTAAAATATATTTGAAATATTTCAAAACTCATAACATTATTTAAATAAGTTATTATTATAATTTTATTAAAAATCTTTTATATTGCATGCATGATTTTTTAATTTATATATCAAATTCAAATGTACTCCTGGATCATGATAACATATGAAAAATCATCATTCAAGCGTAAAATAAAAGTCACTAAATAGATATGCGTTAGAACTGCTAACTTAGCAGACGTCCTGTCATTAATTATAGTTAACTATGAGAGGTGTTTCTGCAATGTAATTTATATGATTGTATCATTATATAGTATTTACTATTTTGCAACTATATAGATTAATTCATTTCTTTTAAATTTAATTATTAAATTTGCATTATTAAAATTTATATACTAATTGAAATTATTAATTATATTTTACAATTTTATTTATATTTGAATTTTTCTATTTATAATATAACTCTTTATACTATTATATTAACTCTCTATGTATTATAGATGCTGGAGATATATTTAATTGTAAGATTAAATATAAATTTAGAATGCAACGACCGAATTTCTTTATTGATGACTTTGATAATAAGTTAAATAATGGTTAGTTATAGATCATTATTTGTTATTGTTTATAAACAACAATTTTAAATTATATATACTATAACAAATAGATGGCAATAAATATATTGAAACACTGAATTATAGAATATCTATCAAATAATTACTTTTTATTGAAGTTTAGCAAAATATTATATTTTTAGTTTTCTATTTCATATATTAATATAGATGTTAGGTTTATTAACCTACTAGTTTTATTAATTGATTGATAATTTATTTAAGCAAATGCGAAATATATAATCGAAAGTATAAAGTATAAATATTTACTAACATTAGCATACGTTATAGAAATAAACAAAGAATAATATGAAATTAAAAATTAGAATTTACATTGTAATTTCAATATAATTACGATATATAATAGTTATTTTTATTTTATAAAAAAAATATTCTTCGCAAAATTATATAATAAATTGCACAAAATATCAATAATTAAAAAAATAGTTATAATTATGTGAAATAATAATCTGAATAGATACAACATTATGTCTAGGCATTTAAATGTTATCTATGTTTTAAATATTTCTATAATCTTTTATTATACCATTTTAAGAAAATTATATATCACTATATTCTTTAGATTATATGTTATACAACTCTATATATATATATATATATTACAATAACATATGAAAGTTGTTATAATTTTTGGAAAATTAAGTCTGAAAATAATGTGAGATTTAGATTTAAATAAAATATAAATTTATTATTTAAATTATATAAGTCAATATAGTAATTCAATATTCTATAATTGTATTAATTAAACTCTACTTATTATAATGTAGATTTGCGATAATAAATCCACATGAGGTAAGATTATTGAATGCTCTATTACTTAGCAAAGCCATCTATATAAAAAAAAGTGGATAAGAAATTGAGTGTAGTATACGGCGCTTGAGGCGTTGCAGTCGAAACATACTAACGTAGTGACTAACATCAATTGTAAATATTATTTATATTGATAATCACAACTAATTTACTATCATACTAAATATAGATCCACTTTCTTTATATAGGTAGGCAGTCACTTAATTATTTCACGTGAGGGTGCATTCGGTATACATTAGCATGTTAACACCCACTGTTTAACCCAGCCTCACCCAGCCACACCTTGTACTATACTATAATACCTACTACTTAACTCATTTCCTAATGACTTTCTAATCTCTATTTAAATAGCTAATATTGACCAACTGTTTCATATTATTCTAATTCAAACTTTTTTTATTATTTTTAATTTAATATTTTCGTGTTATTTATTTCACTATCACATACTATCTAATACTATTTAATATTATTCAAAGCTGGTGTCTAATTATCTATAATTTTTCTAATAATATTAAAAAAAAATTGAACATTAAAACATAATATTACATATGATTTTATAAAACTTTATTGTATTGAACTTATTTTGATCTTCGTATTCAAATATCTATTATGTTTCAGTTTTTTTAATTATATACCCCTTTAACCCCCATGTTAATATTACATGTACACTATTTTTATTTCTTATCTTAAATTAATTTTATTATTTGAACTTATGTTTACTATATTATCTATTTTATATTATCTCTATGCTACAATTATATAATAATTAACATTGTATTGTTTGGTGTTAACGATTATATTATTTATTTAGAAAATAATCGTAATTCTTGTATCAATAATAAAGATGCATATATGTATAAATATGTTCTATTATTCAAATAGATTAATTGAAATATACCTTGTTAGTGAAATTAGAGAAGAGATTCGTGAGATGTGGAGTTTACGACGCATCATTTACACATATAAACTCCATTGAATCTTTCTATATACAAATGAAATGTGAGAAAATTGATCTTTTAAATTTGATGAAATATATAAACACTAGTGAAGAGAGACTCGGACTAGATAAATATATTAAAGGTATGTTGAATATATATACTAATTTATTATTTAATTATTTATTTATATATAATGTTAATGTGATTTATATGATTAAATCATTATGTTGTTATTATAATATTAATTTATTAATAATTATGATAAATAATAATTATTATGATTTTCATAATAGTTATATTGATAATAGTATGATTATTTTAAAATTGTAATCTTATTATATAAAAAAATAAAATACTAGATTTGATAAATTTCTATGTTGTAGAACATTTATTCTAATAATTTAAAACTAATAGCGCTATTTTTTATCAATTACAATGCAAATATACGTTAAAAACAGTACTTTTTGCACTGGACTAAAATAAGATGTCAACATAATATGTATAAGTATCAGAACAACTATAGAGCTAAGAGCTGACCTTTGCTTATTATTGTTATCATCAACTTCATTTTCTTTAAAATGATGTATACTACATCATATAAATGTAACTAAAAGTTCCTTAAATATGCATCATAAACATATTATGATGGATTATTAGGGCCTATAGCTAGGGCTACCTCAATTTACTGTTTTGGAATTGCTTGCACCCTTTTTTTTTTGAATATTATATATTATATATATATGAATATCATATTTTTGGCATTTTTTTGAATATTATCCAAATTTGTATCCAAATTTAATTTCATTTTGTATATGATTATTGTATATGATCTTATTCTATTTATGAATATGTTTATTACAAAATGTTAATGCTAGTTAATACATTTTTATTTCATTCAATGTATATATTAACACTAATAAACAGTAGTTTTAGTGATAATATTCCTATTATATTCATTATTATTTGCTTATTTCATAACAAACATGAAATACAACTTCAAACTTATATTTTATAGAACCCAATAACTATTGACCACTTGATTAATCTTTTTTAAATTTCCTGACTATATACCTAATATATAGTTAATATATATGCTAATATAATATATAATTATATTTTAATATATAATAAACTGTATAGATAAAATTCAATATAGATGAAATGCAAAATCAGTCGACAAGATATAAATAAAACTTTATAAGCATATAAGCTGAGATATCACAGACAATTTTAAACACATTCTTTTTTAGAACTCTATATCTTTTGATGAATCTTTATAACATTTTAGAGTATGTAATACAAAGTTAATCACATAATTCTAATTTATAATATAATATTATATAAAATGTTTAGATAAATATATATTACAAAATGGTATATGCACAAAAAAGTATATTTTATGATGCTTTCAATATAACAATTGTAGATCTAATTTTTTTTATCATATATGATTAAACGCTATAATACTTAATGTTATCTAGACAATATGAAGAATGAGTCATTTATTACTCAATTACCATAGATATCATATTTTTAGTAGACATATTTTTTTCTACATGTAACATTTTTGAAGGTTTGGCTGGCCCAAGTCATATCATATTTGGCAAATCGTCATACATTTTTTGTATGGCAATTGTTGTCATTAGATTATATATTTGTATAATTTGTATTATATATGTTAATATATTTACGTAGAATGTTAATATTTTTACTAAACCGTTTTACTCAAATTTGATCTAATATACACATTTTTTGTATCTCGATTTTGTTTATAAAATGGAGTAGAATAAAATATAGATTATAGATAAAGTTCAATATCGATGACTGCGTTATCGACTTGTCCTTTATTTTTCTAAAACATATTAAAACTATTAAATAAATGTTGTAAGTGTTTCTATGACTCTTATTGTTTTAATTATAATTAACCACAAATTCAACTTTGATCATGCCCCAGGACAACAGTGCATCGTAAGAAGGCAGGACAGGATATGGTATAGAGGTGAAGTAATCGAAGCGAAGGGCGATGGTGCCGTGATACATTTCATTGATTACGGATTCACTAAATTTATCGAAAGTGATTTAATACGTACTCCACTCGCTGAAAACGGTTACTTGATAATTCTTAATATAATTATGATATCTCTATTATATTTATCGTAATTATGTTTATTTATTTTCAGGTTATAGTACGAGTTGCCCTTTAGCTTTACATTGTACTTTACAAGGTCTGGGTTATAGTGATGATGATGATTTCACAAAACTTAATCCAATATTTGAAAAACTAGTGAAGGACGAAGAATACGTAAAAGTTGATTTAACACAAACTGGTTTTTACTGAAATTAATTCACACATATATATATGTATGTATATTTAACTTTATAATATCTATTCTAGAAACTGGATTTACCTGTTGCGTTATTTTAAATGAAGAAAAGATTAATTTTTCAACATTGATAAACAAATTACAAAATAGAAGATTTGGAATTGATATAAGGTGTTTAAGAAATGACTTAGGTAAGTTTTCACAGCAATTACAGTGCTATTTTAATTACTGCGCCATTACTTTAACAAGCTGCATTAAAACCACAATATACAGCTATATATCGGCCTGATTTTTATAGCCAATGTTGGCAATATAACATCATATTGTTTACTTTAACTCTATTCAAACAATGATCACATTATCATTTTTATATAATAATCATATGTATTATAGTATGTATAATTAGATGTTGCGTATATATATAATATGTTTAAATTCTATACAATTCTGTTATTGATTTATTAACTAGGCCATTTGTATCATAAGAGGAACATATCACTACATAAATAAAAGATACATAATATATTTAACAATTTAATGATAATCTTTTATATGTATAATAATTTGAATTACAAAATTGTAAATAATTTCATTATTATAGACTTCAGATATTTATTTATTTTATATTTATTAATTTTTATATTTTAATAATATATTAAATTATACCAAAGCCCAATATACATGGTAACAATACAATAGGCTGTAATAGAATTTTTTTTTTACTAAAAATTATTAATTTTAATTTTTTCTTTTTTTATTAATGGTAAATAAATCATATATTATACATATTTTAATGAATGATTATGTATAAAAAAATAATTTAATAATATATTATTAAACTATAGAAACAAAATTATGTGATTATATGACATTATTATGACCTTATTATGATATTATTATTAAATTTGTGTAATTGAATTTAATGTAAGGCATACATACATATCTATTTACATTACGATGTACACAACTCCCTAAGTAAGTATTAATAGTATTACCAAATCCCTAGGTAATACATGGTCGTTTATGTAAATTCTAATATATCACTTCAACCAAACGTATAGGAAACATATGTTTATATACATATGGGTATTTAATTATATCATAGATATTAATAATATGTTATGTCTTTGGTAAATAGAAACCAGATAAAAATTAATTTAAAAATCATATTATTATTATATATATATATATATATATATTAACTGCCTGTGTGGCTCAGCTGGCTAAGGCTGTCTGAGCCCGTACGGACTATTAACATAGGTCTTAAAATTTAAAAGTGATCTTATATAATTTGTATAAATAAATGATCGGCTCTCGTTAAAACCATGGATGCCTTAACATTAGAGCTTAACCTATTTCACTTATTCAAACATCATTAACACATGTATGGGGATCCCGCACATAACATGAAATTTGCCAATTTCGTGTATAAATAGATAGGAAAAACATAGGTCCACTAAAAAAAATAGAACTGATATTCTATTCATTCAATTGATCTAATTTGTGTTGTAATGTATTCATAACATATACATGCATAGGAAAATAGAAAGTTATTTTTAATATTATTATTTATTATATTATATATATCTAAATTAAAAATTAGCAATACTAAAATTATGGTATTTCTATAGAAATTATCATTTTATACAATTAATTATTTACTTTTTATTAATTATCTCTCTATTTTACTATTCACATAATTAAATTCTATATAAAGCAAAAAAAATTAATATTATAATTATAATAGTTTTTATGTTCTATATTTTTGAATGCACATACCTAGCGCGAAATAAGTATTCTGAGAAAATAGCGTTTTAAGTTTGACAGCATAAAAATGTAATATTGAATAGTATATAATATAGCATTATCTTATCGTCATAAAACACATTTTTATGCCATTTCTAGACTGAATTCATGTCTACTTTTTTTACAGATACTAAAAAACACTACAATAAGTATTATTATGTAATAAAAAAAAATATTAAAAAAAATAAATGATCATTACTTTAAATGTGCGGGATCCCCTTAATAAGGCATTAATTTAATTTTTAGATAATTTAAATTATATATAATTACACAATATTTGCATTTATTTTAATTTAATAATTTTAAAATTTATAATATTCATAATTATATCTTTTATTTTCAAAATTATAATAATTTATTAGTTAAACATAATTTATATTAAATATTTCCTTTTTATCCTATACAAAATACAATTATTATAAATCTATATAACCTATAGGCTATATAATATCTATCATTGTAATGACAATTATATATTGAATAAAAATAAATAATAAATAAGTTCATACACTTTTAGTAGATACGTATTTTTCCTATTAAATCCATGTAAAAAACTATTTATATAACGGAGGTCGAACCTACCATAAGAATTATATTAACTAAGTTGACTAAGTTGTTTG
Organism: Osedax fenrisi; assembly: GCA_964019155.1. Lineage (NCBI taxonomy): Eukaryota > Metazoa > Annelida > Polychaeta > Sabellida > Siboglinidae > Osedax > Osedax fenrisi. The sequence continues at coordinate 36,760,773 of OZ025242.1, forward strand.
AAACTTTTATTAAAATATAGAAATCAAAGTATATTAATCCTTTATAAAGATTATATAATTATATCAATTGGTTAATATTATTAGTAATATGAATTTATGTATTTAGAAGTTATTATATTAATTATAAATACCTATTAATACATTTTATATTTTTTTTATCCTTTGTAATATTCTATCCTTGTTTATCCTATATTTCTAGGGATGTTATGCGGCAATTCTAATACGGTGCCATTATTACCATAATGCAGTTTTGGGTATATTTATGGGCCTTGGAGGTTAGTTATTAGTCAAAATATTAAATATAACTCTCTTTACATTTCATTTTGATAATGTTTAATATTTTGTTTATATCAAATAAATATATGGAATAAATTAATAAATGATATATTGATATGTTTATCTGCATTTCACAGTTTGCTCATTTACTGATGTCCATTATAATTGCTGTTGGTACGCAACTACATTTATCCTCTAAAGAATAGGCCTAATTTATCCCAAAGATACTAGATAATTCATGTGAAATACTATAAATAGATTTATTATTTATTGAAGAATATCATGTTTATCGGGTCATGAGAAATTCTGAAATATCTATCTATGATTATAGATTACAGTTTTTTTATTTATAATATTTATTATATACATATATATATAATATATTTCTTTTGATTTTAATTCAATAAATATGGATTTTTATTAATCACTCAATATTTAATAATGGAAATATATAATTTGAATATCCGATACGAAACAGTTTTAAATTAATTTATATTTTAATTAAATTACTTTCTATGTAATAATGTAATATTTTATGACAATATTGTATCTACTCTATTTTTTGATTATACTTTATAAATATATATATTTTTCATAATAAAAATATAAAATATATATTTACATTATATTTATGTTATTACACATTAAATACGAAATATAATATGATGAATTTGATAAATTGTTTATCTTAACTGATGTAGCCGATGTAAATATCAAATCTAAGAATGTTTGTAGAATTCTATTAAATATCAATATATTTGTGATACTTGCTGAAATCTTGTTCAACTTCTGTTTTCCATGCATATACGATTTATCATCAAGTAGGTTACCTACTGCATCTTATTTGTTGGAGATTAAGATCTGCTTTAAGGCTGTTGTTATCTTCTGTAGGGTTGTTACTATCTGCTGTTAATGCTACAGTCTACCATTCCTGACATGTATAGGTTCCCAGAGAACAAATCTGTGAATTTTGTATCTAGGTGATGTTTAATATTTCTCCTCCGGAGGAGGTGCCCCTTTACCAATTTACTCCACCTTATTATAATATAGATAGTTGGTAGTACCAACTTGGTACCTTAATATATTTATTATTATAATTTAATTACAATTATTTGTTTTAAAGTTTATTACCACCTTGTTGAATATAAATGGGGGATACCCCTTTACTTTACATTCCGACATCTTGTCGGAAATATAGTAATTTTAAAGGGGGTATCCTACTACAACTTGCTAGAAAATCACTTTCTAGCAAACATTTCCGGAAATAATGGTAGTGGGATAACCCCTTAATAGATATTTTAAATTAATTTAATTGAGTTCTGATTTCTTTCATTAAATACAAGTTAACAAAATACATATTAATAGATAATTAGATTATAAATAAAACTGTCATTTCAATATATATTTTAATAGTTATCGGAAAATGATAAATAGACAAAACTATATTGTGTATTTAAATAATAATTAGGAAGTACATCAGAGGTTAACTATTTAATTTAAATTAAAATTAACAATAATATAGAATATATAGGCAGTAGGTATTATACAAATACTATAGTAGGTATATGCCTATACATATATGTGGCAGATTATAATGGAAAAGATCTTCAATACCACCACTTTGTACTTTAGTGTGATTAGAGATGGAAAAAAAATAGAAAATCTTATTGAAAAGGGAGGGAGGGGATATCCGAATGTTTAAATTAAAGTTTCAGTAATTACAATGAATGTAAATAATGTTGAATTGATATAGGAATGTTCATCATCAGCGAATGATAACTGCATTTATTAGTATGGATATATCTGAATAAGAGGTAATATAAACAATTTAAGGATATTTCCAGAGATTCCAATGGGAATTCCGCAGCAGGCATTTAGACGTCTAATATTAAACCTCTTCTGCATATTAATAATATTAGTTTAATATATGTAAAATTAATATATACATATCAAATAAGATTATAAAATTAAACATTTATTATTTATTTTTAGTAATTAAATATGAAATAGGTTTTCCAATGCACGAGTCTATACAAGACCTCCTATAATCTCGAGGTTATATCTCTGTCTGTAGCGCAGATGTGCCATCTCGTTATGCCATCTCGATGAGCTAATAATACTCCCACTGGGAGTCTCCCAGTCATCTAATGTTTAGATAATATTAATTATACTGTAAATTAAACTTTACACTGTGTTGTATTAAGTATTATATAATATCAATTATATTTCAATATGATATGTATTATAATAAATATATATTTATTATCTATTATAGATATCTATAGAATTCACTTATGATTTTATTTAACATTAAAATTAAATTATTAATAATTATAAAGTATACTACATTATATTTAGAACACTGATATAATTACAAATAATCTCACATTTACAGTAGGTATATACCTAGTTATATACAATACTATATGAGTATGTATATGAATGATTATTTGCGTATATATATATATATATATATATGTGTGTGTATGTGTGTAATACAACCATATACAAGTACAAGTAAGTTTACATTTTCCGGCGCACATATTCAAATATATGTACAAGATTATACAATGTATAATCTTGTACATATATTTGAATATGTGCGCCGGAAAATGTAAATTTACTTGTACTTGTATAATATACATGCTTTTAAAATACATTTAAAATAAATATATGCCTTTATATATCAATACATCTGTATATTCGTACGAATTCAGTCACACACACATACACACACACACACACATATATATATATATATATATATATATATATATTAACCTACATATAAGTATACGTGAATACGCATACCTACGGTGTAATAATCATATATATATTCATATATAGTCAATGTTATACATTATTGTCCTATACATTAAAATTAGGTAATTCTAGAATTCTAAAAGATTCTATTATTGAATATTTTCCATATGAATTGTAATATTGTATTGAATATATATTTTATTTTATTTATATATATATATATATATATATAGGTTAGTACTTATGTTAAAATAAATTTTATATATATGAACTTGATGGTTAAAATAAAGTATTGAAATGTGTTTAATATTATTTTATTTTTAATAATAAATAAATGAAGTAGTACATAAGTATATTAAAATAATCTGTTAATTTCATTTACAAATATTCATTATTTAATGAGTTATGGACTAATATGTATTATAAATAAATTTTAATAAAACTTGCACAATTCCTATCTACACCATGTACAATTTTTACCAATTTTGTTTGAACATTTTTGATCATAACTTTTGTTAACAAAAATGTATTGTGCAAATGTTCTATACAGGTAGAAATGAATTATAAATAATGTTGTAATATAATGTCATAATTGTGCATTACTATTAGGTGTGTTTGCAAGAAATTAGTGTGCATAATCATCTCATCTCGATCCATATTTATAAATATAAATTGTATTTGATATTAAATTTTAAATTTTTTTGAATGTATTTATTTTAAGTTATCCTCATTGTTATTGTAATACTAAACATATGGGTAAATAGAGTATCCAAATAAAGTATGCCCTTTTTATATGCCATGTAAACACAAAAGTGTGTCCAATTAAAGTATGCCCAAAAGTGTGCCGTTTTTCGGGCACACTTCGGGCACACTTTTTACCGTGTAAACACACCCTAAATCACTCACTCACAAGTGCCAACCTATCATATAAACGCATGTATGAATGCACGTACGACGTCGTAAGCAATAGAATTAATTCTATTTCAGTTTATTTCAGTCTATTTCAGTATTTTGGATTTGAGTGATATTATATCTAATATAGTAATCTTGAATCAAGAATTTTCATTGGTCGCTTATATTATGAACTTTAGGTATGCCCATATTTCAAACATTTGATACACCTGTTAATTAACTCCATATACACGCAATTAATATTTAATATAAAGTAAATGTTAGACATTCATATTCTTTGTATTTAATTAATATTTCCAATGGTGATTTGAAATATTAATTAATGTTTGATTTATTATGGATATCTAAATTATTATTTAGTAAATTTTCGTTTGTAAATTAATTGTTGACATAATGATCAATATTATAATTATGAATACACATATTAAAATAAAATAAATACACATTATTAATATAAGTATGATACTGAATATTGTATCATGAAATCTTGTAGGTTATATACCTATATATTTTGTTTTAAAACAATTGATTTGTACATTAGTTACAAGATATCGTAGTGGTCCATATTACAAGACATATTACCCACATTTCCCCAAATTGTATATAAATAAATGATCAGATCTTGTTAAAACCACGGATGCCTTAACGCGACAACGGCTTCGAAGGGACATTAGAGCTATTTGGTTATAAGTAAAACTTCATAAAAGTTACTGATGAAAGGAATCCACCAAAATAAAATAACAATATATATATATACAATAAATGCATACATTCAAGGTAATTGTAAACTATATTATTAGTTTAATGATGGTATATTATTACAGGTGGATTATCTTATTATATAATAAATAAATGTATACATATATGTACTATGCTTATACACAATGTGTTGCAACACTAGATATAGTATGTGTAATCCTTGTAATCTGATGGTACACCCCTCTGAAGAATTGTGTAAATATAATAATGGAATATTTTATTTTATTAACAATATTGTGGGTGTGATATTGAAATAATTCAATTATTATTATTCTAACATGTATAATATGTTAAATAACTATGGATATCTGGTATACGTCTATATTATATATATTATACATATATATTGTATTAACTATACTTAATATTCGCGCTCAACATTATGAAATATACCTATCTAAATATATGTATTTATATGAGAGTAATTATTTTATAGAATAAAACACAATGTGATGTATTTATACTTATGCCTATACATGGATATAAGCGTTTACCATATGTTAACATGCACATTTAGTTATATACCTATGTCTAATATGTCTACTGATTTTAATCCACTTATACTTACACATACACACACACACACATATATATATATATATATATATATATATATATATATATATATATATATATATATATATATATATATATATATTAAGACGTATAATTAAATTGTAATGCTTAAAATACACACGAAATAAAATAATGTAGGTATATATATACCTATATATGTATAGTAGAGTACATATATAACAGGGTTGTCAAATTGAAAATACTAGATAAGTTTATATAATCCATTAGGTACCTGATACTTACAAATCATAGGCTAAAATTTAAACAAAATATTAAAATCCTAAATTATTCTGCTTCGAATACTTCCAATCCAAATCAAGACTTTAACTCCTACATTCAAAGTTAACATTAATCGTCACAATGTGATTTGCCTGTTTAATTAATAATAAATAAATTTATAGGAAATATAGTATGTATTTAAAAATGATTACTTTAACCATGAAATAATTCCATATAATTAAATAATTTTACTTATATATATTTTGTACTGTTTAAAACAAATGCCGATTATTATTAAGAATACTCTACTCGATTCGAAAATAAACTATGGAGATAGGATTTCATCAATTTTTAAATGGACTTACAAACTAAAGACTCAACACGACATTTCATTACTATAATACTCCTATAGGAATCGAGATTTGGACATGAAGACTTTTTATAATCCAAATAGGATATAGGCAACAGTAGGCCTATCAATGCTACTGTCTAAATAAAAATATAGGACTGATTTATATGTTGTAAATTTAATTTTTATGTAAACACATTACTTTATATATTAGTCATATTTATATCATTTATTTAAATGTTAAACTTTCAATATCTACAGGTATTTATCCGAATATAATTAAAATTGTTAGAGTTATTATTCGATAAATCTATTTGTTATAAATATAGACTAGCTTCAATTATTTCTAAAATTTTGAAAATATTTGAACAACTTTTGAAAATTATACTTATTAATTTGTTAAATGCAAATAATAGTTTATCTGATTGTTAATTTGGTTTTAGGAAATTTACTTCAACTGTCGATGACCTGCATGATTTTAATATTTTTTTAAATAGTAATAATAATAAGATTTTTATCTGCTGTGTCTATATATAGATTTAATAAATCTATAGATTTACGTAAATAATGTGACTCGTTAAACTCGTAAAACATAACATATTATTAAAAGCATTTATATAATTATTGTAATTAGGAGAATGTCTATTAGAATCATTAGAATAGATGTCCGTTTAAATAATTGATCGCACATTTGCTTTTAAATGTTTGGAACCTTTAGTTGAGCCAAATATACTACAAAGTATCATTCGGATGATCTTTGGTTGAGCCTATATTCGAACTAAAGGGTTTAGTTCGACTATAGGTTTCAGTAGATATATCTACTAAATGGTTTACAACCCTTTAGTTATGCCATTCTTCGAATTAAAGGGTTTGGTAGAATATATTAAAAACCGTTTAGTCACTCATTTATTATATTAGAGGGTTACGTTCGAATATACACAAAAGGGTTTTCATAAATAAGAAGAAGAAGACATTTTATTTAGACATCGTTTAAACAATTAAGTTAACAATAATGTATAATGAAATAATAAGAAAGTTATAGTGTAAATAAATATGTTTTTAAATTCTTTTTGAACTTTTCTGAGTTTCTTTCAGCACGGCGTTTTGCAGGTAGTGAGTTCCAGGCTATCGGTGCTTGTGACGAGAAGGCGCGTGAACGGGCAGCAGTAGAATGTATTGTCGATCTAGTTCGTATACGATTAACATGAATTACGAGACTTCTTGTCTGGTCGATTCTCTCTATCAATTCATATAAATATGACGGCGTTTCAAAGTGGAGTGCATTATGAGTCATGATACATATTTTATAGATGATTCTTTCTTTTATGGGTAGCCAGTGTTATTCCTTCATTAATTGTGTGATGCTGATATGGTTATTTTCTTCTCGATGAGGTAGCTTGTGAATTATACGTACAGCATATCGTTGAAGGGAGGTAAGTTCAGCCAATGTGATAGCTGGTAGACCTATAAGCAGCACATTACAATAATCGATAACTCCTAATACTAAACTAGTCACTACAATTTTGCAAGTAAAGAAATTTAAAGATTTTCTGATTTTTTTAATTCTGTACAGTTGAAAGTTTACTGAACGAATTTTTTCTGATATAAAAGATTTCATGTCGTGGTTAGAATTCAAAATTACACCCAAATTCCTTATCGTTTGTGATGATGATAATAAACACTTGTAAAATGAAAAAGTGAACGATGTTGAAAAGTGTTTAGAAGTGTGATTGACGTACATTACTTCAGTTTTTAAAGGGTTCAGTTATAATGAGTTTTCGTGAAACCAGATAGAGAGTTCACGTAGACAGTTCTGCAAACGGATGTGGGCAGATGAGTCATTTTAATTTTCAGCATCAGTAACAATTTGGATGTCATCGGCGTATGAATGAAATTTAATCAATGGATGGTTGGCGAAGATTTTGAAAACAGGTGATAAGTATATCGAAAAAAGTAGTGGTCCTAGTACTGATCCTTGTGGTACTCCGTGAGTCATCTTTTTATATTCGGAAGAATAATCGCCAATACTGACTCTACTCATTCTATCAGAAATGTACGATTTTAACCAATCTAAAGCTTTCCCAGAAAATCCACTCTCGATTAGCCTTTGTATAAGAATCTTGTGGTTGAGCGTATCGGAGGCAGCAGATAAATCTAAAAATAACATGAGTGAGCCGGTTTTATTGTTAATAACATCATTATTTATATGGCATAGGGCTGTCTATGTGCTCAGTCCGGGCATATAAGCACTTTGGTGAGGATGAAGTACTTTTGCAGCTAATAGATGACTGATTATTTGTGTAGAAACAATTCGTTCGAGGAGTTTGGAGAAAGCAGTAAGTTGAGAAATAGGTCGATAATTTTTCAGGATATTCTTATCGCTTCCAGGTTTCTTAATCAATGGTTTTGATGAAAATTTCATAGAAACAGGAAAAGTACCTGATTCGAATGAACACTTGATTATCTGAAGGAGATACGGAGCTAGTGTAGATGCTTGAAACTGCAGTAATTTCAATGGTAGAGGATCTTCTTTTGATGTTGATTTAATAGTTCGTATTAAAATTTCAATTTTTTCAATAGATGGGGGAGAAAAACTGTCAATAATTTGGATGTCACTATTCAGAGGTTGATAGGAATAAGTGCATATAGGTAAGGAATCTATGATTGTCTGTAACTTTAATCGAAAGAAATTATGAAAAGAGTTGGCGCATACGTCATCGTTTAAATCAGGAAGTATCCGTTTAGTTGTTCTTCCTAGAATATCGTTTGAAATTTCAAATAGTATTTTCAGATTATGTCCAGCATTTATTATTTTGTTAGCATTATATTCTGATTTAGCCAGGAATAACATCAGATTATGTTCATGTTGTAGGTTTCTGTAATTTTTAAGATCATTTGATGACAGTGCTTTCTATATAATTATTCATGATAAATGATAGAATTTCATAAAATATTATAGAATTATTTATCAGTTGTATTTATAATTTAAATTATTAGAATTAATTAATCATATATTAATAAAATGTTAATGTTTTAAATATTATATTATACATGATATTTAATAAATCTAAAATTGTTATATGTTCAATCTTGAGCAATTGTTGAACAATGTTTGGTAAACGAAACCATTTACCTATAGATATTTGATAAAGTAAAGGGTTTTGAATACTATTATTTTAACAGTGCATAGACATATGTAGGAATAGAAATATATAATATATATACCTAAATAGAAATACGTGATATGATCACACATAAATGATCTAATTTCATTCATTCATATATATATTTTTATTATTTATATACACACACATATATAATAATATTTATTTATTGAATATCATATATATATATATATATATATATATATATATATATATGATATATATAATATAATATATTATAAATATTTGATATAACTATTTGTATTGTATTGTCCGGGCCCCTCACAGTTATTTATAACATGTACAAGTCTATGAATTCTTGAGGGGTCAATTTGTATCCGATTTAGTATTGTATTCAATATATATATATATATATATATATATATATATATATATGACAATTATTGTATTCAATATATATATATATATATATATATATATATATATATATATATATATATATATGACAATATATATATATATATTGAATACAATACTAAATCGGATACAAATTGACCCCTCAAGAATTCATAGACTTGTACATGTTATAAATAACTGTGAGGGGCCCGGACAATACAATACAAATAGTTATATCAAATATTTATAATATATTATATTATATATATCATATATATATATATATATATATATATATACATATATCTAATGATTCGTTTAGAGGAATAACCCATAGGTAATATATTCCACCGCTACCGCTATCTCTGTACTAATAATTCATTCAATATAACAATAACAATCCCCTATGTCCTTTTAGTCAACCGATGACCTGTTCCATATATATATATATATATGTGTGTGTGTGTCATCGATATAGATAGATAGATAGATAGATTCAAAGTGTATTGTAATAGGTATATATAAAAAAATATAATATACTGGTTATATATAAAAAAATAAAAAAGTACAATATAAATATATAACGTATATATAACATATAAACAAAATATATAAATGTGATAATAGTAATATAAAACGACACGATACAAAAATAAAATAAACAGTAAAGTAAAATAAAAATAAAACATTGGATTATAAGAGCCGTTGAAATAATCTATAGGATCCTATATTGCAAGTTGTCAAACAGGAGAGGTAACAAAACCGAAGGTATCGGGTTGGCAAGTCCCATATGGGATGGATTAATTCCTAAGGGTGGATGAGTCCCTATAGGGACTAAATATACAATGTAATTTGGTACTAACCTGGCACTAAACTACCGCAAACTGATGACAGCAAGCAGAATATCAAATACTATAGATTGGTACAATTAATACGGAATAACAATAACATGATTGATACATTTGGTGTGAATTAATTTTTCACGGAAAAGTGTTACGGGTTTACAATATGTAATTGTGATAGGTAACGCGTTCCATGAAGATAACATTTTATTTCCAAAATAATTAAGATGGGCGTTTGTTCTACACTTTTTCATTCGTATCTTCACTTTAGGCCATCTTCAATTGTTGCTATATATCAAATATATCAATTGCATCCACATCGATAAGTCCGTTCAATATTTAATAAGTCAGGGTAAGATCAGCTAATAACATGCGATGAAATAAAATTGTAATATTGAGAAAATGAATTCTATCTTCATAATACCGTTTAGTAGGTTAGGGTCTATATATACCTACATCTATAAAAAAAGTATTTTAGTGAAATAGATTTGAATATATTCTATGTTGTTAGAATTGCATATGAAATTGTCTGGATTGCAAACAGATGAATCCTATTCCACAATAGGTCGAACATATGATGAATAGGCTTTAAGCAAATAGGTATGTAATAATTTGTGATAAAACATCTAATAATCTATTAATAATTAAGTACACTTTAGTACATATAGTGTTAATATGAGTATTAAAACTCATATAACATCAACTGTTATGCCTAAATCCTTGAATGAGGTGTGTATAGGCAGTTCAAAATCATTAATGAAATATGAATGAACAGGGTTTTTATTACCAATTCGCATGACAACAGATTTAGTAGTAGCAAGTTCTAGTTTCCATCTCTTCATCTAATCACTAAGTTAATATTGAGAACATTGTAAAAGTAAACAACTTTCGGTGGGCTTAAAAGAATATAAAAGTTTAGCATTATATGCAAAGATAAAAGCATATATGGGTGGTTTAATAATATCAGGTACATAATGTACCGTACATTATTAATATTAATTAAGAATAATAACGGACCAATAACGTAATCTTGAAGAACACCAGGTATAACTGGCGAGAAGTTAGAGAAACTATCATTAAATTTGACATGTTGTTTTCTATCGAGTAAATAATATTTTAACCATTTATAAAGATTACCACTAACGCCATAATAAGATAATTTAAATTATCATAATTATGCAAAAGTTTAGAATGTGATATTTGTCGAAAGCCTTAGCTAAATCAATATATGCAATATCCGATATTAGGAATGCATCTCTAGTTAATACATTTTTTATAAAAAGATATTAGTTGCACTTCGCTTGACTTTCCAGCTAACAATCCGTATTGACATTTAGTAACGCAAACAGAAAGTTATATTATTAGAAAGAATGTTTTCAAAAAGAATGAGCGTTCTAGGTAGAATGCCAATGGATCGATAATTTGCTGCTTTAGTAGCGACACCTTTTTTAATAATGGAATAATATGTGATATTTTCCAAATATCCGAACAAATCCCTGAATCTAGAATATTTGTAAAAATTATAATTGTTATAATCTTATATCTCTCTATTTTAATAATCGATATGTCGATAATGGATAACATAATTCAAACGATACTTTCTTTAATAATCCTTTCGGTATATCGTCTGGTGAATTATTGAATTTACTAGGTAATAAACATAGAAATGTAGGGACTACGTAATACTACGTAATACTAAAGCTTTTGTAATACCTCAGGAGTAGTAGGATAAGATGAGAATGATGATGATATGTGAAATAATATGGATAACATAGGTATATTAATATTATAACTTTTATTAAATACATACTATATTGATGCGATAAACAAGACGCCTTGTCAAAATCAGATGATGATATTGAATTGACAATTTTATTATAAAGATGCTATATAAAATTAGATGAATGTAATTTCTTATTAATGAATTTATTATTGGAAGATAAAACCTTAGATTCCAGATCAATATTATATTTCTTAATTTTGATATCAACATATTACATATTAACATATAACAAAGCTTACTGTAAAACGTTTTAATTTCTTTAATTTTGTAATTTCGTTTATTTCTATAACGAATGTTATCGTTATCAAAGGTTTATATTGTGTATACTTTAGATAATATTTTCGACTATGTATTTTCTTAAATAAATTATCAACCAATTAACATCAAGCTGGGATAATTCACATGACTATTTTCATCACAAATAATATTGTGAAGATGTCGACATTTATTTAATCATTTTTAATATGAATAGGATATATATTTTTTGTAATGTTAGGTAAAGGAATATTTTAATTAAATATAAATAAAATATTATTAATGAATATAGTAGGCATATCAGAACCATTAATGGATTAAATTGGCAAAGTATTCCAATTAATTGATAACAGATCATTTTTAATATTATAATAATCTGATTTAAGGTAATTTGGAATTGGTAATATAGGATAACTAGATATTGATCGATTAATACCACGATGATAAATTAAATAAGATAATATGATGGACATATAATCACTACAATGAGAATCATATTATATATGATTAGTAGATATGATAAGAAAGATATATTTTTTTATATCGATGGTGTGTATGTGTGTGTATGTGTCATAGATTTAGAGTATCATGGTACTCTAAATCTATGGTATTTGTGTGTATATGTATATAATGTGTGTGCGGGCTTGTGTATACACACATATATGTGTGGTGTTGAATGTATATATATATAATGTGTGTGTAATATACTATATCTGTATGCATATATTTGTATACACGCTGTGTATATAAATAATGAATGAATGAACAATACGTAATGTAGTAGTGTATAAGACAATAACAAGATAACTAATACGATAAAGAGGCCAGCTAATTCGTATTGTTTATATAAATACATACATTAAATACATATATTCTAGGTATTTTACACTATATTATTATATATTATTATATATTATTACAACTTGTAATTTACAAGTGGATTATCTTATTATAATAACAAATACATGTATATACTAGGCTTATACACAATGTGTTGCTATACTGGATATAGCATGTGTAATCCTTGTAATCTGATGGTACACCCCTCTGAAGAATTGTGAAATATGTAAATGGATTATTGCAAATAATTCAATTATTATTATTCTAACATGTATAATATGTTACATAACTATGGATATCCGGTATACATCTATATTCTATAAATAATAAATATATATGGTATTATATACCTATTAGCTATACTTAATATTCGCGCTAAACATTATTAAATATAACTATCTAAATGTATGTATTTATATGGGAATATGTATATACTATATACCTATATATTGAGTGAGGTACTCTAATGTCTATGGGTAGCCTATATTATATAGGCTATATACATATATATTTTATAGAATAACTTACAATGTGATATATGTATTTGACATATACATATATGTATATGTATATGATATATACCTACTAATGCCTAGGATATAAGCGTATACCATATGCTATAATGACAATTTAGTCATATGCACTATGTTTAATATGTAGGCATATACTGCTTTGAATCCATATATATATATATATATATATATATATATATATATATATATATATTTAATTAGTACTATTAGGACTAGGTATTTAATAATTATGTATAATAATAATATAATATGTCTTTAATAAATACAATTTATGATTTAACGTTATAATAGTACTATAACGTATGTAAATTAACCTACATAAATTAACATAATATATAGTCTATAGTCTATATTATATATATACATATGTATATAGATTAGTATAATGAATATGTAATATTTATAAAATAGTTACCTTCTCATTTACGCATATATGGATCCGTGTTAATATGTTTATTATTAGATTTTTAGATTTAATATTAATATTTTAGAATTTTCAAATTATTGCATGTTACAAAATATGTATAATTTTCATTGATAATTATAATGGACCTATTAATTTATCATATTTCTCGAATATGGCTGTATATTTTGAGAAAAATGTTTCTAATTATAAAATAATGTTATATTCTTAAAACAAACTCTATAAATTAATATGTAATGTATTCAAAAATGTACATACATTTTCATCTATAACATACCTTTATCTATAATATACCTTATAGTAATATATTTTCCAAATTGACATGTACAAATATAAACTAAAAATATAATTAAAATAAACAGTCATCGGTAAATATTCCGTAATTTTTCATTAATTTCACAAATTTATTAGAGTGACATATCTGTCCTTCTGACAATATTTGCCTATATCATTTATTATCTGCACACAACCTAGTATATCCTTCACTACGAGTATATTGCTATCCGATGTATCATACATGTACAGGCATACCTACATATGCACCTCCTATTATGACATATATACATATAAGAATAGTGCATGACTCTCAGTAGGCTAGCATTTAAAAATATAATTTCCCTACGATCTAACTCACTATAGATAATAGTTTACCTGAACTCTTCTTCCATTAAGTTACTTGCTATTACTGAAACATGGATATCTCCTAATTATTCTGATACATTCTTTTTTTCCATGATATAGGTTAGGTACCTACTCTCTATTTATTTCACCTCATATTAGGGGACGATGTGGAGGAGTGGTATCTTAGTTCGTGATAACCTGATAATTCATACAATTATTCTCCCTTCAATATCTTATAGTGATTACCTGACAGCCTCTTTAACTTTTGTGAATACTTTCTACTCCTTTAATATTATTTATCAACATCCAAAACAAATATATATATATAATGAATTATAAGACTATTTAACTTATACTATACTATCTAAGAACAGTAATAACCTACCTTTATTATTGATGAATTTAATTACGACTTAATGGTATCTATATATTATCTTTCCCTATTCCGCTTTCACAAATCTTACCGACTTACTCTACCTACATCAATTTATAATTTCTCTACTAATATTGGTGGTCATTCTCTCGATCTACTTTTTGGTAGATACCATATTATTTGTCAGTATTTATCACTGGTTATTGTAAACTTGACTAACTTACAGATCATTTTCTAAAAGCTTGTTGATTAGTTCTTCCTCACTCCACCTTTGTGGAAAATAAACCATTAACTATATACATTATTGATCTCTTGATTATGATTAGTTTGCCTCAAACTTGAATAACTCCTAATTTCACAAAATTAACCCACTGATTCACGCAATGATACCCTAGCTTAATTGATAAATGATCCCATCTAAACAAATAACTATTAATATTTATTCAATATTTCCAAGTTTCCACTGAACTTGTTATCTCAAAAAAAACTACGTAAGCTCTAACGAATCCAAAGTAAACCCTCTTCTAATAACCTCGAGGTTCCTCATAATTTCTACATATCGCAGGTTCTACAAATCTTAAATCTCTAAATTAAATCTTCTTTTTATATTAGTAAAATTAATGACATCACATCCAAGTCGGGTGCCTCATTAATTCACCCTTATTTGTAAGATTATCTCAACTCCAGCGTCTATTAATACTTTAATATACATTATATTGCTAAAATTGAATTATATAATTAGCGAATTGAATGATTAGCGAATTCCTGGCATATGCCACGAATTCGCTAATCATTCGGCTAATTATCTCACTGATAAAAGTATACACACCTAATCTACTATTTCACCCTCCTACCATGCAGCTTTATTCAGTGCATATATATTAGTAAACCAATCTCATATTAATGTTCTGTAATCTATTCATTCTATGTTCATAATATCTGATGTTATCTTTAAGTGTTCCCCTTCTTGTTCTTATAACCTAATCAACCTAGTAGCTTTTAGAAGATAATCTTCCACTACATCTCTACATATTCTTGATATTACCAATCTTTCCCTAAATTGTGGTATTTGCCCAATGTATTTAAAGAATGCTAGCATTCCCCCGATACTCGAGAAACCCTTACTTGATTCCAACCTGATCACCAACTATAGCCCACGTTCTCATGCCTATTCTTATATAATTTTCCATCACACATCATCTCTTAAATATCTAAAATGTGACTTCAACTATATTGTTCCATCCTATGAAACTCATTCCCTACCTCCATTAGATATAATCTGTTATGTCCCTCCTTTATAACTCGCACTTCAAGGCCTACATATCATCAATGTGGTAATCATATTACTATTCTCTTATTTTAATCGAGTATCATTACTATTTTTATAAATTTTGTAATTTATCGTATTATTTATATATATTTATTTCATTTATTGTACTCGTATTTAACATCTATATTATATTGTTATGTGCATATACCAGGGCTCACATCTATGATTAGTGCAAATAACCCTAATCATCATCATCATCATCATGTATACGACACAAGTAATAAAGAAATACACATATATGTATACGTATGTACATCATGTAGGTTACATATCGGCTACGTACTATGTTTCAATAGATGAACATAGGAATGTATTCGTTATATATACAGTAGTAGTATTAGTATTAAAGCTGTATAGCTTTAATAATACGATATATTAATAGAATATTCTATACATATATGATATATATCATATGTATAGAATACGTGTCCTATTATGTCCTAACCTACTTGTTTTTAAATGAGAGAAACTTGTTATTATAATAAATTACATATTATATATATTAAATAATTAAATATTACAATGTGCACATTGTATCATGATACATCAATACGAGTATTCTAGTGTCTTTGAAGTATACATCTATACCACGTGTTAACGGTATACCGTGATATATCACGTGTTCACCTATACGCACGTCGTGCGTCGCACGTTAACATTGATCACTGGATAACATTTGTGTTGGTGAAGTTATTCTAAGATAAAGGAAGATGTTTTAAGATACAGTATTATAGTCTTATTAATAATATTATTTATGCAATACAAATTATACAATTTGAGCTCATATTGATCATGCGACAGACCGTTAAAAAGTAGTACAAAATTACATTGAAAAGTATTATAGAAAATAATTTATAACGAAAATATACGAAAATACATGAAAATGGTGGCTACAACTTAATTCTTTAATATTTGTTATCCCTAGCTTTCATTCTAGTATATATGATATATTTTTTCTACAAAATATCATAAAAAGTGAACACAAAATGTTGGTTTATTTTTATAATTTACCTTTTTAAAAAATATTGATTTTTAATCAAAAAATATAGAAAAAGTGGTATAATTATTATATTTTTATAAATTAAATATCTCTTTTTATTATATAGACATACAAATAAATTGTAAACAAAAAAAATGTCGTCCATATATTTGAGTTTTAAAAAAATCCTAGAAATTACGTTTATTTCATTTCATTTATAGGAAAAAAATTAAAGAATTTAAAATTATTAGTAGGTTAAAAGTCACTTTTTAGTCACTTTTAAAATTCCCATGTTAAATTTCGTATTCTCTCCATTTTAAACTTCTAGGAATTATCGTGAGCCCTATAGGGTGGTCCTATAGGGTGGTCCTATAGGATGGTCAACAATTAATAAAAAAAGTTGACTTTTTTATACATTATTTTATAATCTCTTAGTTCACGAATACTGGAGGACCCATATTCAGCTGAATGATCACTCTTAACGTCGCAAGTACAGTGTACTTTTTACTGTACGACGTACAGTATACGTCGTACAGTAAAAGTGATTTAAATATGTTGTTGATTATGGAATAAACCTCGATTTTATGATCATTTAGATATGGGTATTGAGAATACCCAACACTTTTTTTATATTAAATTTGGGTCAATATTGGGCCTGCGCCGTCCTGATCAAATTTAACAACATTTAACATGGGAATAGATAGGAAAATACCAAAAAAACATAAATATGTATATTTTTTACATTTATAATTAAGTCATAGCTGTATACTATCATGACATTTCCATAATATGTATAATATATATAGTTCCTATGAATATTAACACATTAATAACAAAATAACTTTTATTTCTATTTTTAATTTATAGGATTTTCAATAATTTTTTTTTGACCTCTCAAAATTGTTTACAGAATCGTTATATTTGATAATTTTATATTTTATATAATAAAAAAATAATTAATTAATCACTATATAACAATTTGGTTTAACAATTATAACTACCATGGTATTTCTTAAATTTTGTCAACAATCATTAATAAATTATCATTTTTTTCTGTGGAGTTAGTACCTTAATAAATTTTAAATTTTTTTTCTACCTCATCTTAATATATTATATTTTAGCGTTCAATTATTATAAATTAAAAAAAATAGATCTTTATAATTTTAATAAATAATCAAAGTGACCTCATTAGAATTAATTAGAATTAATTAGAACATTTTTATATACATTTTAAATTATAGTTTAAATTGATTATCTAAGAACTACTATTGTAATTAGGGAAACTATAGATCAGTGGTTCCTAGACTATGGGTCATGACCCAACGTTGGGTCATTGGGTTTTTTGTTTGGGTCATTAGACAATTTCTAAAAATATTTATTTATATATATACTATATATAGTATAACCAAATGAACAATTTTATTTTTGTATTATTAAACATTATTCATAAACGAATAATATAAACTATAGTTTATATTATTCGTTTATGAATAATGTTTAATAATACAAAAATAAAATTGTTCATTTGGTTATAGAATATTTTTAAATTAAGAATTATCAAAAAAAGGGTCACGACGAAAAAAGGTGTGGAACCACTGCTATAGATCATATTTACTATATATTAATGTTATCTATTAGAAGTATATACTATTTTATAAAAGTACTCATTATTAGGACTATATATAACAGTAATGGATCTATAGATCTATATATGGATCTATGGATCTATGGATCTATAGATATATCCATTACGATAACATACAAATACAATTTACAAAATGTAAATAAAAGTCCTTGTTTATAATATAAACAATACAATTAAATAGGAGTAACGACATTTCGCGATTTTTTTTAAAAACCTTATGGCGTCACCAATAATGAACAAAAATATATCGGTATTAATAAAATATTGTCATTAACATCATAGCTATAGAATTTGCAATGTCATGGTATTATCTGGACAATAATATCACTTACGTAGCAAAACGAGGTGCGGGTGGAGTATGGTGTTTAATGTAGGCATCTTGTGTATGTGTGTCTCAACGTACGTCTTAAATTCTGGAAATACTGGGCATTACAACTTCTGGAAGTATTAGGTAGTACAAATTCTAGAATTATTGGGCAGTCAAACTTCTGGAAGTATTTGGCAGTAAAACTTCTGAAAGTATTGGGTAGTAAAACTTCTGAAAGTATTAGGTAGTAAAACTTCTAGAATTATTGGGCAGTCAAACTTCTGGAAGTATTTGGCAGTAAAACTTCTGAAAGTATTGGGTAGTAAAACTTCTGAAGGTTTTGGGTAGTAAAACTTCTGGAAGTATTGGGTAGTAAAACTTCTGGAATTATTGGGAGGTACAACTTCTGGAATTATTGGGCAGTACAACTTCTGGAAGTATTGAGTTGTAAAACTTCTGGAAGTATTGGACAGTCAAACTTCTTTTAAGACAAATTTAACGTATCATCCGATACTCTGCAGGAAATAATCTGCTCAAAACTTCTGTAAGTCTTCCCGATTGTTGTATTCTGGGTGTGTTCAAAAGAGATTTAATTAGATATTTAATTAATTTTAGCTATATACTTTCCTATATATTTAATGTATATACTATATTATAATATACCGATAAATCTATAGTTTACAAATATATAATACACTGTAATTCTCCCATGATGCAACACTATAACATAAACACACTGTAAAAGGATAGTAACAACTGGACATCAGGTATGCTACCTATACAGTACTATTCATGTGAAGATAGAAGTTATTCTTTCTGTTGGTATGTTAATCATGCACACGCACACAAATACAATACAATTATGGTATTTATAAATCATAGAAATAAAGAAAATATAATGTTATGTTTATATTTGTATTTCATATGTGCGCATAACTAAATGATTTCGTTACGCCCATAATATATAGGATACACGAGTAACTAGATATCGATGTTAGTATAGAGTAGGCATTGACTTCAGCAGACGTAACAGAGATATGATTGTGGTCATTGATTGATAGATATCACGTTTAAAGTCGTCTAAGCTAATATCATCGTAAGCCCAGCCCCCTAGAGTTATGTCATTGATGCCGGTGGAGTAGAGGGCTGTCATGTAAGCTATTAGTTCTATGTTATCATCGACTGATATCTCCATCTCAACCACGAATTCGATGCAGGACTTATGGATATCGGAGTATTGATGTCCAGTAATGACCGACATCTGCATGCATCGGCGAGTAATACTGATGAACCTTCTCAGAATTACTTCAGCGTCATCTTCGTGGGCTACATCACATATTTCTATCCCCACGAAATGTAATATTTAAGTAATATTTCATTTAATCAGGATTACGTTATGATTTAAATTATAGAATATGTAGGTATATAAATACATATATATATATATATATATATATATATATATATATATATATATATATATATATATATATAAATACATATATATATATATATATATATATATATATATATATATATATATATATGTATATATATGAAATTAGTAAAAGCTACTTATATTGCATATAATTTAATAGAATAATGAAACAATGAAAATAGTTTTGCATAATAACAGTATTAAACCTATATACACTTCAGTGGTTCGATACTACTGCTATCATCTACGCGGGCAATTATTAATTATATGTATGCTATATATAGCGAATATATAGCCTATAGATTATACGCTATATCGTATATAGGGAGTTATATATCTTTGCTTCGCAAAATCTAGAAAAAAAATTCGCGAAGTGATAGGTAGGATATATTATAAATACCTATACGGTACGATATATTATATACGATGTGGATGGGATTGTAAATATGGATGAGAATTAGTCAGAAAGAATATAGCCTTATCAAGGTCAGTTAAATTAATCTTATAGGATCTTAAAAGATATAGGTAATTATGATGTATAATGTTAATATAATAATTACACTTATTATTATAATTATATATAGGAAAGGTTGTATACTTAAAAGTTATAACTTAATGTTACCCGATGGTATACCATAATAACATATAAATGTCATTTAATTGGTATAGCATATAACATATACCATTTAATTATATTTAAATTTGTGTCATTTTAAAATCTACAATATATTATTGAATAGTCATATATATAACAATAAAACTATAATGTACAAATGAACAACATATAAATGCGACATCACACGTTCAGTGTTCAACCAAGTGTGACGCAAACGCAATATCGATTATATTATGTAGTGACATGCGTATACAAATGTATTATACATTAATCGAAATAGTTGCAGACTTCACTTTATAACTTAAATAAGTATGAATGATGTGTATTTATCAATACTAGGTTATATTGTTATATCGCTACCTTGCATTATTAGTGATACGCGATGTCCAGCTGATGGTATTGTGGGATGTTTGTGTGGTAGTAATTTTATATATTGCTATAGAGATTATACAGGTGAAGAAGTTCCTGTTTTCAGTAAATCTAATACTACATATTATGAGGTCAGTGTTAACTCATAATTCACGTATGTTGTATAGATTATTGACTATTATTGACTATTATTTTATTATAACTAAATACTATTTATAATCAAATTAATATAATATCATTTTTAGAATGTCATAAAATTATTTTATTAATTTATGCATTAAGTTGATTAATATTGATTAATATTTAAATTTATGAAATATAAAATAAGTCTATATTATAGAACATTAAAATACCATTCATATTGTTAAATACATTATAAATATTTGATAAATAATAAATAAGTTAATATATATTTAGTAGATCAACAATGCCTGTATTAAACACATGTATAAATATATGTATAGCTCTACTTTAATGCCTACCATTAATAATTTATTTAAATCATATAATAATGTAATATAAAATATATAGGAAATCCAAGAAATAATATTATATATAGGTTATTTACATATAAATTTAAGGTGCGAATCTCGGTATTAATAGATAACGTATTTTGTTATTATACAGCAATACATGGGATAATGGGGAAGTTTGGAGCACATGCTTTTATATGAAATTTATTAATTAAAATATTTAAAAAAATATATTTTTTCTAAAAGCATACCTAGGTATACCTATAGGTATACTTGTATACTTATATAATACTTATTCTTCAAAAATTAAAATAAAGATTACATTATAAAACATAAGTAAAACTAATTAATTTTTAATTTAATAACAAAAAGTAACAGCCTGTCACGGTATAGTTTGGTATAGTATACATATTATAAATAATTAACAAAATAGTATACATGTATAATTAATGTATTTACTACCAGTAAAGAGAACCACTTTTAACGCTAACACTAATACTGTTAAAACTATCTGCGTAATTGTACTCCATTTTAAGTGTAAAACATAGAAACTCAAGTGGGTATAATAACTACATTTACACTACATATTTAGTAATCATACACCACTAACAAATGTTCTTATAGTAATATATTTATTAAATTATTACTTATGTAAATTAATTATAAATCATTATTTTAATTGTATAATTAACTATAATATATTAATGTATACCTTATTATAATAAATACCTATAAGTACCTGGGTAATTGTAGAAGCATTGTTGCTTGTCGATACAATTACACTTAATTTAACTTGATGACAAAAATCAAATAATTTAATAAAAGCTGTATAAATATAATGGAATAGGAATATTTTTGAATATAAAATATATATAATAATAATGTTGAATTCCTGTTTACACTATAATAAATATAACATTGTAAAATAGTGATATATGTAAACTAGTTATTGATTAAATCATCATTTAATAATTAAATAAACTATAAAATAGAAGATAAAAAAAAAAATGAACACTGTTCACTGAACACTGATTGTTGTTAAAATAAGTTATCAAAATAATTTCTAGTTCAATATATTTCATAATATATAATATTTGTAATATATATTCAACGAATATTACTTCGATATTAACTAATATGTTGATTTTATATATTATTTATAAATTTAATTATGTTATACTAATATTATATGATATTATTATGATATTTAAAACTATCTTATACTATAATATATTAAATGAATAATATATATATATATATATATATATATATATATATATATTATTAAGATGTATACATCGATGTAGATCTACCAATTTAAGTATTATTTATTGAAAATAATTCTGAAAGCAATTAATTGAATATATTTATAATATATATATATATATATATATATATATATATGGGATTATTATGACTCTATACGATCTATATTTCATATTTTAATATTTTATATTTGATCCTATGTATTTTAAATTTAATAAGGACACTTATTTGTGATCCTTATTTTTTCACCTAAGTATCATCAAATTGTCCTAGTTACACACACATATTTCCAGAGCTACTCGAATGTCCTACGCGAATAAATATAGCTAAAAATACCCAGAGCAACCGATCCTCTTTTTATCCTACGCTATTTTTTTTGCTAGGATAGGACATAGATTTGTGTCCAGAGCAACCCGATTTACTGAGAATTATCCAGAGATTGTCTCTTGATAGTGATAGGACATTTTATATTTCCAGAGCAACCGGCCCCTGATGCATGCTTATGGTTTATATTTGAGACATATGAATTATAATTAGGGATATTATAAATACATGTATTTATATCATTGATCAATGATTCACTAATATCTATAATATCAAATTCATAATTTATAGAATTTAATAATATTATTAGATTATCAAAATTCTTAGAAATACTACGAATATTGATATGTAGAGAAACATTTATTTTTGTTTTTTATATTGGTTATAAATTCTTTATGATTATAATACTGTGAGTATATATTTAATTTATAACACAACTTTTCAGGATTACTATAGTAGTAGTATTAGATCTACCATTTTCTAATTAATTTATTAGTATATAATGTGGTAGGTGGAAAGTATAATTAAAAAAAAAATTAAGAGAAAAAAATATATAGGAGAATACCTAAATAAAATAAATAAAATAATTAAATGGGCTGAGTGTATATACAATTTAAAAGGTAAGTAAATTATAAAATAATTTAAAAAAATATTATTGTAATTTATATATCAGAAAGGTGAGTAAAATTCGGTTATCTGTATTGGGAAAGAAATTTGCTGTCTATATTATTAGAGTAATTCCATTTATTGTCAAGCATTTAAAAATCTTTTTTTCATTTTTAAGTTGACCTGCTTTGTAAAATATATCAATATTGATTTGTTTGAGGTGTTCCTATTAGAACCTTTTAGCTTTTTGCTATTTTTTAATATTGAAAATTGTGTATTGTGGTGGTGTAGTTTAACAAATAGTTTATTATTCGTTTATTGTTTAACTCTTAAGTTTATGTATCGCTATTTTTTCATATATTTGGATAGTTCTATACATTTTTTCTTTCGTATATTTAATAAAAGATGGTGCAAGGTCATTTTTGCTTATATCAAGATTTAAATTTTGTTCAGTAATTATAATATTATTATTCTTTAAGTATTGTTTCAAGGTATTTAGTTTTATTTCTAGTTCTGCAATTTTATATCCTTATTATTGATAACTACTGTTTATAATTCGTAGTTTACATTTCCAGCAACAAGTACTGCAAAATAGAACCTGTTAAATGTAGTCTATACTGAGTGCCGCGCTAACTGATGGTTGTTTGTGCTCGCTTATTATTCGTTCACATAGTGAGCAACAGTAAGAGCACCCATATGCTAATGGCTAATATAACTTGTCAAGTATGTTATCTAGAACCCGGGCACCGCGCTTATTGCCATAGCATGTGTACACCCCTCTATTATTTATTAAACATATATGTATCTATAGCTAAACATATACTAATAATTATATTAATTTACAGGTTTATATTAGTGGAACCAGAATTACTAGAGTTAAACCATTTGTTCTATTGAATATTAAAACTGTTAGTTTATATTTAGTTAGTAATCATATAGTAACAATTCATCCAAAAGCATTTTGGACGAGTGAATCAAACAATACAACAAAACATACTGAACTTAAACGATTACATTTATATTATAATAAAATTGTATATATTACAAGTGGGACATTTGATCCATTGATAAATTTAGAAATTCTTAATTTGAATACTAATAAGTTAAGTAATATAGATAATACACTTATTGTAAATCTTAATAAACTTAAATCTTTCGATATTACAAATAATGAATTAACACTCTTACCAACTAAATGGTTACCTTATAATTTACAACGCTTAGATATTGAACGTAATGAAATAGAATATATGTCTATTAATACATTCGAAGGTGCATATAATTTAAATACAATAGAGTTATCACTAAATAATATAACTATAGAATACAATACCTTCAATAATCTTACTAAACTAACACATATTAATGTATATCAACGTAATTCAGATACATGTACATGTAAATACATATGGTATCTAAATACTAAAAGTAATAGTATAGTATGTGACAATAATAATAATAAGTATGCAAGTATAAGAGAATATCTTAAAGAAGAATGTAAAGAACAATTACCAGGTTAATTTATATATTAATTATAATTAGTATATAATTACTATTATTAACATTATAATAAATCATAATATTATTATATATAATGTAACTTTCAATAATTACTAATTGGAATATTTAAGAATAATTTCCAATTATTAATTATTTATTTAATATACTTATTTTGTTGTATGTATTATATAATTACTACAGGGCCTTCCTTTTACCGCTTATTTATATATTTATATATATATCAAATTATACTTGTAAGTGTATTTATATATTTTAAAATTACACTGTTACAAATTAGGGTACAAACGAATATTAATACATTGTACATAGCAGGCAAATTTAGTAAATAAAGATCATATAGTTACCCCACTTAGAGTACACGAGTATAACAATAATGTAGGCTACATGTGTGTTATATTTAGGTCACATGTATCCCTTTTCATGGAATACAGCTCAACACATTTTATTAATTGTCAACGTGTTCCCTACATAGACTACGTGGATATAGATAGCCTTATTGTACCTATACGTTAACCTAATGTAGTATGGGAATAGTACATTTAAATATTAATTCTTGTTTATTTTTATTACTATCCAGCATTATATAATATATAATATATATAAAATGTATAATTTATATGTTGGCGTTTTAATACTTATTTAACATCTTAAGGGATCTTAAGGGATATTTGTAAAATATTAGTATTACAGTAATATAGGTAATATGATATTATACCATGAACTTACATTTAGTTTTAAAAATAACTATTAAATAATGTAAGAATATAAAAATATATAACAGTGCAATGCCGGTCCACCAATAGTATATATATGTGTGATAATATTTAAAAATGATATTATAGTATACTCAGTATTATTTAGAGTTTACTTAATACATAACATATTAT
Organism: Osedax fenrisi; assembly: GCA_964019155.1. NCBI lineage: Eukaryota > Metazoa > Annelida > Polychaeta > Sabellida > Siboglinidae > Osedax > Osedax fenrisi. Next base: position 36,787,580 of record OZ025242.1, read on the forward strand.
GTGTATAACTATTAATTATAATGACTGACGTTCACCACCAGATGTGAGGAAGGAATCAGTCTCCACTCACTGATGATTCACATATAGCTGGGCATACTTCAATCCCTAATTGTACAACTATAATTTATTTGTGTATTATTATTTGTACATTTATAACTTTAGTTATATACTATTAATTATTATTAAAATAATGTTTATTATTTATATTATGTATTTGTTTTCGAATCAATTAAATGATTACATTTATTTTGTTACAGTAATAAATGAATATATTATTTATCATTATTACATTAATTCATAAGAGAAAGGCTAATGAAGTTACATAATTAGAAGGATAAATAAAATGTTCAAATCATTATATCATAGTTTAATTACTTAGGTTTACTTTAATTATCTACTATATCATAACAACAATTGTTACCTACTAAATTAGCTTATAATTTGGTTATATATTTTATTAATATATAGTAATACGCATATTCATTTAGGTACCTATTAGTATAATAATATATAATATATTGTATGTTTATAATTATAAGTTTCTGTAATTGTTAAAAACTTCATATATGTAATCATAATTAATGTAGTAATGTCACTATTATATTACATTTGTTATATAGACATGTTATAATAATTGTAGTTTTAATACATTATTTATATAATTAATAACCTTTATAATTATAATTCGATATTAAATTATAATATCATTAACGCAAGTTAGATACTACATTGCAATGCCGTAAATCACCACTCCTATATTGAGACATAAAACACCCGTTCTCCGTTATCTCCCTATAGGCTGGTATTTCCCAAGTGTAGGTACTAGGCCCAACCCTATTATCTATTTATATTCGCCCTATTTCTGATATCTTACATAATTCCTTAACATCCACTACCTTATGTATGCGGAAGAAATTCAGATTTTGTCTTTCTTTCTTATTAATTCTTATTCGAACAGTAACTTAGACATAATAGAAATGTTAATTCTATATGAGTATTAATAATCTTAAATTATCTCCTTCTTAATATCTCGAATACAACTACCATACACATTTCTACCTCTATTTCTTCCATTCTCGTTTAACATTATGTAATATATATGGATCCTTCTTCTTCCTCTAAAAACCTAGGCTTTATGAATGTCAACAATCTATATTTTGACTGCAGATACCACTATTTCCAGTAATTCCGCAGTTAACGCGACGTAGCCTCTAGATATAATAGCCTCGTATTTATTGTTTATTGCCTTGTTCTGAGAATATATTGAATACAAATTAAATGATATATATATATATATATTGAATAATTCATCCAACACATTATTTTTTAATATTCACACACAATTATATATAATTGTTTTAATTTTTATTTAAAATAAGGTATATAGGATACTCCAATTTTAATTATTCATTTTTATATATATATGCAAATAAAGGTAATTTATTTATTAATATAACATCTCGACAACCTAATATTCAATAATATAACATCTAGACAACCTACTTTTCATTATTATAATTTATGTATGTTTATTAAATCATCATCATCTGGTAAATTTAATGATTTTGCTGGAAGCTATTTTTCAATTATCATAAAACAATTTCTTATTTCATTCAACCTCTACAAATAATTATAAAAATAATAACACTGGTCTGCATTTGAATTTTGTTTGTTTGTTATCAAGGGTTTCTTAACTGATTATAAGCTACTTTTTGACACTGAATTCAAATCTGAAAACCGTTTTGTTCAATCAGCTCTAGTTCTTTTTTTATTCAACTTTTAATTTTGTCAACAAATATGAGAAATATTTCAAATAAATTATCAAGAAAAATATATTTAGGTGATATATATAATTTATTAGGAATATAAAATAACAATAATATGTATTAATATTATAGAATATTATTTAAATACTATATAAATGACTGTTTGATAGCTTTCTCTTGTGTTTTGCATTAATATCGTATCTTTTTAAACACCAACTGTAGTCCGAAAGCATATTTATATCCCATTTTCCTTGATATCTATCTTTCATTATATTAATATCCTGGAGAATTTTCCTTAAGTACATTTGTTCTTCGCTAAAATCACCACAACTGCTTGGAATATAATCAAGATGGGATCTTAAAAAATGTGTAATGGAGGAATAAAGGAATAGTATTCTATTGGGATTAACAAGATAATTCTAGATTATATTGTGTGAACCAATATGTAAATTATTACATTCTGGCCATATGCGTCTTGTATAATGTTCTCGGTCAGCTATATTATCCCTTTTTCAAAGAAAACATGGGTAGGATATCCTATATGATATACCCAGATTGCATACCCAAAAGTATTGGGACGATCTACAAATGTATATATTAAAATAATAAAACATTTTAAATAATTATAATTATTATAATAAATATTATAATATATTACCTTCAAGTCTCCGAAAATCATCCAATTGTGAAAATTATAATTTAATGAATCAAGAAGTACAATCATATTATTGTAATTTGCTGATATACTAATTGAATAACCGACAGGAATCGAAGAGACTCTATTACCATTGTATAATAAAACTGCCTTAAGACTTTTATTTGATGAATCGATAAATAATCTCCAGTCTGAATCTGCATATGCAATACCCATACCTTCTACCAATCCAATAATAATGTTACAATATACAAGTTCTCCATTTGTAGTAAATACTTCCTAAACTCAATGTCACGACTTCGATACCAAGATTATGTTGTTTCTTTGATAACATTTGACGTTCTGATAATCTAGACCCAAATGATTGAGCAGATTCTTGTCTTTTGTTAACTCATTTAGTTCATGTTGATTAAATGGTTCAAAATTTCATTTATTTTCATGGGGAATGTATTCCTGTGATAAATCATCATTAATTTCATTTTCATCATCTGATTCTGATGATGAATCAAGATTATCTGGTGGTATTGATATCAGAATATCATCATTATGAGGTACAGGCCGTATAGCTGCAGGTATATCATGATATATAACACGTGCTTTATTCTTCATATGTATTTCTACATATAGAATTATATACATAGTATAAAGGTATACATATGTATTCTATATATGAACCATTCATTTTTAACATGCACAAATAACAATCAGATAAATGATTCTGACCTTCTCTCCATATCATTGGTATTAAATTTAAATATTTTAATTTATTATTGTTCCAACGATGTACGTTAACTGTACAGGTTTTACAACAAATATGCTGTGAAAATATATTGTCTTGGTCTCCTAAATGCATTCCGAAATAATCCTTGTAGGTTTTTTTTTATAAATGGCGTTATATTTGACTTCTGATTCAACAATGTTAACTTACCACAAATGTAACACAACTTATCCGGATTGTTAATACAAGTTCTTCTATTCATGGTAAATGTAGTTTAAAATACGTTATACTTATTTAAAGTTGTATGATGTAATGATATTATTGACTTATTTAAAATAATGATTTTTATATGTTAATTTCAAGAGTCAGAAAATTATTGTAAATTAATATACAATATATTTCGTGTATCGACATTTCGGCTGTATCGACAAAATATTACTATCATATTTAGAATTGTGCATCACGTGTATCGACATTATGAAAATATTACACATTTTTAGCATAGCATGTATGGTATAGAGTTGAGCATATTAATGTTACTCCATTATGTATTCAACATTGCTTTATAAAATATAATTTTATAAATATTGATGACGATGATGAACATACCGTTACATATGACGTATACTTGAGTCATCCATATGATATTGAAAATTTAGACGATGTTCTAATACCAGATTTAGTTTCCGTTTATGATAACAATTATGTAAATATTTCTTGTACTGATTATATCAATATAGATTCTGTTATTATTCCATACGATACTAATATTTTATCAATATCACATATTATTTCTAATATAAATGACGAAAATGAGTGTGAATGCGATGATGATAGGGGAAAGTAACAGAATACGGACAGTGTCCGAATACGGACACTCTCGGTATCTCAGGAACCATAAATCCTACAAAAAAATGTTTAATGAATAAAATATTCATAATTATATAAATAGTCTAAAAAAGTATTTTATATTTTTTAATTATTCAAAATATTGCTGATATATCCAATAAACTGATTTTTTTATTACGTTTTTAAATTTATGAAAAAAAATTTCAACTTAAACCTTCTCAAGAATTTACAAATATATGGATATAAAATATAACAGTATATTATTAAAAAATAAAGCATTCTACAAATTATATATATAATTTCTATATTTTTTATCAAATATTCATTAAGTTATAAGATATATCTAGAGGTCATATAAGTCCCTAATACGGACACTCTAGATGTCTTAATACGGACACCCTATAACCAGAGCTGGGCAGTATCGCCGATACAGTATCTATTAAGGCAAAAAAGCAGTATCGTAGATACATTTGTATTTATATTTGTATCTATTATAAAAATTAAAAAAGTATTTATAATCGTATATATTAGTCATAAATAGTATCTACGATACGAACTACTAAGACAATTATTTAAACAGATACATTTTATTATATCATATCATTTGGTTATTATATTTATTTTATATCAATATTTTATAATATCATTTATAAATTAATTTTAATATATATTAACATCAATATATTTTTAATAAAATATCCTTTGTAAATATTGAAATCAATTCATTGTTAAAAATTATGATATATAAATATAGTGATTTATTCTCAAAAATCATTATATACATTTATTGAAAACAAAGAAATTATTTTGATAATATATTTTATATAATAATTGATTTATAATTAAACTACTTTCTAATAAATTCATAAAAAATCTAAATAAATCATAATTATAATAATTAAAAAAATGAAATATTTATCTTTATAATTTAAAAAGATATAGCCTGCTCGTCAGTTCATTACACGTTACCTCCATTCCTCTCTATCACTCATCGCTATCGGTAATTCCTCATTTGTGCACTTCGTGTAATCTCTTAATTAATTCTTAATTGATCTAAATATGTTATCATAGGCCTTCCTCGAGAGTGTCGTCAGTGTTGTGGATTCCAGAGTAATACTTTACTCACTACTTCGCTTATGTTTCTCCAGCAGTGACCGTAGAACTTCAGTCATTGTTATCGTAGTGTAACTGTTATTCTTGGAATTTTGCTGTACTACTCCTTATTTGTAACGTGGGCTCTCCATAACTTGTTTAGTGCAGCACGCAGCATGCGTTTATAGGATCATGATTGCAATCAACTTTTTTGTATCTAATGTTGTAGTTAGAGTCCAAGTGATAGAGCCATATACAAGAACAGTCTCAACTGTAGCTCTAAAGAAGTTTCTTTTGGGCTTACTTGAAAGGTTGGATTTCCATATGATGTTCAGGCTATTCAAGGCTGCCCACGAACTCCCGATTATTATGCTTACGTCATGTTGAGTTGAACCAATATAGCTACTTAGATATTTGAACTCTTCTACATATTTTATATCATGAGCTGGTAGGCTTTTTATCTTTATATGTTTTCGTGATTTAAACACATGTATTCTGTCTTGTCTGAGTTTATATGTAAACCGATATCTTTAGCCGTATATTCAAATTTGTTTAGTAGTTTAAACAATAAATAATTTTAATAAATATTAATAAATTTTAATAAATAATTATTTGCATCTATCACACTATTAATTATTACAGCTATATCATCAGCATAGTCAATATCGGTAATGTGAACATCAGGGTATCTATTGATTTTTCTTTTGCAAGAGTGAAGCCGGGATCTAAATTGCTATCCACTGATTTTTTCAATATATAGTAGAGAAATATAATGCATATAAATTGTGCAATTGTATCTCCGTGTAGTATTCCAGTAGTTATATCGAAGAAAGATGTGTCACCATCAGGCGATATTACCATAGAGCGAGTATTCTTGTATAGCATCAATATGACATTTATGATTTCAGTGGGTATTCTGTATATTATTAAGATATATTTCATCTTTTCACGATGTATTGAATCAAAAGCATGTGAAAAGTCTATAAAGAGGAGAGTAACTGGTAGGTTTTTAGACTTTACTCCTTCTAGTATACGTTGAATAGTTAAAATTTTTCCTGTCGTTGATCTATTTGTTCGGAAACCATTTAGATTTGTTCTCAGTGTAGGATCTATATCTGGTAATATCCTATATAATAGCATCAGGTTATATATCTTATCTGCAATTAGAGTTAATGTGATTACCCGATAGTTTTGTTTGTAATAAAAATAACTACTTTTTTAGGGAAAGGAAGTAAGCATCCTTCATTCCATATGTCTATTGGTTCTTGAGAATATACACTATTGCCAAAGATCGTCCGAAGGACGATCTTTGCTATTGCACTAGTTTAGACAGATTCCTTGAAATTTTCCTAGTTTCCATACTTGAACTGGTATTTCATCTAAGCCAACAGCTTTTCCATTTGTTATGCTTTTCGTAGCTACCTTTAATTCATTTATTTTAAAATGCATTTTTTGATATCTAGTTCATTTTGTATCAATGTACTTTCATCGTTTGAAGTGGGAATTTATGATTTACCAAGTAATTCCTTGAAATGGTCGTTCCATAGTTGAATTCGTTCTTTTCCACTATTTTCTTTAAGAGCTTTCATAACTATTCATCTCATACATATTTATAATAATTTATATTATATGTCTTATTATTATTCTCTGAATTAGATATACTTAGAAAATTAAATTAGATATATTTAAAATTAAAATAAATTATTATAATATTTTATTATAAACATTTATTATAATCTATTTTGTATTTTATAAAAATGTTTTATATAATATGTTTATGAAAATAGGTTATTAACCTTGAATCAATATAAAAACTTGTATATATAAAATATGAAATACTTTTGTTTCTATATCTTCAATGAATGTGTGCACATTATTTCTATCATTATTCAATTTAATTAGAATCATCTTTACTATTATCTGATCCTTTATGTTTATTTATTATTGATTTTTATTATGATTATATATAATTATAATCATATATGCTTTCAAGTTTATTTTTTATAAATGTTACCTTCAATAGTATTTGTTGGTATAATGAAAGCTTTCACCTTCATATCCAAGCTTTCAAATATCAAACTTTAAATATTCATAGAAAAAATATTTGATTTAATCATATTTTTTAATAATAAATTTGCAATATATTTGTGGTCATTGGTATTATAATCTAATTCTTTATATTATTTTAGTGCATCGATTATACAATTCATACGATTATACCACTATATTGATCTAATGTTGTTTTAATATTAAAACATATGTCCCACATGCTTTTCGCAGTCTATCTTGTTGGGCATAATGGTTTAAATGTATTTGCTTTGTTATTATTAGTATTATATACAATCCGGAATTTGATCGTTTGTTCATATAATAATCCCAAATCATGATACACACTCAAGGCTCTTCTTATATTTATATTAATATCTAATGATTATGCTAATAAGTTTGTGCGATGAGCTCCACATTGTGTATACAAAGTTAATTGATGTCTATTCATTATTATAGTCTTCACACTATTATATTGACCAGACATATTAGCTGCACCGTCATATGACTGTCCTCTTAATCTAGAAATAGGCAAGTTAATATGTTAAAGTTCAGATAATATTAAATTTGCTATATTTAAGTTGTATCCTCAGTCATATTGCATATTTTTTTAATTTCTAGTTGTTATGTCAAATATCGAACCACCAAAATGTCCTGCTCAATTCCGGATATATCTTGAATTCCATCACATTGAATTGAGAAACTTCCATTAATATCTTATAATCAAATATTTAATAATTCAGATTTATATAGTTGAATGATTTCATTATTAATATCGCCATATAACAAGTATCTTTCAGAGATGCTCTCATGAATATTATCATATTTCATGGATGGGGGGGGCAAACAATACTTAGCCCCACATATATTTGGTAAAATTCTTTAGAAAAAATTTGTATTAACAAAGACAATATACTAGATTTAATATATATATAAAATGTATTAATACATACATATATATATATATATTGGATATAATTATTATGTATGTGTATCTATTAAGATGTATCTATTAAGAAAATTCTGTATTTGTAATTGTATCTACTATGATTTTTTTGAAAGTAATTGTAGTAGTATCTATTACAAGAAAAAAGTATGTAATTGTAATTGTATCTATTATATATATTTTAAGTATCGTGCCCAGCTCTGCCTATAACCAATCAGCGCGCAGAGTATGAACAATTCTGATTTTCATAAAAATCGCGTGCGTTATAATATTAATACCACCAATAAAGCTCAATCTAAATTTTGTATTATTTAGATACTTAAATTGTATAATTAATTAAAAAATAATAAAAAATAAATAAATATTAACTAATTAAATTAGAATTAATTATTCATAAAATTATTTATAAATAATGTAATTGTGATTTGTCTGATTGATTCATCAATACTATATTGTTTATCTAGTGGTATATGAGGTGTCCGTATTCGGACATGGGGACACCCCTTTTATCTATGGAATTAAAATATTAAATACAATTTTAAAATCACAATAATATCTATAATCATATAATATTAATATATTGTAATTTTTGAATACAAATAATGAGTCATAAAATGTTAAGACAATTTATTGTTAAAGTGTCTGTATTAGGTTACTTTCCCCTACATGGGTTCAAAACACTATCAATATTATATATAGTGTATATAATTAAATGTATGTTAATGTTAACATATGGTACACTGTTAGAAATAAATGGTATAACATTGATTAAAAAATGGTATAACCCCGTGGCGCCCTGGTATACCATTTACGGTATAACTAATTAAAAAAGTTATACCACATTTTATAAAAAGTTATGCCATATTTGATATAAAGTTATACCATATTTGATATAAAGTTATACCATAATTTATACCATATATTATATAAAGTTATACCATATTTTATAAAAAAGTTATACCATATTTGATATAAAGTTATACCATCATTTATTAAAATTTATACCATATATTATATAAAGTTATACCATAATTTATAAAAAGTTATACCATATTTGATATAAAGTTATACCATAATTTATTAAAATGTATACCATATATTATATAAAGTTATACCATAATTTATTAAAAGTTATACTATATTTTATTTAAAGTTATACTATAATTTATTAAAATGTATATTATATAAAGTTATATCATAATTTATTAAAAGTTATACTATATTTTATTTAAATTTATATCAGTGTTTATAATAACTTACTATTCTATATTATTAATTTATATATGGAATCGACATTTATAATGATAATTTATTTTCTAAAAACCACATATTTTGGTGTAACAATATTGTTTATTAATAGATACATTTTTAAATAAATAACGTGATACAAAATTACATAAACAATTAATGTTTGTAGGACATGTTACGTGAAACAAATAAAATTAACAATACCACTTAATAAAATACGAAATAAATTATTTTGAACGAAAACCAAACAATTATCGACACACATAATAAGCATCCTCTTTTCTGATATATGCATATATCCATGTATCCATGGAGTCATTATTTCCTACAATTAAAATTCAAATATTTATATAAGTTATATATATATAGTATACTAGAGTATGAATAATAATATTGTATATTATATAATAGTATAAATATGTATCTTATAAGAAACTGTATGCAGTTAATATCATATATGATAATACTATATAAAGTATACTTTATAATTGTATACTTTATATATACCTAGTAGGTATTACCTACGTTAGAATTGTAATTAGAAAAATCCAATATATTATATTAATTACTGCAGTTATATATATATAATAGAGTATACTATACTCTTGAATTAACATACGAAAAATCATAAAATAACTATAATATTAAATCTATAGTTATTAAGTAATTATTAAGTAACCTTATCTTTATTTTCATTGTAAATTCATTTTTCAATAATTCGCAAACTCCCATCATAACATATATGATTCCCGCATCTATTTTAGGAAATATTATATTATATATTTAATTATACACTTTATAATCTATATTTGATTAAGGAAAGAAGGATATTGATAATATTTGTATAAAAGTTAACATTATTTATATATACCTATTAGTAATATTATTTAAATTTAATTACATTAATGTAAACAATTAATTGTGAACTAAAAATAAAATAAATAATTGACCATATATGGATATATAGTATACTATCCATGGACTAATAAAATATAATTGCATATTTATTTTATATAGATATTTAACTAATGTTATTAATTAGATAACTAAATTACCTGTTTGATCAGTTTGCGTAGTAGCGATATCTAGTACATCAATATATTCGTCTATATATGTGTGTATATACGTTATATGCTTTATCATCCCCATCAACTCACTATTCCTCTCCGGCAGTTTTTCTAATATTTTAAATGAAATTTGAAATTCTGCAAATAATTCTACAGTTTCCTGCATATTAATGATTGGCATATAGTTATCATAATTTTATAATATATATGTATGTAATAATGTGAATGTTCTAATACAGTTTATTAATCAAAGCAAAGACCTGTTGAACATAATAATAATATAACATAATAATAATTATAATAATAATAATAGTACCTACCCAATGAGATGCAAACCGAAGAATGAGGCAATCTCACCGAGTGGAATTTATTCTATAGACAAATAACGAAATATACTTTACAGACGATAACAATATAAAATACAAGAAAAATAAACATTTACATGGCTATGGCTATAGATATATATATGCATTTAACACAGAGCGAGACACCGACATCTAGTTTAAAGTTTTATGTAGATATATCGATTTCTGTTACGTAATGCTAAATGCATTTAAATGTATATTACATTAATCGATATACCTATCTACAACTTTGACTTTATAACTTATATATATATATATATATATATAATTATATAATTATATTCTAACAATTTAATTATATATTATAAATAATATATAAATATATTATAAAATTATATATTATATAAACTTTTATATTATTATATATAATATGATATAATTTGTATATATATATATATAATGTAGTATAAATACCTTATGTATATTGTAATGTGTTGAAAAATAGATGCTTCTCATGTTGAGTGTAGAGTGGAAATAGAATATGTTAATAAATAAAATGGAATTATTTATATATATATATATATATATATATATATATACATATACTCGAATAATTATAAGTATTTGTATATGAAATATAGGAATTATGTATATGTATACATATTTCCCTATGTGGAATCTATATAGTTTCTGAAAACCAGTTTAATTGTAATTAGAAGCAATACATGCTATGTCTATAATAATTTAACACAACAATAAGTAGACTGTTATATTAAGGATATTATGAAGGATACTATTATGAATTATATTCTTATACATTTTATTTTCAATCAAATATAAACTTAATTTTAAAATGTTATGGTATAACTGGTATTTCCATATTGTATAGGACCTACCATATAATTCATAAAGTTATACCATTATATTTAATAGCTAATGGTATAACTACAAATTACAAATGTTATACCATATAATTCGTAATCTTATACCATTTAAATTAAGCTATATGGTATAACTAAAAAAAACAAATGTTATACTATATAATTTGTGATCTTATACCATTTCAATTAATCTATATGGTATAACTAAAAAATCAAATGTTATACCATATAATATGTGATCTTATACCATTTAACGTAATTGTATGGTATAACTCGTATTTCCATATGTTATACCATATATTTCATAATGTTATACCCTTATTTTTAACAGTGTATACGCTTATATCCATATATATATATGCATAAGTATAAATACATCACATTGTGTTTTATTTTATAAAATAACTACTCCCATATAAATATATACATTAGGTTACTTTCCCCTACATATGAATCCGTTATTCTTGATACGATAAAAATAAATTAAAATTATATATCTATTAATAATATCGATAACTCTGAAATATTGTGTCAGCAATTATTAAATATTAAACCACGTGTTGAAAATTATTTCCTATCAAAGTTAATAACTACTAAACAAACACAGATTACTAATTATTTTACTTAATTATCAATAATAAAAATAAAATATATATTACAAGTATACTTTTATTTAATTTAATTTATGAACTATATAATTATATATAATTTATATTAGTGTAATAATTAATAGTATTTACTTAATATACATAATTAACGATATAATCGCAATCAAGGATAGTATATATTTGATATTTTATAATATAAATATATATTCTATTAAGTGGGCGTAATTTTAAATTAGTCACGCTTTTATCATACGTAACGAAATACGGATGTACCGACATATTTTCGGATATCCTGGGATGTCGATACAAGCGGTTTATACTGTATATAAATAATAAAGTATATAATGGAAAGTAACCTAATACGGACACTTTAACAATAAATGGTCTTAACATTTTATGATTCATTATTTTTATTCAAAAATTAGAATATATTAATATTATATAATTATAGATATTATTGTGATTTTAAAATTTTATTTAAATTTGTAATTCAATAGATAACGGGGGTGTCCGTATTCGGTACCCATGTTCGAATACGGACACCCTTTGTTATAATACGGATATCCTATATACCACTATATAAACTATATATTATTGATGAATCAATCAGAAAATCACAATTACATTATTTATAATTAATTTTATGAATAATATTATTTAATAAAGAATAAATATTTATTCTAATTTAATTAGTTAATAATTTATTTTTTATTATTTTTTAATTAATAAAACAATTTAAGTAAATAAATAATAAAATTTTTAGATATAGCTTTATTGGTGGTATTGATATTATAACGCACGCGATTTTTATAAAAATTAGAATAGTTCATACGCTGCGCGCTGATTGGTTATAGGGTATCCGTATTAAGACATATATAGTGTCAGTATTAGGGACGTATATGACCTCTAGATATATGCTTATAACTTAATGAATATTTGATAACAAATATAGAAATTATATATAACATTTTAGAATTCTTTATTTTTTTAATAATATAGTGTTATATTTTATATGGATACATTCGTATATTCTTGAGAAGGTTTTAAGTTGAAATTTTTTTTCATAAATTTAAAAGGGTAATACAAAAATCAGTTTATTGGATATATCAGCAATATTTTGTTATAGAATACTCTATAAAAATCAATATAAATTCATTATTTTTTACAATCATCTACAACAACTAAGTGAAATTTATGATTTTAACAATGATAATGATGTATTTTCGATATAGTTTATTATTTATTCTGCATTTAATTTATTCTCCATTTCATGCTTTGCCATCATTTCTTCAAATGTAATTGAGAAAGCGATAAGTAAATTGTTCTGTTATATATCTGCATCTATTCTATAATTATTTGTAGCACAATTTCTTCTCACTGCTGCCTCATTTATTTAAGAAGAGTTGATACTTTCTACTCTTCCCTCCCACCATAAGTGTATGCTCCATATACCACCCCGTGAAAATACTTCAACAAGTTGGTTAATACAACTAATGGGAGAATACTTGCACGGAATAGTTACAATTAATCAACGGTCAAGAGTGGATGAATATATCGACGGTCAAGAGTGGATGAAGGTATCGACGGTCAAGAGTGGATGAAGGTATCGACAGTCAAGGGTACATCGTATAGGCGAGCTACGGTATAATAGCATCGGCTGATATGCAAAGTTTGGAGAGGAGATAGGCGCCGTCAGACTTATTACGCCTTAATAACTCATGAATAGGAACACTATGAACCGCAGTGTGCGGACTTGTGTATGTGTGTACGTGTGTGTTTAGTGTGACACACTGTATGTGTCTGTATTTATTGTTATACACACTGTGTATACAAATAATGAATGCATGAACAACACGTACATTAGTAGTGTCTACATTATACAGTATAATACAATAACCCCAATAACAATACAAGATAACTAATACGATAAAGAGGCCAGCTAATTCGTTAAGTTTATATAAATAATACATTAAATACATGTATTCTAGGTAATTTTACACTATATTATTAGTTAATTATTATATATTATTACAAGTGGATTATCTTATTATAATAACAAATATATGTATGTACTAGGCATATACAGAATGTGTTACTACACTAGATATAGCATGTGTAATCCTTGTAATCTGATGGTACACTCCTTTGCATAATTGTGTAAATATGTAAATGGATTATTTCATTATATACAAAAATGTTGGGTGTGATATTGAAATAATTAAATTATTATTATTTTAACATGTATAATATATTACATAATTATGAATATCTGGTATACGTCTATATTCTATATATTATACATATATATTGTATTAGCTATACTTAATATTCGCGCTAAACATTATGAAATATACATACCTAAATGTATATATTTATATTTATTTATTTTATTTATTTATTTATTTAAATCAGACATGAAATATAGAGGTCCATAGAATATAAACGAAAATTAAAAAGAATAAACTAAAAAAAACAAACAATTAATCTAAGAAACGAAATTTAAAATACTATACAAACAATGAGTTATACCACATGGTAAACAGTGGCGATGGGAACACAATATTATATTCATATAATTGAACAATTAGTGAATTACACGATAATTGTATTCGTTTATATAGCGAATAATATGACTTGCGTAATTTAACAGTTAAATTATTAACATAATCGTTAAAAAACATTAAAGAGGCACTATTTCTACGTCTGTAGTTCATAACAATACGATAAACATTATTATAAGCTATATTAAGTTCAGCCATGCAATATCTATTTGGTATCCATATGCTACTAAGGTATATATTAGAAACAAATGTTTTAAATAGAATAATATATATATATATATATATATATATACATTAGGAAGTAGTATTTTTATAGAATAAAACACAATGTGATGTATATATATACGTAAACCTATATATGGATATAAGCGTATACCATATGTTAACATGACAATTTAATATGTATAGTGTTTTGAATCCTTATATATAATCCTATAAGGATATTCTTAATATTGATTTAGATTATATATCCGTATATATACGTATACGTATATATATATATATATATATATATATATATATATAGAAGCTATAGCTTCTAAATAATTTCCTGTATATTAATTTAATATTCAGGAAATAAATATGCATTCATTCATATATATATATATATATATATATATATATATATATATATATATATATATATATATCAGTATGTTTCTCGTATATATATAACTCTCATATAGTCCACTCGACGTAATTCTATTGATTTCACGAAATCAATAGAATTTCAAGAAATTGCAATTTATATTGATTTAACTATTACACTATTTCGCATTCGTATAGATTCCTTTAAGTGTACATTACACACAATGTATACATTACACGCTTATATTAAAGATTTGTCGAAGCAAAGATATAACAAAGATATAACACTCCCAATACATGCAACGTAACATCCTGCTGCTTACAGTTGTATAGAAATCACTGAAATAGATTTAGGTTTTCTACGATTTTCATACAACAATGTTTTCATTATACTATTAATAACATGCAATATAAGTTAGCTTTTACTCGCCAGTGGAGAGTCGCCACATAGATATGTATATAATTTAATACCAACATATATTATTACTGTGTCACATATTACATATATATATACCTGCATATACAGTATATAATAATAATAATATTATTTATTAATTGAATCACGTATATAATATATACTATATATATATATATATATATATATATATATATATATATTACTCTAACTTACCTTACTTACCTTACCAGGTCTAGCTTACTTTACTAATTCATTATATGTGTCCTCCATTCCTCTCTATCACTCATCGCTATCGGTAGTTCCTCATTTGTGCATACCGTGTCA